>CAJQUW010013018.1:526944-896132 GCA_907163375.1 Prostheceraeus crozeri
CAGTGCTACCAAAGAGAGAGTCTTTGACTCTCTCAGCAGAATTGGTAGGCTGTAGGATGACGACTCCCGAGAACGAACCATCGGCTCTCTTAAGGGCCACCATGGGGCAAGACATGATAGAACATCCTCGCGGTTTGCCCTGGGCAGTCTTCGGACTGGCGAATACTATCATTAAGTTGAATCTGCTATCAGTCAACTTGAACATTATGCAGTCGATTGCTATCCCTGAAGCATTCTGATTCGCTGTTGAGCAATTCATTGTTGAAAACCCTATATAAGCCAGAAGATTGTAGCGCTTCTCATTCAATTTGAAGTCACGATGGAAGCGACATCTGCCGACAATATTCCCGTCTTCACTGATGAAGACAACGGCATTCCCGAGTTCGTCATCCTCGACGAGTGGGATGAGGATGAGAAGAAGGGGAAGATCAAGAGGATCGTTTGGACGGATGAGGTGTGGACTCCAAATACCACCCGCATCCGAAAGGTGCCAGATGCACCACCACGGCTTAGGCGGTATAGGGTATACGAGAACCTAACCGTCATACCTATTGACTATTCAAGCCAATAGTCATCTTGTTACTCCCGAGAACGAACCATCGGCTCTCTTAAGGGCCACCATGGGGCAAGACATGATAGAACCTCCTCGCGGTTTGCCCTGGGCAGTCTTCGGACTGGCGAATACTATCATTAAGTTGAATCTGCTATCAGTCAACTTGAACGTTGCAAATGAAGTTCGGTGTAATACTTCCTTTCGACGGGCGTTCCTGTAAAGGGCGGCGGTGAAACCCGTAGCTATGTATACCGCAAGGACATTCGGCAATGGTCAATCTTGTTAAACCTCTCTGCGTCATGTTTGCAAGTGATTGCCTCTGTCTCAACGTAGCATGCATTCGCGTCAGGGCGACATTTAGCCAACTGTCGAAGGTTGCCTAAAACTTTCCATTGCATACGTTATGAGAAACTTGAGTTCTACCTGTCTCTATCAATGAGACGAATTGATGAATGGAATGAAATGGGAGGACACTCACGCGCCACACGCAACATAACACACTTCTCTCTTCCGTAGTCTAACAAGCTCTTTACACATGGATCGCAGTCGATTGCTATCCCTGTATCAGAAGTGTAAGCTATCTTAATTTATTTGACACTATTTTATCTACCATCATCGTCCATATGAAATGTTTTTAGATTTACAAGTTAGACTAAGCGTGCTACTATTTCCAAATGAAAAAGTATACATGGTTAAATCATCCACTTAAGCCCATCCGTAGTCTAACAAGCTCTTTACACATGGATCGCAGTCGATTGCTATCCCTGTATCAGAAGTGTAAGCTATCTTAATTTATTTGACACTATTTTATCTACCATCATCGTCCATATGAAATGTTTTTAGATTTACAAGTTAGACTAAGCGTGCTACTATTTCCAAATGAAAAAGTATACATGGTTAAATCATCCACTTAAGCCCATCCGTAGTCTAACAAGCTCTTTACACATGGATCGCAGTCGATTGCTATCCCTGTATCAGAAGTGTAAGCTATCTTAATTTATTTGACACTATTTCATCTACCATCATCGTCCATATGAAATGTTATAAGATTTACAAGTTAAACTAAGCGTGCTACTATTTCCAAATGAAAAAGTATACATGGTTAAATTATTCACTAAAACCCCATTCAAGTAAGTCAGTATGAAAGCAAAGATAATACGAAATAAACATTTATTATGGCATGTATTTCAAAAGGTCTTCATCGTCAATATCGTCCCAGAGTCTGGCTTCACATAGATCACAAAAACAGTTGAGCTGCTTTAAACGTTCTTCTGCAGCGTCCCTCACTTTCTCAATGTACGCCCACTCCGCCACGGTTCGCGGTTGGGAGTTAGGGGTGTACCACTCCCATATTTGATGAAAGTGCGACTTGCTGGTCATCTCCATCACCCCTTCGGCATCATATTGTAAATATTTCCACCGTATGCCTGTTAGGTCGGGCAACTCCTCTTCATCCTCCTCCGATAATGATAACTTTCGTATATTGTCGAGATTGTATGTCTTCTCCACCTTCGCCTTTCTTGGTGCATTTGGTGTAACGAGCACCTTTGCTGATGTATATGGAGAGGAGAACTCCAATGCGGTATTTGGTGTTGTTGGAGGACTTGTCATGTTGTCTTTGAAATGCTGACTTTGAATAATGATAACTTTAACATTTTTCTAATTCTTAAGTATACACAAGCAGCCAATCAGAATGAACATCCAATGAATGAAGAGGATGAAAGTATATAAGCAAAGTGACATTCAGGTCATTTCATTTAATCTGTGAATCATACAAGTGACGAACGCACGATCTCTCTCTTTGACTATTATTTGAGTGAAGTCTCTATCTTGTAGAAGTATCAACCTTAAACTTGATTTCGTTGAAATGGTAAGTTGAAAATTTCCTCTCATCTCCCTCAAACGTGTGACTAATAGCATCTTCCTCAATTTCAGGCATCAACTTCATCACCAACGCCCTCTCTTCTCGAGGAAAGTTTAGAGTTATTGAGTCAAGGTAGGTTGTAACACTACACTGAGGCTTGAACAGAGATGAAAGAATGATTTCTCTTTCAGGTGATGTGAGTTCCAGCTCAGGACTCTCGCGGCAAGGCAACGAGTGGGAATGTGCCGACTGCGGACATATGTTTACAAGGAAGCACAGTCTCCTTCGACACATCAAACAACGTGTGTGTCAACGCAAAGCGGCGTCAATCTCCGGAGGTGAAGTTGATTCTGACGATGACATCTCCTTTCCTTGCGATTTGTGCCCTCTTTCTTTTGATAGTCACTTTCAGCGATCTTCGCACAGACTTCAACACACGCATGCAAATGATCACTACACCAACGGTACCTCTACCATCTCCCTCATTAATGTTTCACATAATAATTTAGTACGCGACTACTGCATGGAGTCCAATACTCAAATTGTAGATTTTCCTGAGTGGCTCCTTCAAAATTCTAACATTATCGAAGCGCTCTTCAATAATTTAGACAATTTTAGAATGAAGGCGCTCATCTACCTTAAACTAAAATATATTAAAATAGATTTTCAAACGGGTCAAGTGACGGAGAGAATACAGTTTCATATTCCTTCCTCTTCCGCAACCGAAGTTGTAGACTGCGAGTCTTGGCTAAATTTTCACATTCAATGTTTAAAATCAAATGTAGATAAATTCAATCAACGCGACAGCGCTCTCATTTTTGATGGTGTGGACTCAGCCATATTCAAAATTTCCCTATTAGAAAGTCATGCAGCTCGAGGCACATTTAAACTTCCAAAAACGTTGTATAATAAGAAAGCTGTCATCAATGTTGATTGTAAATCACAGTGTTTCAAATATGCAGTCCTATCCATCCTTCACTATAATGATATCAACGCGCATCGAGATCGCACCTATAGCTATAGACAGTGGGAGGATGAACTAGACTTTGAAGGTTGTGATAGTAACAACATGAAAATCAAAGATGTAGAAACGTTCGAAAAACATAATAAGATTAAAATTGTCGTTCACGTGTGGGAGAAGGGGTTGAAGGGTGCCCGCTATAATTCACGTTCAACTTGTTATGAACGTGTAGTCAACCTCTTATTAGTAAAACAAGATGATAGCGAGGAATGGCACTACTGTGGTATTCCCAAAATCTCTCGCTTGTACACTCACTTGGGGCACTCTAAAAGAGGTGAACATTTTGTATGCGACGCTGCATCCGCTCATTTTGGAGTAAAGATAAATTTGAAACTCACTATGAATGGTGCAAGCGAGGTAAATTACAAATGGAACGCATGCCCAAAGATAAAATATTTTCACATAGGGATAATGGTGACGAATTAAGTCCCCTGCGTGTCATTTACGCAGACATAGAATGCTACATTGATGATATCATCCACAAGCCAGCAGCCATATCCTGCTATGAAGTATGGCATGACCACTTTAGGAATAGACAAAACAAAATGCATACTTGGCAAGGTGAAGATTGCATTTCAAAATTTCTAGAATTTCTCGATAAAGCTGCAAAATTTCAACATCATATGATTCCCAATTGCAGCGTAAGTCACTACATATGTCAGATGAAGACAAACAAAAATTTGAAAGTTGCACATCCTGTCCTAAATGTCATAAAACGTTTGATGACGATAAAATTAAGAAAGTGCGTGATCATGATCACATCACTGGTAAATTTAGAAACGCACTCTGCTCCAAATGTAACTTTTCACTTAGGTTGAGACGTCGTGTACTACCCGTCATTTTTCATAACTTTAAGGGCTATGACAGTCATATGCTCATAAAAGGAGGGTTGAGCCAGATGAAATCGTGGCAGTTTAATGTAATAGCACAAACGAGAGAAAAATTCATGGCAATGACAGCAAAAGTACCAGTAGATAAAACTAAAGAAAATAAGACAGTCTTCTTCGAAATAAAATTTTTAGATTCATTTCAATTCATGTCAGCGTCACTAGCTTCTCTCGTTCGTAATCTCAAGTTTCTTCCCCATAGTCAAACTTTGAAGAAACACTATCCAAACTTAACGGATGAAATAATCACTCGCAAAGGAGTCTTTCCTTATGCGTATTTTAGCTCAATGTCTAAACTAAATGAAACAACCCTTCCTTCCATTGACAAATTCAAAAACGATTTGACGGGTGAAGATTGTCCAGTAGAGGACTATGAACATGCTCAAGAGGCATGGTTAAAATTTAATTGTAAAACGTTTGGCGATTATATGATCGCTTACTTAGAATTAGATGTCATTTTGCTGGCTGATGTCTTTCAGGAGTTTCGACGAGTGGCATTAGAAGAAGACAAATTAGATCCTATCCACTTTGTCAGTCTACCAGCCATGTCCTTTAAATCAGCCTTTAAAATGACTGGTGAGACCATTCATCTCTTACAAGACCCGGAGATGTATAATATATTTGAGCGCGGAATACGCGGTGGTCTCACATTTGTAAATAAACATCATATAAAATCTGAAACAGTAGGTGATGATCATATCCACCTAAAGTACTATGACCAAAATAATTTATATGGCAGTTCACTGTCTAAACCACTACCTCATTCCGAGTTTAGTTGGTTAAATCAAAATGAGCTTGAGTATTACTCCAACCCTTCAAACATACTGAATATTCCAGATGAAGGTGATTGGGGATATTATTTTGAAGTGGATTTGATTTATCCAAATAGTATTAAAAATAAAACTGCTGATTTCCCACTCGCACCTGAATCTGGCGAAGTGACTGAAGATATGTTTTCACCATTCATGTCACAATTTCATAATAACTTAACAGAGTGTGGACAGCCAAGGTACAAACCATGCCGCAAACTTTTACTCACCCAATATGATAAGAAAAATTATCTCGTACACTTCTGCATATTAAAATTCTATTTAGAAATGGGCATGCTTCTAAAGTCAGTTCACCGCATTATCAAATTTAGACAGAAAGCCTTCCTCAAACCCTACATAGATAGTAACAGTCAAAAACGTGCACTCGCCCAAAATAATTTTGAAAAGGATTTTTATAAATATAAGAATAATAGTCTATTCGGAAAGACCATGGAGGATGTTAGAAAACGTATGAATTACAAACTAGTCGTTGATGAACAAAAATATCACAAATTGACCTCATCACCTCTTTTCATTGATAGAGACATCATCGATGAGGATCTTGTAGGTGTTAAAATGATTAAATCAGAAGTTGAGTTGTGCAAACCCATCTATATTGGGCAAGCCGTTTTAGATTATTCCAAGCTTGAAATGTATCAACTCTTCTACAAATATTAAAACCATGCCCTCTCGTAAAAGAGGTTCGCTTGCTGGGTGGTGATACAGATAGTTTCTTTTTAGGAATTACCACTCAAAAAGATTTAAATTTTAATGAAGTAGGTAAGTCATTAGAAAAATATTTCGATACATCTAACTACAATCCCACTCATCAACTCTATTCCATACAGAATAAAGCCAAACTTGGTTGTTTTAAGGATGAAACAGCAGGAAAGGAAATAGATGAAATGATTCTCCTCCGTCCTAAAATGTATTCCATGAAACTAAAAGAATGTGCAGATAGTATTAAGCGTGCTAAAGGTATATCAAAATCCATTGTTCATAAAATGAAACATCGGTCCTATAAGAAGGCCTATAAAAATAAAACTATAACGTTTGTCAATATGACAATCTTAAAATCTCAAGTTCATACTGTGAAAACGTACACGTTCAAGAAACGAGCACTTTCAGCATGGGAGGATAAGAGGTGTTGGATAGGACATAACACATCTCTTCCACATGGACATCCTGACACAAACATACCTCCACCCAAAAGAATAAAACTCACGCTACCACATTCAGGAGATGTATTGACATAATCAACTTTAACTCAGTATTTTGATGTTGCTTTTTGTAGATATACATGGTTGTTTTATGTATCGCATGAGATCGTTTCTTCCTTGTGAATATATGCCTACAGTCAGCCCATTCCCCCTATATCTGTGAAAAGACTTTTTCATATACATATTTTTATTTCAATAAACATATCACAATGACTTCACTTTGTTTTCCGAAACACTAAAGTTACGAGGGATTTAGTATCTTTCACATGGATACACTCTTGTAAACCATTGGTAATTTTGATAGCAATAGAGGGTATAGTTTGTTTGACGACGGGATGATAGAAAATAGATTCAAACATCTTCTCGACTATTCCATATGAAGCGTCTTTATCATGAATGAAATCACGTAAAATGTATTCTTTTTTCTCGCCAACAGAAATAGGTAAAATCAAATCACTTTGAATGTAAAGGTGTTGTTCATGTTTATCAAGTGTCATTGGTGTTTCTATACCAATCGTATGCGCAGCAGCAAACACAGTTTGTAGCATTGAAAAGCCAAAGAGTTTTTTCAAATTTTTACTCAATTGACATTGAATGTCATCACCCAGTTTCAGAACAACGCGTTGTTTTTCAATTGAAAACGAAATGTGGTGTGTCTTTACATCATATTTACTTTTCATCACATGCTTCAACTTCTGTTGTATATAAGGATTTACTACATGAATGAAGCTTTCAACTGTATGATATAGACGCGGCATTATATTGATAGCAACTTTAGATTCTTCATAAGACTGGTAAATTTTCTTGATGCGATCGCCATAGATGTCCACCCACCATTCATCATTAACTGAATCAGCTTTAGTGTGATATTCATGAGAACCATACACCACACCGCTTCCAATAATAGGCGTATAATGTCTTACAAAATGACGCAAGGTTGGAGAGAAATAAACTGTAAGTTTGTCATTATATTTCTGAATAACCAACTTATTTTTGTCCGCCATAATTTTCTCTCCATACTTCTTACCCACAGTCTCATTCCATCGTTTTACTAACTCAATAAGTGATAAAGGTTGAACACCACGCTTTTTCAAAATGATGCGTTCTTCGCATTCTACAACATCTTCATCAAATATTTTAAATCTATAATGAAATTTGTTGATTCGATTTGAATAAACTTTTTTAACATTTGCAGTAGCAATTGACGTTAGATGTAGTCCATGACCAAAACCAAGATGTGGATAGAATTCACTATCCAACCTCAGCGTAAGACCTTTAGTAAAAGAATGAAAGCGGAGGAACTGTCTCCCACTCCAATGATAGATAGTAAACTCATAAGCTTTCTGATTTTTATTCTTCATGATGGAAGTATTACCACTGTTGAATGCCTTAATAATTTTCTCATTCCCAAATGGCTCATAAGAATCTGATTTTATCTGAATCCATTCATAGTTCCACTTTCCATCTGATGTTAAATTGTATGGGAACTGAAATGCATTATTCATCGTTATTCCATCATGGGTGCGAGGAGTCAATATCATTTCTTCCAAATCATTCACATTCTGAATATTGCTATCATAGCAAATACTAGAAACGCCAACTTCCCATTCACCTTCTAAATGCAGTGGCCGATTTAATTCTACTCGATAGTCTGATGGTTTATTTTTGGGAAATTTATTCATAGAAGCATTACTGGGCAAGTAGATTAGAAACGAGTCCTTATTTTCACTTTCCATATTATTCACATTGGAAAAATATATTAGCATACTTTTGCATTAACTCTTCATTCGGAAATGGAGTGTAATACTTGTCACAGCATCTTTATGAAAAGGAATCAACGCACCAGCATCATCATAAATGGCAATATCAATTTGTGGGATGTAGTTTGATTTCAGCTTTGTATAATGCACTTTCTTGAAAGTATGCTCAGATAAAATACTGCAGCTTTTTGGCTGGTATGGTATCATTGCTAGCAATGGAGCTTCAACATCTCCCACACGTACATCTTCACCAATATTGGAATATATCTGAAAATAGTTAATACGACGCGATAGCGACATGTCTGCGCTAGCTTTGGTTACAGTACCACTTTTAAAGATATTTTGATCAAAACCCAAAATGTCCATTAGAGTTTTATCCATAATTAGTTCAATACCTTTTCCATTTATAGTGAGAGACAAAGTACCTTCTTTTTCAGAAAATGAAATATGTTGCTCATTAATCACTTCATTTAAATAATCTACAACCAATTTAACCGAAGTAATAATGCGAGGCATCAACACTCTTGTTTCATGTAAGAAACCACCAAAAGGCTCTACACACTTTCTGTATAAAGATACGGCCCATTCTGTATCAAATTGATTTGACCTTTCACATGGTAAATGTTGCATATCAGATTTTCCATCAACAGCTGCAGAACGATGTCGTAAGAACTGATGAAAATCTTTTGAACAAACTAATACTAGATCATCATCATTTAATTTGCTTATTGCAATATGATTAGATGATTTAATATAAGTCAATGTTGCCACTTGTTTGTCATCTACTCGAAGGAGATAATTAAATTTCTTCAATAATGTTTCAGGAGTCATGTTTGTCTTTCTTGGCTTAATCACAATCTTCTTCACCAACGTCTTCTCATTTCTTGGAATAAGATCTACATAATAAGCTTCCTCTCGATATATTAACTGTTTATGACCACTTATGTGGTAATTAACGTTAAAATTATCATAGCTTGTTAAGGCGCTAGCGAGGTAGCCTAAATCATTTCTTAAACTTGGACTTAAACCAACAATCCAATCTTTCTCAACTACATGATGTACATAATTATAATCATCATTGTGCGGAGTAAATTGGACAATATGTTTACACGCTTTATTCAAGAAATCATATATAAACCTTTTACATGATAAGAGATCTTTCTTTGGCCACTGTGGAATGTATATTCGGCACCCCTTTTCACATTGGTAAGCAGCTGTACGTCTCATATTAATAGTCAACACCTCATGATCAAAAGTATAGACACAGTTGCTATAAACAAGTTGAGTGACACCCACTTCCCAATTCCCATTTAGCTGTTGTGCATGATCAATGGGAGTAGAAAAGAGTGCGGCTCGATTGCTAGTAAATCTCTTTGTAGCCGCATTGCTAAGCAAAATATGATAAAACGACATTTTTATATTGCTAATCTGCAACTTTGCATAACATCATGAAGACTTGGATTTTGGACTCTCTACAATATATCAGAGTTGATCGTGATGGAAACGTACATTTCAAAAATTCTCATGGTCATACATCAAGAGGAATTACATTAACATGGCGACAATTTGTCAACCTCAATGATATCATGAGGGATTTGGAATATTTTGAAACATTAAGATTCATCTCCTTGGGTGATCAAGTTTGGCTTCAACATTACAGAAATGAAATTCAAATCTACCATTCTCATTCCGCAAACTGTTTCTCATTTCGCAAATACAATTGGGAGAAGTATGGAAGATACATACATCGCTCCATCATGACATTTATTCGTCGTGAGTTCATCGCCCTACTATGCAAATCTTAATCAGATATGATTACCACGCACCATGAGTTGGAAATTAGATTCCCTACAACGTATTGAAACGGATCATGATCGAAACGTCTATTTCAAAGATTCAACTGGAAATGTGAGAAGAGAGTTTGTTTTATCTTATCGTCATTTTCAATCTCTACATCATATCATGAAGGACTTGAAATACTTCTATATGAAAAGACATTCACGTATTGGAAATCGCATCTGGCTGCGCGTCAACAATCGGCGAATTCAACTCTATCATTCCCAACTTCATACTAACTTCACATTTCATCAAGGTAGTTGGGAAAAGTATAAAAGGAAGGTACATCGCTCAATTTACTCATTCTTTCATCATGAAGCGCCATCGCTACACCATCGTCAACATTCTCCGTCGCTTCAGACTCTACACCAAAATCGATCTCACAACATTACGCCAACAGCTTCCAAACAGCAAGTATTACCCGGGCCGTCCTCAAATGTTAGTGGTGAAGATGAACAATTCACGGATTCTTCAACTCTTCCCAAATGGGACTGTACAGATTCTCGGCGCCCTTTCTCATTCATCGGCGCAGTCAATGCGCTTAGAGCTACAAAGACTACTACGTCGGATATGGAAGAGGGAGAGGTGTGTGATGTCGAATCTGACTGTGGACAATATGGTGATCTCTACTCAATTGAGTGACAGTCTATCATTTTTGAAGATTCGTACCAGCAGTTACAGTTTGTGTTATGAACCCGAACTTTTTCCTGCAGCTCTCATTAGTTGTTGGTTGCCTGTGCATGTGGCAATCTTTCATAATAGTAAAGTGATCATTACTGGACTAAAATCTCATGAACAAGCAAATATGATCCTAGACTATCTCATTGAGTATGTACGTACCCAGCGGATTGTAAAATAAAAAACAATTTTTCCAACATGATGTTTTTATTTCAAATCATGATAGAACTTACAAATCATTTTTTCATTAGAGGATGGATTACATGAGAAGTTTTGAATAATAGATGCAAATCGAGATACATGTAAACGTTTTAAGATGAAGTACAGTACAAAAGCACCACACGTTGATGAAAGTGGATGTTGTAGTATGCGTTCATTTCGCTGATATTGACGCGTATGTTTTCTCAACCACTGCTGTGTTGGTATATTTGGAGGTTGAGCAAGAGAGTCAAATAGTTCACCACGTCGGTCTTTTCCAATAAAGATCGCTTTCCAATGCTCACCGCCTAAATTCTGTGAATGAGTGTTTAGCACAATAAAGATGGGATAGTGATTTACTGCAGGTGGTAAGGTATCGAGTGAATAGACATTATCGAAAGCTTTCAACGTCGCTTCGTCTGCATTATGCTGCACTTTTGTCTTAATATCGTCAGCAGTCAACCAACTCATTAACGATTATACTGAAGAATCACGTCACGATACTTTGTAATTTCAATATTCGAATCGAAGACTGCATAAATTAATACATTGATCGTCTCAGGTAGTGTTCTTTTGAACGTCAAATCCAAACGAATATTATGAGGCACGTTCGCTTGACGATAGGGTGCACTAATATCGCTGTCAGCAGTCAAATCAAATGCATAAATAGTATATCCACTCTTAAACTCTTTCATAGTCAGTCCGTTGGTATCATCCGTATTGTAAAAGCCAAAGACATCCATAAAATCAACATAACTGCGCATAAATTGATCCGAAGCAAAATCTGGTTTGTAGGGTGGACCAGGATGACTCACACCATTAACACGTAAAGCAATTTCACTTAACTGATTGTGTTTAAAATTGAAAGGATTCTTCTTTATATTACCATTAAATGCATCATTTTCAACCATTGCCACCATGAGGAGCTTCGGTGCTTCCGATGGAAAGAGGCCATCTTTCATGAAACTCTTTTGATCTTTCGGAATTGTAAAGGTGAGAAGCTTTGTATGCTGAACGGGGTAAATGGCATTTTGGCGGTTAAGACCTTCAGCATGCCCTCTAATGACACTTGGATTCGGTACTACTCGACGAATGTAAAGTGCAATATCTTCCACATGAATTCTAAAATTGTCAACTTTAGCAAATGCATTCAGCGCAAATTCAGGCTTATTCAATGTCAGCTTGAGTCGCATGCTGGTATTACAGAGTAAAAACTTTGACTGTCTAAAGAAGTCTAAATTCAGCGGACCATATAGCTGACATACTCTACTATCTTTAATCATAGCAGATCGCTTTACAAAGCCACTGTTTGTTTCAACATCAAATTTTCCTGCTTCATCTCTGTACCATCCCATGGCTTCCATATGACTTTTTTGTGCTGCTGGATGAAACTGCGATACATGAGTGAAATATGATTTATAGGGATAATCGCTTTGACCACCTTCCACCTGCTGCTCTCCAATCGTTAGAGAAACATCGCGAAGTAATGTAGTCAATGGTAAATTGTTCAGTCCAACTTTATGTGCATCGTCAATAGCAGTTCCATCTGCTTGCTGAATTCTAAACCTCAAATCAAGCATCGCATAACTCAAATCTATGTAGTCATCACTACCACCAGGAATAACAAATTCAATGGGGCCAGCATTCTCAGCTGTTCGAGGATGATAATCTACAATACTTGAACTAAGAATATCTGTCTGTATGGCTTGTTGATCGAACAAACAAAAACCGGAAGTTTTACACTCCATGATTAGAAGTTATAGCAGCGTCGTCGTTTAGCGCCTGATGAATGATTAGAGCCTCTGCGACGTTTGCGTGAATGCCTTTTGACTGAAGATTGCACCTTACCAGCTCCGCGATGTTTCCTCCTTCCTTTTCTCATTCGTTTAGGTGATTTCTTTCCTTGAGTAACACCAGCAATGGTCTGCTTCAATGTTTTTAAACCGCGTTCCTTCCCACGATTCAACAAACTGCTCTTGAAACTTCTACCTCTGGAAAGATCACTAGCAACATCACCAGCAAAGCCAACGGCATTACTTAAAACATTTCGTTTTAAAGATCTACCGACATTGGATATGAGAGGTGCTACAACAGATTTCAGTGCACCAAGTATGCTACCTCCACGTTGGCGGCGAGCGCCGATGTAAATTTGTCCTCCACCACTTACGTAGGAGGGTCGTGAATAAAATGAGGCAGTTGGATTCATAGCTCAAACCCTAAACATTGTTAGTTACAACTTTGCATGAATCACTGTCGATCACTTAGATGAAAGATGTCGGCACGACGCATCCAAGAGTTCATACTTGAAGGATAACCAGTCCATTTAACAAGACACCATTCTTCACCTTGCCGTTTTTTACATCGAATGATTTTCTCTACCAAATATGTTTCACTTTCAGTGACTACCTCAATCTCATCGCGGTAAAAGCTACCCTCAATTTCTTCATTATCGTAATCTTTCAACTTGTAGGTGGTCGGAGAGTCTTTTTGATTAATCCTTGATACTGTAAATACCTCCTCTGTCCAATTCGGGAGGTACCCTTTAGCAAAAACACTTTTCACTTTTGAGATACGAACTTTATCGCCAATTTTCACATCACTTTTCACATGAGTGCGTTTACGTTGGAATGATTCGCGCACTTTATCTACATTGTTAGCATTTACATCTACTGGTCTGAGTCCAATAGAACGATGGATAGAGTGATTGTAGGCATGGAGTGTATCTTGTAGAACCTTTGTCCAATTTTGTGTCAAGTTGGCAGTAAAATGTCGCCACAAACGATTTTTTAATGTGCGATTAAAACGTTCAACGAGTGCAGCTTTATAAGCGCTCTTTACACTAAACAACTCAATGTCATGCCTCTCAAATAATCTTGTCACATGCTGATTTTCAAACTCTTTTCCTTGATCACTCTGAATTCTTTTTGGAATGCGACCTTCTCGAAAAATTGTTTGGAATGCTTTTGCTACTCCTTTCCCTTCTTTAGTTTTTAAAGGTTGAGCCCACGCATAACGCGAGAAAATATCAATGACGGTTAAAATAAAATTATTGCCCGAGTTATGTTTTGAAATGGAGGCAACATCGCACAAATCTGCTTGCCACTGTTCATCGATGTCATGAACAATATAATGGCGGGTGCGGTACTTCTTTTTCGCTTGTTTGTGGAGTGTATAGGTAGCCTGACCCTTTAACCATCGTTTCACTTGTGATTGTGGAAGACCACTCGCTTTTGATAATTTCTTGATAGATGCAAATCCTGCCGGATGTTTTACATCATAATAGATTGACTTCAAACGTTCAGTCGATGACGGCTGACTCTTTTTCCTCCTTCTCATCTTTTTTCTTTCTTGCCTTTCTACATTTACAACAACTGCAGCATTTAGCTTTAGCGGTTTTGCGATCGTGTTCACATTGCTTAGGGGTTTCATTATGAGAGCTGGCGCAGCAAGTGCAAGTGACAACGACATTCACCTCTGGCGGCTCATTACATGGCAAGCAACACATCTGCTTCATATTAATAGTCTGAGAACATGTATTTCCTAGGAGGAGCTGTTTTACGTTTTCCTTTTACCAGTTTTAGTGGCGATGTAGATCTACGTCGAGTTCTTCCTCTTGTTTGCTTAGTGAGTGTGGGAGGGGATGTAGCAGGTGACGTCTTAAACCAATTTGTTGGCATTTTCATCGCCTGAAGCATTGGAGTAGTAGCCACTGTTGAATCAAGTTCTTTCAATGTCTCATTATTTAAAGCAAATTTTGGCACATTATGCTTTTTCAATAGTTTAAGAAAGTATGACCAACCAGGTGGAACATAGCCCTGACGGCGCTTTCTACGTGTCGCATACTGAATCAAGTCTTCATAACGTGAAGCATCAATCACTTTATTTTCATCTGTAATGATTTCTCCTCTATCATTTACATTGAGATGGGGTTCAATACTGTTGAAAAGAGATATGGCATGTGCGCGAGATGCTAAAGGTGTAGCAGTCGATACAGAGTCACGCATCTTATTCTTCAAGTTTTTCAATTGCTCAACAGTTTCCGATTGTAATAATACAGCACGATGTGGATCTTTGATGTGAACATTTTGCTGATAATCTATTTCTTTCCTATACATTTGATTTGCAAGAGGTTGCTTTACTTGCTGCATGGCAGTCAATTGTACATATTCATCCTGAGGAATAACAATCATGCGAGAATAAGAACTCATAGTTTGTAGATAATCATGGGAGTTTTCAAAATATCACTTCGAAATCTAAATTCTTCCGGACACTCTTGCGTAAAGTCAATGAATAAGTAACCGTATGGTTTTTCAGTAGCTGCTTGAAAAATTTCAATTAAGGCTTTTGATCCTCTGGGTGCAACTTGTCGCGCTAAAATTTCAAATTGACTTTTATCTCGCGGATTCTTGAAAATAGCATAATAGTGTGTATTCAGGTTTCGTGTACGAGCTTCTTTTCCATCAGGAAACAAATTTTGTGTAATATAGATGATAAAACACCTTTTATGGTGTGCTGCGCGAGTGAACATATCTGTAACATCTTTTGAATTCTTACTTTCTTTTAATAAATCATCCAATACAACAACATCATTAGACTGAAGTTTATCCACTGGAATAATTCCTTCATGTCGAATAAAGTTGCGACTTTGCAATTCCTGAAACAGCGACGGTTGATAAATACCATAACACCAAATCACTCGATTGATAGGTTCCTTAAACAACTCCCTTCTTTTATCCAATAAATTCAGCGTGAAAACAGTTTTACCTGCATGAGATGGACCTGATACAGTCAGAACTTTATCACATTGAAGTCTGAAATCCATTTTATTACTTTGAGACTCAACATTTGCATAATTAACGCTTAGAGCCAAAGATATTTCCCAATAGGTTGCCCACGGCAGGAGCTATCATTGGAAGTATTGCTGAAAGGAAACCGCCCTTTTGTGTTAGAGTTTTCCTCTTTCTTTGAAGGGCGACTTTAGGATTGGAGATGAAACGCAATTTCGTAGCATATCGCTTAAGTAACTTTCGTTGTTTTGGCGCTAATTTCTTCGTCCTCAACTTCCTCACATGAGAAATAATTTCACAAATGAATTTATCGTTAGCATGTCGTATAGCATTGTATCGCTGATTTGCTTTCATTCGTCGGAGAGCTTGAATGGCTGAAGAAAACTTTTGACTTTTACGTTTCGTCATTTTACGTTTCGCCATTTTCCGTGTTAGTCTTTGCTAAAACCTATCTTTACCACATTTGCATAGGTACTAACTATTGCGACATAAGTGACACTCGAAATGAGCAATGTCACAGTGGTTACATTGGCAAAGTTGAATGCAATTACGTATGAAACAGCGTTGACAAAAAGCATGCTTACATCTCTTGAAGATGCGCTTTTCATTTCCATCCTTTCGCTTACATACATCGCAACACATAGTTTCACCGTTACTGATGTCTATAGCAAGTCTTTTTGAAGATATGAATTTGCTAGCCTTTTCTAAATAATAGACGCATGTACAGAAGGAATATACTTCGAGAGTGAGCAGACATAGCTCGAAAACCAGTTGTGCTACAATCAAGTACCACTGCATTTTCAATTTTTCTTTATGGAAAGTTGAATGTGAATATCTGAAATCGCTTCAATCACTAGACTGCTACCATGATGGTTAAATGCGTTAAGACGTTCAGCAATTTTTATCATATGTCTTTTAAAAAATTCTTCGGGGTGATCTACCACTTCCATTGAATAAGAAGCAAAATGGAAAGAGCGACTTTCCACCTCTTCCTTTCCAAAATGACTAAACTTAATTTTCGCAACTAATCGCGCCATGATAATGCTATCAGAGAATGTATTCATTAACTCTAGAAATAGAGTGCTAGCATCATCGACCACTGCTTCGATGTCGGTCTCATCTTTATGAAATTTTATCACATAATCTTGAACAGCTCCTTTTAAACTTTGCCTATGAAAACGTAATGTTCCGCAGTCGTTTGAGAAAGACATGATCGCCCTTTATCTAACCCATCCATTGCATGAAAACAACAACTCTTCTCATAGTAACATTTATTGAATAATGGTAACAAGCATGCATTATAAATCAATGGTTTGAAAGAGATAAAATAGATACAGCTGGTAACTATCATACAGCGAGCAATGATAACCATACAGGACTTTGGCAGTGTTGAGGTAAGGAGGAAAGAAGCATTGGTTATGAACGTAGCTACTACAACGAACAGACAAAATAGGAACACACAAATCCTTAAAACGTTTTGTGACTTCATGATAATGTTGATTCACTCTACTATCCCAAGGTGGGAGCAAAATATCATCAATGATTAGATTGGGAAATACTTTCCTCTCCTTACCAGGATTATTACAAAAGATGCGTATAACATTGAAAGCAGCTAACCATCGTTTAAAGTCAATAAGAAGAGCACTCTCACAAGAAAAGCCATAGTCTTGCAAATATTTCAGATTAAGTCCATGAATGTGTTTTCTCGCCCATTGATCAACATTGGGATCGCAGTTGGCATGTTGATGATAGACACTAACAATCTGATATGTCCAATTGTTCATAGCAATAGCACTGAGCTCCTGTACAGGTTCACCCTCACAATCCATAAAAATGATGATAGAAGCCTAAAACGGAAATTTACACATCTAAGGAAACGTTCTATAACATATTACAAAATGAAGAATTACATCGATGCTTTTCACGACAAAATACACAAATGATATGATGGCAACGAAGAAGTAAAATGTATCTAATAAGACCACGTCTACGACACTCAAAGCACATAAGCGAATTGTCATAGGGTAGAGTTAGGAAAGGACTAGCAATTCTCCTTCTTTGATTTGCGTTTTGATGTAGCATTCTTCTCCGACTTGCGCTTCGTACCACTGCTGTTAAGGATTTGATCAATTATGTCGTCCACGTTGGGTGGTTTCGGAATATATAGGATGGATTCCATATGCATGGAGAGAGAGGCTATTTTATTATCCTTGTGTCGACCATAATATAGCCCATTCACTTTGAAAAGGATATCCCAAGTACCTTCTCCGAGCTCATCACATCTGATGGGTATTGAATGATCTCCCTCCTTCTTATAGTAAGTACACCAATGTGATACCGGTAGGCAAATGTGATTACCATCCCAAATCTTTCTATAGGGAGTATCCTTGTCATCTCTCGCCTTCCACTCTTGAGCAAGAGGAGTAGGAATGTCCATATTTAATGTCACGTACTCCTCAATAATATCAAGTTGGTGGCGAATGTATGGACTCACGGGGATCAGTATGTAGTCCCCATACTGATTGTGCATTATCTTGACATCCGTGGAAGGGAGCATTCCCGTTTGGAGTACTACGCTATGATCATCATAACGCAAGGCTTGTTTAAATTTACGCTGTAGCGGTGTAGGATTATGTACCTTGGATGTTTCTTCCACTGGCCTCAGTTGTAGATGATCTGACCGTAGCGAACCTTGTAACGTTTGACCGCCATTTTGTCCTACTAGTGCAGCAGATGGAGTAGATGCCTGAAAATGAAAAAAGATTGTATTAAGTTTACGTTCAAGGGAGGAGAGGGAGGGAAGTAGCGA
The DNA here is from genome assembly GCA_907163375.1 of Prostheceraeus crozeri. Taxonomy (NCBI): domain Eukaryota; kingdom Metazoa; phylum Platyhelminthes; order Polycladida; family Euryleptidae; genus Prostheceraeus; species Prostheceraeus crozeri. The sequence goes on from CAJQUW010013018.1 coordinate 545,367, forward strand.
CTTACCATTTTAGTTGGATAATAGAACAGGGAACTAGAGAGAGAGAAAATGTGCGTCCGTCACTCGTGTGATTCAACGATGGAATGATTCTCACTGTGGAAGGCTCGCTATTTATAAAGAAATGCTTGATTCTCATTGGATGATGATCCTCATTGGACAATAACATCAAGTTGATTCCAAATCTGGCATCCGTTTACCAATCCGATAGTTCGTTTTGAAGCTACAGCCCAAAACGTCCCAAATTCTAACTCTGTCGTTTTTCACCAATGTCCCAAAATCTTAAATGGCGTCTCACATCTAAACGAAGGCAGATACGAACAAGCCGATTCTTTCACTGAATTTGTCTCACTCTTAGCTTTCAAACGAGCTATCGCACGACAAAATCCGTCCACTGGAAGCAAGCTGTCCAGGGGGGGGGGGGACGTAGCCGAAAATTTTTTCTCTCAGATTTCGCTGGAAACATCCTTCCTAACCCAAAATTTCACGTAGATTCCGAATCTGGCCTCCGTTTTCTCATCCGATGCTTCGTTTGGACGCTACACACCAAAAACATCACACACTATAGCCTCAAGACTAATCCTGGCGGTCGCCCACGTCAACCTAGACGGTCGCCCACGTCAACCAGGCGGTCGGACCAACTCACCCGAGTCTCACACTCTGTTGTTGCAGAGGGGGGGGACGTCAGCGAACATGTTGTGAACGTGGACCCACCTGGCCGGCACACCACGACAGACCACAACCTCTGTCGTTCCAGAGGGGGGGGGGACTCAGACACGAAGCACCACGGCGGCCGACCACGACACTCTGCCGTGCCAGAGGGGGGGGGGACGCAGCGATGGCCGCCATCTTGCGCGGTCCAGAAGTGGAGTTTTGCTTACTACTATCGCCACTTATTGTTTGCTATCAATCGGCGGATTTTTTTCTACCAAGTTAGATAATTAACTATAATCAATGGAATTTGAAATCCGTATTGTGACAATAGCCTACAGCGACGTGATGACGAACCATAATCAAATAAGAGCTCAGATTAAAGTGGTCAATCGATCATCGCGAATGGACAGTGGAAGATTGGAGAAGAGGTATAAAGTGATAAGACTATGGTGTATGCAAGCCTGCCCAGTCACTTGATCTCAATGCAATTGAAACAGAGACTCGGAGATTACGAAACTCAATCTCACAGCGAAATAGCATCTTCGCTTGAAAAAATATGGAATTGAGATGGAGAAATTCAAGCAAGAAATTCAAGTTACTTCGGTGATCGACAATCGCAGAGGACACAAGAAATAGGGCCTACTCATAGAGTAGGGATATATAGGTAGAGTATCGACTCAAACCAGTATCTGTATACAGTGAAAACTTTTATATCAAAAGATTCAGTTTTTTGCGGAGATTACGTTCCCGTGGTCCAAAATTTTGCAAATTTATATACTACCGAGATGACGCTTATAAGTAGTATGAAAGAATGTGGACATCAAAGGGAAAGAACATTTGCTAATAGGCATCCAAGCTAAGCAGAAACTAAGATGATTATCAAAGAAATATCATTATCCGCATTATAATGGAAGTCTTCATGAAAAAATCGCGATATTATTCGTGCTTTCTTGGCTGGAATTTCAAGTTTTTAATTCAATTTTCACCGGCATGATTTTATGATTCACTAAATTCATGTTTCATTTCTTGAATCTGAAAAGTGATGTATACCCATTTACATCTTTCAAAGTTATATGAAGTCATTGTCTTTGATTATGTGATTTTGCTCTACCAGTGGCAGGTTGCCTGTGACATGATCACGCTTAAGAAGATTCTCTAAAGGTTGAGCATGAAAGCAATAGCAGGTCATCGATTTGCCAATTTGACAAACATTACCTCTCCAAGGCTGTCATGGCACTGAGAATTTGAAAAATACCATCATTCTTTCTGCATTACAATCATGATCACTCAATTCCGTTGTAATTTCTTCAAAACTGCAAAAATTTGCATATCTCACATTTGCTAACAATTACCAACTATATCCAGGGTTGCCGTGGGTATGGGGATTCTGTGGGGATATCCATGGGTATGGGGTTGGTATGGGTGCTGAGACCATCCCCACGGCTGCCACAGCGCTCCTATGGGGATTCTGTGGGGATTTTGAAGATGTTTGAAGTTCACTAGAAGCAATCAGAGCTGACATCATATCACACAATCAACTTCGATGTTGAATTACAAAGCATCACCCAGCCTATCCGATTCGCCACTTAAAATGCATGAAATATCAGTGGTGATCATTTTCACATTAGTAACACACGTTCAATAATGTTGAATGACTTCACACGTTCAATAATGTTGAATGACTTATAATGATGGTTTCAGGTGTGTCAAGGACGTCTGAAGTGGAAGAATTCTGCAAGTCTTCTCTGCTGCAGATCCGAGACTTACAAATATTAGCTCTAATATTATAAATAGCTAAGACAAAATTACTTGTGATATAATTAAGCTTGCGTGATGCATGTGATTAATCATTATTAACCTAGACTTAAAACTAATTGCGATATGGAAGACCTGTTGGGTCCAGCCCAAAAAGCAAGACACATGAAAATGTTGAATGATTTTCGTCAGATACATGGACAGTTTTTTTAACACCAGAGGAACCCGCAGAAAAACGATGTTGTTCTCGTAAAAAAACCCTTTATCGAGGCCTTTCAGCTGCCGCCGGCAGTCATCGTCAGGCGAAAGACATGGACAGTGTCACATGGACATATATCACATGGACAGTGTGATATAGATTTCTCACACCAAATCATTCAACTGTAAGTCATCTACTCGCATTAGAGTCATAGTTATAATGAAAGCTCAGATTTTTCACTTGTCCACGACTTGTCAGAACTTTCATTTTCTTCTGATGGGCATCCTTAACTGCACACGTAAGTGTACCTCAATAAATGGTTCATTGTGCTGCATTTCATCATCATACACAAATGGGTCAACATCCTCCAAGTTCTTGTGTAATAATTCAGTGACATGAGTGGTCGAGAAAATCAGGATGATTTTACTATTACAATAGTAAAATTATTTACTATCTACAATAGTAGATTAGATTGATTCAAAGCTTTTTCATTCGCCACGTGTATATAGTCGATTTCTACTGCGAAACTTTCTAGGAACTTTCTGCGAAAATTTCTAGACTTGAGATGCATAAAGGCCAAACTCTGGAGATAGAATTATCAATGATTGCTACATTAATTCAATTAACGAATATTAAGCGGGAATGTTCACACATGAACATGGCATCATCCACTGAGCAATAAACGATGGCTATAACACATATTGGTAGACTGCAAACATATAGTGAAGGCCTGCATAAGAATTTTTGACAGGTTACTTTTTTGTGACAGAGTGACCATTTTGAAGTACTGGCAATGCAGCAACATATGATTTTTTAAATTTATGTTCAGTCCTGTCTTTGTATGTTGACGGACTTCTATTATTTGAAAAAAGCACCACTTAAGCAACCAAACGAATATTTAATCCTCACATTAGGAACCCCAACTACCAACTTACAGGACAGCCCAGGATTATATTCTTACAAATGGAACACATGAAACTCGTATATAATCTATCAAAACAGTCAAATACATGCACTTAGAATTATTTGCAGTAAAAATCGAGTCTTCACGAAAACCAGCTGACCGAAAATATTGTGGGAACATTAAGGTCCTTCAGGACTTAAAGTAGCAGTTAAAATTTCAATAGATACATTGATAAATATTCATGCTTGCATTTGTGAAACGTACAGTACTTAATCAGGATTGTCTACAGCGAGGAATTTAATCATAGTACTTTTGAAATGAATGTGTGTAGCATGTATACATGATGCAATGTCAGCTTAGGTTTGATTTTACTTGATGAAGGCTTGGTTGCTTTGTGCTATAACAGCGAATCTCAAAACAGCAAACGGTAAAAGGCGAATAAGAAACATCGAAATTTCAAAATAGCGAAATATATTAATAGCGTACTATGCAATGCTCGAGTGTTGTGCAGAACTAGGTACATACTCGCATTAACATTTCATCTCAACATTTTAATAAGGCCATGTTTCCTTTAGTCTACATGTACAGTTGTTGAAGTCTTTTACAAATGAGTTTCCTTTAAGGGAACAGTAATGCAAAAATTGTACCCTTAAAATAATACTGTAGCAAAATTAATTAGGATCGACATATGGTCAATAACTAGGTTAAGTGAACCAAAAATCCAAAGTGAGTAAAAGAGGAAGTTTGAAAAACACAAACTAATCAATAATCGATATGTTATAAAAGCAAAGAAATAAAGACAATGTCGTCACACTATTAAAAAGAAACATTTCGAAGTAGAATTACATTTACGGTAAACTCCGTTATGGTAGTTTAGTGGAAAAAGGGTGTCACGTCTCATGAACAAATAAAGAATTAAGAGCGGAATGAGAAGAACCTATGTAGACTGTACGTGCAAGCTGGCAGCAGACGACAAAACTTACGAATCAGTAGAGACAGATAAAGAATACATATCTGCTAATGCAACCAAATGATTCAGGCAAATGTAGATTTGTAAGTAAAATGCGTATGCATAGCGGGCTCTTTTCCTTACTTGAATGAGCATTTAGTTAAATTTTCGGTGCAATAATTTCTAGGTGGCAAGTCAGAATCAAGGGTCAATAATGATAGAAAATATGCTACTGCAATTTTAAAGAGCAATAGGCCCATACCGAAGACAGCAAAAAAAAGTCATAAAAGTTACAAGACGCAGTCGGTGACTTTCTTCAAGGACTCCCATTCCGCATCTCGAGTCAAATACGGCCTTCGGATCCTTGAATGCTGTGCAGAAGTTTCACTGAGATGGAGATATTGGACATCAGTCATTCTATACGAGCAAGAGCAATATATTAATCAGGAGCCTATCCTGTGGGGGTGTGCTGATTCTGTGGGGATATCAATTCCCACGGCAACCCTGACTATATCCCCATCGAGTTCATTTAATAAAATCGAAAGTGTATGCACATTGGGGATTTAATAAATGCGGAGTCACCACTCTACCTGAGATACCTACTCTATGGGCCTACTTGCAACGTGGAAAGCTTCATGTTCTACTTAAATGGTTTTCTATTCCCAACAGCAAATTTTCAATTGTTATTTGGCGTGTTTGCTTTCATTTTGATTTGGTTATAGACTAAAATTTCGGATCGAAAAGATAGACTTATAAAATCTGGTAATGTGTTATCAAAGCTAATGTTAGGAGTATATCACATCGCAGTTTGTGTAAGTACGCTTGAATCCTTTGTCCCTGGTCAACATTTGAAAAAAAATGGAAAAACATTTTTACTATTCGGGAACCACTGATACTTCGGAAAACTCACGCCAGGGTGGGAGAATTAGCCCACCTCGACTTCGTGCGAGCAATCAATTTACTTTATTGTCATTGAAACTCATATCCGCCGCTCTCTGACACACACATGCACGTATATTGTCTCTAACTTGATCATCTGCGCATATTGCCAAAAAAGCTTAATGACACTTCACTTGAGAACAAATGCATGTATACGCGTTACCACAAAAACGTCAACCGATTTGTCAATACTAACTGCTGAGTAAACAATGAAGATCAGAATATGAGAGAAAACATGGCTAATTGCGGCAATGATAGCTCGTGAAAAGCTATATTAGAAAAATCGAGCAATAATGTTGTTCACGAAAGAACATTGCATCAAAGTTGCTATCTGCCTGAGGAAAATCAATTGAAAAATGTCGGTGGAACATCTTCTGGTATTAGTTTGATTGCTCACCCACAAGCACTTATTCTATTCGATCAGAAATCAATCATCCATTCAATATTCTATCAATAATTTTCTCCATTATCATTTTCGCTTCAAGATGATGTAATCAAGTTTGACATAACCGGTGTTACAGTACTCGCTCTCCCTCTGCTTCAGTTTCCTACCGGAAAATCTAAGCTCGGATACATTTAACGGTACATTACGGATTTAAGTTTCCTACTAGGAAAATGAGACCAAGGACACTTTTTCCTAATAGAAATATAAAACCAAGATTACAATTTCCGATCGGAAAATAAAACTGAGGGAAACTGAATATCGTAACACCGCTCTCGAGACTTTATCAAATCTCAACAGCTACGACCACCGTGAGACATGCTTCGGCCTGTTGGGGCCCATCCACAGAATTAGACCAGTCGTCTCTTTTTCTGTTTGACTAGAAAGGAAACATTGGAACACGTAACGTTCATAAAATGGCACAATCTGCTGACATAATACCATAGCAATCGAGCAACGAACAGCCAGTTCAACATTAAACACGACAAATTGTGCGAAGCTTCAGTGACTTTTATCAACCAGATGACACAGCAAAGAGACACAGACGATGTCAAGTTCTACAGAAAAGTTTGTGAAAATTTTTTCGTGCGCCTGCTAACTTTTTTAATAATGATCGGAAGGACACTTATCGAGAAAACTTGTGCGCAATAATCTGAATTCTTCGAATCTGAAAGAATCGTGGCGATCGGAGCATTTTGAAGGAATTCACAGCAATCCGCAAGCGATGAGTGACTGTTTTTGCTTCTCTGCAAGGTATTAAAATTTTTTTTTGTCCACTCAGTAATTCCTGCATGTGCCATCGTTTTGAATCCTGGTAAAGTGACACGCTTAAAAAATCCAATTCTAAATTTAAGAAATTTTAAACAAATTCTGTGAGATGCCCGGAGAAGCGCGGATTTCAACATCCGGAGATGCGCAATTGATTTTAGTGTTGCTCCTTTTCTAGTAAAATAGCATGCACGAATGCATGAGTGATCCCTTTCATTCAGTCTCCGCATTATCATCATCATCATGAGAACAGCAAATGTTCCGTGCACTAATCACCTAAATTAATACCCTGAAACTTGAGGGTCATTCTTCTCACTGCTGTCTTCGGAGACAGATTTCTTTACCGCTGAATAATCTGCTTACAAACGACTTGCGCCCGCTACTTTTTAAATAATGATCTGAAGGACCAACATTATCGAGAAAACTTGTGTGGAATGATCTGAATTCTTCAAATCTGAAGGAATCGTGGCGATCGGAGCATGTCGAAGGAATTCACAGCAATCCGCAAGCGGCTCACGTCTATTTTTCCTATCTCTGCAAAGTATTATATATTTATTTTTGCCCATTGTTTTGAATCAGTTTGCACTTCTAGGAAAGTGATGCGGTTAAACAATCTAATTCTGTGGACCCATCAGTGGTGGGTAGGTTCGAACCAGCGACGTTGGAGCTCGAGGACGTGCATCATCTGTTGATAGCGTGAATTTGCCATGAAGGCACTGCTTTAACGCAGGCACATGGAGGGCGGATTTCTGATACTGAGGCGCTTCGCGCGCCACCAGTGGCGGGCACAGTTGACCGATTCCGCTTGATTCCGCTTGCGACGATTCTTTTACTAAGTGACTGTACAATAAAATTTGCTTGAAGAAAAATTAGGCTATTTTCCTATTCCATCGTTCAACATTTGAAATAATTGCAGTTTGTATAATAATCGCGAGTGCTCGCACCTGAAACATTGTCCCCACCACAGAATTAGATTCATTCTACGCGCGCTTCGGTTTTCCTAGAAAGGAAGGGTTATATGTAGTCTTAATATCGAAATGGCACATCACAGAATTAGACAACCTGCTCCTTCTCGAATGGATAATTCATGTATCGCTTGCTATTGGAAATGGCAAACAATAAGCTGTCAGCAGAGGACACCAGAGCCAGTGGGAGATGCGTCCGTGCTGTGATATCACTTCGCACACACCAAAACACACATCGCTGTCTTGGCTAGCATTCGATTCAGTGTTTGCACTATGTAGTGAGAAATGCCGAGGAGAGGATGTGAGAGCATCAAGTGAACTAATTTTCTTGCGCCTGCTACTTTTTTTAATAATAATCGGAAGGGCCAACATTATGGAGAAAACTTGTGCGAAATGATCTGAATTCTTCGAATCTGAAGGCATTTTGGCAATCGGAGCACTTTGTTGGAACTCACATTAATCCGCAAGCGACGCACGACTTTTTTCCTGTCTCTGTAAGATATTATATTAGGAATTCCTTCTTGCCCACTTAATAGGTTCCTCGATGTGCCGTCAATTTCGTATTAATCACACTTCTAGCAAACCGAAGCAGATAAACAAAATATTCAATTCTGTTGGTCCCCACACATCACAGGAATACCTCATTCTATTCAATAACAGAAAACAAGCTCGCATGGTACACGATTTATACGAATTATGCAGTTGTGTTGTCAAGTATAAGGAGATCACTTTGATATCATATCTCCGCATTGAAAGCATTTAAAGCAACTGATAAGAATGATTTGCATTTAACATGCACGTCATGAACATAACCCGACAAGAATTGCCGATGAAAATAGCTTAAGATTTACTAATGATTCTTTATCTAAGGGTTTGAATTTATTGATGAATAATAAAGCTTGATTGAAAGAAGAAGCGGTAAAATTCTACCGCTAGTTTCAATAAAATATAGTTGATAGCGACCAAAAGAATCAAAATTGAAAAATGCAAACAGTAGGTAGCAAAAAGCGTCGCCAAACATTAGTCGCTGCATGTCGCACACGCTGTCCCCGTCTTAGTAACCACGAACTCGAGCACACGAAAGGTGTATTGAAAGCACTAGACATATTGACTAGACACTATAAGCACTAGACAGTGGTGTGACATGCAATCGGAGAGAAGTACTTTATTGTAGATTTGCAGTAGATTCTTAACAATAGATTCTCAGCACTCCTTGTCTCGTAATGCTGAGCTCTCAATCATGTGCAAAAAGAGCTGGTATTAATTAATCAGGTAGAAATAATTTTACTGTCTGAACAGGCTAAGTGTCAGATACCTTCAACTTTAATGCAAGTTATCGAATTGATAATGAAACTAATGATCTAGACATTATAGAATATATGTCAGCCACACTAGCTGTATATATATATATATATATATATATCATAATATTCAGATTCGAACGATTTTCGATTAATCTTGCATTGAGTCACACGATTCAGAATCGCGTCCGATCGATCGTGGCGCTCCTCATAGCATGTCAAGACCACGAGACCTGCTTCATCAGTCGAGGACAGCTTCGAACCAGCGACGTTGGAGCTAGAGGACGAGCAAGCATGCCCTATAACCACAAGGCGACCGCACCATCTGTGATAACATGTCTTAAGACAGATCAGTGATCAGCAATCATCTCATCTCATTGCCTACACGCAACTATGCTTGATATCAACCATGCTATCCTAATGAGTTTATTCACCGGATATGAATTGTAAAGAACATCTGAGTTAAAGCATGTATAGATGCAAACAACACCTTGATGCAAAGCTTCATGTATACAGCTTTGAAAATCCAAAATCAACTTGAATTTCTAGTAATTATGATGTGTCCAATATGAAAAACTTGAATTTTGGAAGGAATATGGCAAATCAGTGAAATTTGAAATTCTGATTCACAACGTACCCCTCAGCTTTTAATTTATTGCTTCACTTTATGAACTGCAAGACCGGATTAGAATAGCCCAGAGAAGGAAATAGAATGTTTATTGTTCGAAATAAACGAAAAAAAGCAAAATTACATAAAATATGCGGAATTTATAGAAAGTCGGACACCTTGAGTTGTGCTACATGTATAAAAAATATCTTCTTAATAAGTGGAATTCATCAAGAATTTTGATATCCTCAATCACTTTTGACAATCATATCGACTGCCTACTACACCCGTATTTTCCGACATGTCCATGCAATAAATTGTATCAAATCGAATAATTAACCCATTCGTGCCTCAAGTATTTGCCTACATTAAAGCATTTTTTCAACGAAAATTCTTTCAAGCAGAATTTGTGGGTATTCTCGGCATCGTACGAAGATACGAGTGGTACTATTGGAATCATATTGATCTCCATTATATATACTATTTTGCCGTTCTGGGTTAACGTCCTAATCGGAAAGTAAATGTAATCGTTCCTCAAGAAAATGAAATGTTATTTGTGAATCACTACTTCCCCAGCTTATCTTGTTTATCATTTTTCAGTAACCAATGATGTGGTCTCCGTGGTACAGTGTTTGACTGCTTGGCCTAGCGATCTTTCGGTCCAGAGGTCGAGCCCCAATAGTGTCACTGGAAGTCGACAGGATGGGAATCTGGAATAAAAGTACGAGTACCACAACGCTCCAGAAAAGTCTGGCTATGTCAGCACCGTCCAAGCCTCCCAGTATGGGGGAGTGGTGACGTTAAACTTTCATTTTTCAATGATGAGAAATACTGCATCAATACAGGTCCACTTCTTTTGTTTTGATACAGGAAACGTAATAACATCACCAAATTGTCACATACGATAAGTTTAAGAAAATTAAACTTGCTTTTTTCAAAAAGAGATTATATCATACACTCTAAAAAAAATTTGGTTTTTCCCAAAAACCAGAAATGGTTTTCCAGCCTGTCCCTGGAGAAGAACCCATTTCGGTTCTCCAGAAAACCAAAAAAATTAGATTTCCAGAAAACCAGTTGCTGAAATACCAAAATTGGTTCTCCAGAAAACCAGTTGTAGTCCGGCAGACAGAACGAGTTTCTGCAGGGAACGAGGCCGAAAGTGACTTTCACAGAATGATGTACATCCTATGCCTACTACGAATAGGCACGTCTGCCGCGTTCTAGTGATTTCCTCTTCTTATCAGACAGGATCAAAGAAAAACACATGTAAATCCAATGGGACGCAGATCGCAATTTCTAGTTAAAATGGAATTTTTTATGTTTTCTTTGATTAAACAAAACGTACTAAGCCCAGAGTCATAATTTTTGTCATGGAATGTCTTCAGGTCATTTCCCATGATGTGCATGTCCTTTTATCATGCATCTAATCGGCAATGTCTGTGAGAATGTGGTTCAATGTGGATAAAGTTGCTCAAAATATTCATGTTTGCCGACATTAAGAGGCTCGCCAAATCTAAATGTGTTTAGCTTTATAGACAGGGGTGCATGAAAATGAAAGGAAATGACCTGAAGACATTCCATTTCAAAAATTATGACTCTGGGATTAGTACTTTTTGTTTTATCAAAGAAAACATACAAAAATTCATTTTAGTCAAAAACTGCGATCTGCGTCCCATTGGATTTACATGTGTTTTTCTTTGATCCTGTCTGAAAAGAAGAGGAACTCACTAGAACTCGGCAGACGTGCCGATTCGTAGTAGGCATAGGGTGTACATCATTATGTGAAAGTCTCACTTTCGGACTCGTTCCCTGCAGAAACTCGCTCTGTCTGCCGGACTATTGCTGAAATGCCAAAATTGGTTTTCCAGAAAACCAGTAGCTGAAATACAAAAAATTGGCTTTCCATAAAACAGTAATTTTGTCATAATAGCCTACATGTGAAAGTATTCCTCAAAATAGCAATAATTTAAGCGCGTTTTCTATTTGATTTTTCAAGAATAACAATATGGCTGCATGCCAGCAGTCATCGCGGCTTACAGAAACCCGATGTCTTTTGTATAGGTGAGATAACGATCAAACTACTTCACCCAACCTACAATTTATAAAATTTTCAATAATTGTCAGTTGAGAAAATGCTCAAAAGTTTATATTTTCGATATGAAAAAGATCATGGTTTCTGTCAAGATTATCAACATGGTGCTGATCGAGCTTTGCATTCAAGTTCCTAGCTCAACTTTTAATTCAGTAAAACCTGGAATGGCTGACCTTCCTCGCTATTTTTTGTTTAATGATTTTAACATTATTTTTATTTGAATTTATGTGTAACAAAATCTGAAGGTATTTTATTGTAGAAGTTCGATCTCAACACAAAACGTTTAACACTTGCAGCAGGAATTTCTACAAATTTATAATTCTTCATTCTCATTTAGTATATCCTCTCCGGCGCAGTACTTCTCAATTTGTGCTTTGTATCGCTCTGTTTCCAACTTGAAAATGAATCTTGCCCTGTTTCGTTTTATTCTGCGAATATCACGACGAACTTTCATTCGATCCATTACAATGAATGTCCAAAATAGTAACAAGACACTCAACCAAATGCCTAAAATCGACAAAGACAGCTTCATGTCCCGCGCAGATGGCAAATCATCCTTTGAAACATAGGTGTCTACCACGTAAGTTATTTTAGCTTTTCGATACCAATTACCTGTATAGGATTTACGCAAGAAACAGCTGTATTCTCCTTTCGTGTTGTGGTTTACTTTGTCGATGTGCAGCACACAATCGCCGTCAACATAAATGTCTTCGTCAAAAATAACGGACGCGTAGGTTGGAATGTAAGATCCACCTCTGGACTTCCAGATAACATCTTGTCGTTTCTCATCGCAACGAAAATGAGACTGATTCAATCCTGGAATAGCAAACAATGTAGACAAAGTTTCAGAATGCGATGGAACATAAGAACGTGTAGAAAGTTTATGAACGCAAATTTTTAGTGTGAAACATACATTTGGCACATTTGTTTAATTTCATACGACATTATTAAGTGCTACTTTAAATACTCAAACGCTCTGAAAAACCTCGCTCACTCACTCAAAAGTTCAAATAACCTGGTCCGTAATAAGTCTAATCCATAAAGGCTACTCTATGAAAACAGTAATAAAAAAAATACTCATATTATTTTCTCAGTGCTAGTCAGAAGCTGTTTCATGTACCGGATTGCGTTTTTAACAGCTGAATAACATTTTTAGCCTGCGGATTATTTCTATGATGGATAATCTTCACACATCTAACTTGAGATATGAATATCAGAATATGTGGTATCAGTTGCACAGTGGTTAAGTGCCTGGCCTAGCGATCTTTCGGTCCAGTGGTCGAGCCCCACGAGTGTCAATGGAAGTCGTCAGGAAGGGACTGTTACTCCCGCTTATAGTGCCGAAATTTTTGACTAACATCTCGGAATCGCGATTCGCTAGAATAAGATGCTTACCTTCACAACGAAATGTGGGTCGATCCTTCCCTTGTTCCAGAAATCGCGCGATGAATCTTGTGGGACTGGCATCTTCTCCCAGGAGCATTGATCGCAGTTCTGACATTTTTTGGACATTCATGGATTCCAGCATTCCATCAGTGTCTTCAATTGGACATGGAACTGATACAACCATGCTGGCGGTGGCTGCCAATAACTTATAAATCTTCATTGTTAGAAACATGGTGTTATGACACAGTATAGCTATCGTATTATTGCGTTGCTTAGGCATTGGAGTTATACTGGCTTTGTATTCAGCCGCACGAGTTCTAACATCTAATAAGCTTTTGTATGCTTTTTTGAAAGCATTATAAAATCGTAGGATGTGGGGGTGCCTTCGTCCGCTTTTTAATCTATCAACATTATTCAATGGTGTTTCAACGATGCATCGCGCTCTTAGTTGCCGCTCAATTTCATCACCACATGGTAAAACCCATTCAGCCCATTCATAATCACTGGAAGATTCGTATCTGATTGTAATATCGTATGTGCTGTATATTCTTGGAGGTTTAAAGAGTTTTTCAGGTATAGCAGTCAATGTATGATTCAATTTTTCCATGGCTTCAAAAACATTGTCATCATCTAGAGTTTTTGCATGAATTGTTTTTAATGGTTTTTTTGGAGGGAATGATGCAGTTTTATCATCAATGAGTGTATGAACATGAAACCAGATATAATCCACTGGATTAACGTCACCTCTTTTGCTGCAAAAATATATGCCATCGATTTCTTTTCGATATCCAAGGATATACAAAGTGTGCTCCATATTTGCCTCGCCAGTTCTTGAGTTGACAGGTTCACTTCCAATCAGTTTGTGTTGACATATTACAGCTCTATCATTTTCGTTGATGTCTTCAACATAGTCAATGATATCAGCATCCAGGTTTGTTTCTGAGTAGCTTAAAGACCGTGCTGCGCCCATATCTATTACTTCATCTGATCCATATTTTGCAGAACCAATTTTGAAAGGATAAACGGCAGTGGATGGAATGAACCACCACTGCCCATCGAAATCTCTCATATCGTTGCAGTGCTGACAGGGTAAAGTGATAAATGATCGACGTCGGTATTCATAATTAATGAAGTGATAGATATGTCTCTGTTTGGCAAATAGTAGTGTCATGTTTCTGCAAACATTCAGACTAGTGATGTTAATAGCAGCTTGGTTTTCGGATTCAAAGTTTGGAGTCAAAGGGCAGTTGGCTACAGTTTCTCCAGATAATATGCTCCTATCATACTCTAGCGTGCGTTGTATCAATACCCACTCAACAAGCAATAACACAATGACAACTAATCCTTTTCCCATGACCGCTGTCGATGTAGAAATCAAATGATCAGGTTATCAAAGATCTCTCCCAATTTCATTAACATTTGCCCTTTATCTATGAAATCCAAATTTGAATAGCACAAAGGACTTGGTAGTTACCATGGACATCTATGATTAACACATGATATCTAAGGGAAGCTCAACTATAATATCATCCCATGCCAGAATTTTCGAAGAAAAATGCAACTCACTTGGATCAGCACCACTGTCTCAAGCATGTCATAGGAACTTGAAAAAACATAGCAAACAAAATCATTCATCCAGCTTTTCATATGTTATCGATATTTATTGATATTTGATCAATTCTTTAGGCACTTATCGAAATTTATTTGAATTACCTCATTGATAGTAAAATGGGATTCAATTTATTCTTTATTCAAAAAATGACATACAGCTTACGCCATTGACATGTCATGAGTATACAAACAATACTACGATACAACGATACAAAAGAAATAAAAGAAACGATCCACAATTACATACAAAGATGAGAAATACACGATTTTGAGAGACGGCGATCAAAAAAGTCCAATTTTCCAACACTATTTGCAACCGAAATGGTTCGTGGCATAAAATCGTTCTTCCGAATCACCAAACGGGATTTCCGGGCCGTCGTGAATGTCTTCGTGTATCTAGTTCGTCTCGCGGGAATGTGGAGGTGTATAGCAGACACAAGTTGCGGGCAATCTAACTTACTGTGAAGGATTTTGTAGAACACAGTTAGGTCTCTCACAGTCCGTCTATGTTCCAATGTGGTCAGATGAAACTGGTCACATAGAGTAATGTAGTCATTTGAATCGTACAACTGCTTTGTCTGGAAACACATGAACTTAATAAACTTCCGTTGAACACGTTCAACTTTTTGAATGAGATACTTGGAAGATGGTGACCAGATTGAGGAACAGTAGTCTAAGTGCGAGCGTATATAAGCGTTATACACAACTTTCAAAACTTGAACGTCACGAAACGATTTCATATTTCTGCGTGTGAAACCAAGCATGCGAAATGCTTTACTCACAATATGGGAAATATGTAAAGAAAAAGACATATTAGACGAATAAAAAACGCCGAGATCCTTAATGTGTTCAACACGTTGCAGAGAAACAGAGTTGATAACATAGTCGAAAGAGATATCGTATACTCGCTTGAGTGAAAAATTGACATGAAGGCATTTCTTGACATTTAGTTGAAATCTCCATCGAACGCACACCCTTCAACAAAACGCGATAGGTCAAGCTGTAAGTCAAAACAATCGCTCAAACACGAAATACGCTTGAAAATTTTAACATCGTCGGCGAACATCAAACAGTTACTGGTATGAATACATTCGGGAAGATCGTTTACGTACATGAGGAACAACGAGGGAACCAGTATCGAACCTTGTGGAACACCCGAAAATACTGGGACCCACTGCGACTCATCGCCGCTCACAACAACGCGTTGGTGACGACCTCTCAGATAACTTGCAAACCATTCGAGATCATTGTGCGTAATGCCGAAATGATTCTTCATCTTTTTTTGTTCATATTGACATGTCAATGGCGATAAAAGAAACTGTAAGACGCATGCTGTTTTAACTTTTTTGTTTACATGCATATATCTTTTGATTATTTATTATTTTGTAATTGCTCTTTTTTCTGTAGGTCTACATACAGCACATGTCGGGAAAATGAGTCATAAGTCAATTTTTTGCACCCTGTCTGAAAACTTCAGAATATGTTCCTTGACCTATTAAGATTTAGTTCTTAAACTTGCAGAAAAATCAATCGACTAGTTTTTGAAATCTGCCCACTTTTATTAATTTTCATACTACTTACAAGTAGTATTTTTTGCTACAAGTAGTATTTTTTACAAGTAGTATTGCAAGTAGTATCCTTTTTGCTTGGTTTAAGATTGTTGTTACTTTTGGATTGAAAAGGACTTTTGTCGAAAGCTTTCCAATATATGTTTTTATTGATCTCGTCTTCTTTTTCTTTAAAATAATTCAGGTCAATGGTGAACCGTGTTTATGCTTACAAGTAGTATAACCTGGAAAAATAGGATATTTTACAGATGTTTGAATATTTCCTCTCATGAGTGACAACAAGTAACGCTTTGCTTTTATTGATTGTAGACAGCCTTGTACATAACTATAGGAATGCACTTTATCTGTTGCGTGCTCTATGTCAGCTGTGCTTTACGTCACGTCGATGTAAATGGTGCGAGTTGTTGTCGGTCCGAATTGTCTCGTCATTTATTATCCGTCTGAAGATGGAGTAGGTCTCCGCAATATGTCGCGTACTGCAATAGAATATAAGTTGGCAGATGGTCACTTCACTATAAAATTTTTCTTTGATAATACGCCTGTCATTAAAACATAAATCGAGGTAATATAAAGTACCCGACATTTATCGATCTGTATGTTGATTTGTTTAGCATTCTTGATTAGTGATTTTTTGTGCTGTTTTCAAACTGCAATTCAAATTTGTCAATACTAAAATGACAAGGATGTTAAGAGAAGCCAAAGGACATTTTTGTAGAAAAATATATCAAAAGTCATCGACATTTATCGATCCTTTTTGCACTGTATTCTAGATGTATTTCAACTTCATCAATATTAACATGACAAGGATGTTAAAAGAAACCTAGCGACGCCTGCCGTTGAAAAATTTATAGAGCTGATCAAAAGTTATTGCAGAGTATTGCTATTTCTTTAATTGAGAATCCAAAGCCATTTTCAACATAGCTTTTGTCCAAGATAATTTATATCATGAAGATCAATAATCAAAACGAAAAACGATTGTTCACTAATATCATTAGTTGCCTCCCGCCATCGCATTAGTGATCGATCTCATCGTGTGCGATTCATCGATCATTCATCAGGGAACATCAGCCAGAACGAGTTTCTGCAGGGAACGAGGCCAAAAATGAGACTTTCACAGAATGTTGTACATCCTATGCCTACTACGAATAGGCACGTCTGCCGAGTTCTAGTGAGTTCCTCTTCTTATCAGACAGGATCAAAGAAAAACACATGTAAATCCAATGGGACGCAGATCGCAATTTTTGGTTAAAATGGAATTTTTTATGTTTTCTCTGATTAAACAAAAAGTACTAAGCCCAGAGTCATGATTTATGGCATGGAATGTCTTCAGGTCATTTCCTTTCATTTTCATGCACCCCTGTCTATAAAGCTAGACACTTTTAGATTTGGCGAACCACTTAATGGCGGCAGACACAAACATGTTGGCCCACTTCATCCACATTGAACCACATTCTCACATACATTGCCGATCAGAAGCATGATAATAGCACATGCACATCATAGGAAATGACCTGAAGACATTCCATGACAAAAATGATGACTCTAGACTTAATATTTTCTAGTTGATAAGCGAAAACATACAAAATTTCATTTTAACCAAATATTGCGATCTGCGTCCCATTGGATTTACATGTGTTCTTCTTTGATCGTGTCTGACAAGAAGAGCAACTCACTAGAACTCTGCAGACGTGCCGATTCGAAGTAGGCATAGGATGTACATAATTCTGTGGAAGTCTCATTTACGGCCTCGTTCCCTGCAGAAACTCGTTCTGGCTGCAGGACTAAATACTGACAATGAAGTGACTAGTGACCACAGCGAAGCGTTTTTCATTTTCAGTTTTAAGTTCACTCAAACATGCAGACGTAAGAGAGACATCTGAACCTTTCGTGCCGAAGCTTTCTGTATACTGTGGTCATGATAAGTTGAAAGCATGTACGCCGACTTCCATCACTATATATTTCATGGAGGGCTTCGGAAGCGATTAATTTTAATTCGCTTCCGCTTCCAATTATTGGAGACCGGACATGGGCTCCACACATCTCTATTCTATTCTGAGCCCATTTTTCTTCATTTTCCACTTTTTTACGAGTTATAGGTTCGGACGTTTACACTTCGCAGCAGGGATGCGGAGTCGGAGTCCTATCAAATGAGAGGACTCCGGCCTATAACTAGACCCGAAATATAATACAAACAAATTATTTATTCTCGTGCATATAGCTGTCACTGTCTTAATATCAACTTTCTCCGTCGAACAAAAGTACAGAGACACTACTGCATGCAAAGCTTGTAATAGTTGAGGGAATGACCCGTCATGGTGAAAAAGGGATTGTCTTTTCACTCAGTGATTCAGTAGAGAAGACAAGCCTTCCTAGCCTCGATCACACCTACGCGCCAAAGGTCACATCAGAGACAAAAATGAAATACTAGTTTGTTTGAGAACATTACCTCTTACCCTCACGTTAATCTTGTGTTATGGGTCCTCTAAAGTGCATATTAAAGTCGAAAGTGTACTCTTCTTTTTTAGAAGGATGGGGATTTTCCTGCCTGGCACAGACTGGAGAAAAACCGTGAGAAGCACACATCAAGAAGATGGGAGGAGCCGAGTCGCATGCATCCAACTGAAAGCGACATTTGATGAACTTTCATCGAAAATGATTGATAATTGATGCAGCAATGATCCCCAAAAATAGGTTCAGGTAAGTCTATAATGATCTATGATGTAGGTTACCAGTTAATTTTTCAAAAAACTAGGCTTTATATATTGGCCACTCGGAGTCGGAGTCGGAGTCCTATCAACCCCCGGAGTCGAGGTCCTATCAAAATAATAGGACTCCGCATCCCTGCTTCGCAGTCTCCACAAACTTTCTGTCGTAAACCCTAGCTGACTTGTAAGCGATTTTTTTGACTTGTCAAAAAATCAAATATTTTTCAAATTTACTGAAAATTCTGACCTTTGGCAAATTGCGAAATAAAAGCGTCATATATTCATAACACGTGTGTAGTAAAATAAACATTAAACGACCAAGAGAGTGTTTGAGAATGCCAGAATGAAATTACCTCAAGACACACCAATCCGCATTGTGCAAAGATGTCATTGATAAGATGATACTGAGGTTTTCTGATTTCAAATGCCAGTATTCTGAGATAATGCACCTTCGTTTTTATCATAGTGAGAAAATTAGAAGTAACTTCATTTAATAACACAAGTGCCATTTGGTAATGTCAACTTGTAGGTAGGTGTAATATGGGAAGTACTAAATATGACAACTATTGCTGAACTCATATCAAGACTTAAGGTCAAAAGTCAGAAGTGCCTCGCTTCGCCCTGACACGCGAATTGCGTCAGTCATTAGCATCATGATACTTTCGGAAGCGGAAGCGATCGTCGGGCATTCGCTTCCGCTTCCGCTTCCACACTCCTGATTTGCGAAGTACTTTGCGAAGTACACTGACAAGGCACCCACCCTAGCCATTGTCAACCTTTCGAACCTACCATTGTTTAGGCGCCGTTTCCATGACAACGCATGTCGACGAAACAAAATTGCTTTCAAGGTGCTTGTCCGCCTATTCCATTTTATATTAAGAGTGCATGATTTCTATAGTGTGTACATAGCGCGCTTTATACAACAGGTAGCCTATTATATGTACATTCGTAATGTATATTAACCGTGTCAGTAACCCAGAAGAGATCGGTATACTGGTGCGGGTAATGACTTTACAATAAGACAATGAATTGCCTTATTTATTATTATTATTATTTGACAAAGCAGAGTCAATCTGAGTCAGTATGAGCTAACATGAGTCAGTTGTCAGTGAGTGTTGAATTAACTTGGACTAACCTTCATACTACAGGACTTTCGGACAATATTCAAGACAGAGCAGAAGTTTTGTCAGTAACAAGCTGCCTAGTAGCTGAGTATCGATTACAAATGACACGTAATTATTTTATTTATTTTGTGCCTTTCGTCTGCAAAATCCTTAGTTTTGAACCGATTTTCACATTTTTTTCATTTTGATCTTTCTCCCCTTTTCAGTCATGTTAAATTTAAATCAATCTAAAAACAGTTAAAAATTTCTTCATGAAAAATTTAGCTCAAGGCAGAAAAAGTGCCAAGTAGGCCTGTCCCAAGCATAGGTATTCTATCTTCGGGGAGAAATTTCGTTGTAATCTACTTACATTATACACATAAACATATGCCTATCATGTGAAAGCGCATAAGACGTTCTTTCAACCAGACTATAATTCAGGATTGCATTTACATTGATTTGGGATTTTAATTCAATAATCGATCTTTTGTCCCCAAAAGTTGTCGTCTAACCGATGCACATTTCTCAACCTAGAAATGATGCTTAAAAGACGAAATACATCATTTGTGTGTCTAGTTGCTGCATCAAAAGGAAAATATCAACTATGGATCATCAAAATTTGGCAACTGTAAATCTTAAAAAATGTCCTACAGTCTATCGACCAGACATCCTGATTTTTCTCAAAATTACAATTTGTCAATTACATTTATTATAAGTTTTTAGCTGAAGCCATAGAGTAGGGATTTGTAGGTAGAGTGTCGACTCAAACCAGTATACATTGAAAACTTTCATATGAAAAGATGCAGTTTTTTGCGGAGATTACGTTCCCGTGGTCCAAAAAATTATTTGAGCACTTTTGAAAAAAGTCAAAATTTGCCAATTTATATACTACCGAGATGACTCTCTTATATAAGTAGTATGAAACCAGTTGGATATCAAAAGGAAAGAATATTTGCTAATAAGCATCCGAGCTAAGCAGAAATTAAGATGATTATCAAAGGAATATCATTATCCGCATTATAATGGAAGTCTTCATGAAAAAGTCGCGATACTATTCGTGCTTTCTTGTCTGAAATTTCAAGTTTTATTTCAATTTTCACCGGCATAATTTTATGATTCACTAAATTCCTGTTTCATTTCTAGAATCTGAATAGTGATGTGGAACTATTTACATCTTTCAAAGTTATATGAAGTCATTGTCTTTGATTATGTGATTTTGCTCTGCCAGTTGCAGGTTGCCTGTGATATGATCACGCTTAAGAAAATCCTCTTGAGGTTGAGCATGAAAGTATGAAGAACCCATCGAATTACTAATTTAACAAACATTAAAACTCCAAGGCTGTCATGAGATTCTGTGCAATACCATCATTCCTTCTGCATTACAATCATGATCACTCAATTCCGTTGCAATTTCTGCAAAACTGCAAAAATTTGCATATCTCACGTTTGGTGACAATACCACCACAATTGAGTATCACCCTCGAGTTCATTTAATAAAATCGAAAGTGTATACGCATTGGGGATTTAATAAGTGCGGAGTTACCACTTACCTAATATTCATACTCTATGGCTTAAGCCGCATTTTCATCCGGATTTCATGAGACTTCACGGAATTATCAGGAACCATAGTGTAATCATGCATGCGAAATTTTTTTGAAAAAAACACTATCATTTTCAAAATCTCGTAGAACGGCCAAACCACAAAATTATCGGACAGAATACGCCAGTAATACATGATCTATTAGTGCAAATGCAAAAAAACAAATCCTCATTTGGTGTGGTCGCCACTATGATTTTCGAGTTCAGCATGAAAAATTGACTGAGCTTACGTATGCAAAAATTCAAGGAAAACAAGTTGCAAAGTTGACCAAAATGTTGCTATATTAAATGGATTTACCCCATAATCAAGTTGTTGATCAATGAAAGTCATGTGATAATTAAAGAAAAGATATATTTTAATAGCAATTGTCTTTGAACAACTGAAGAAAAGTCAAGTTATGTTGAAACTCCGAATGATGGTTTGGTGGGCTCAGTTAACATGCATCCAAAAGCTCCCGTGGCCCCTGTTCGGAGAAATCGTATTTTCATGATCCCCTGCAGGAAAGTAGAGGCACCTTGTAAGATTCCCTTCCTCAATGCTTCACCTCGAACACCATGACCACCGAATATTACTTTACTTATGCCTTGCGATTGAGAGACTGCCATTGTGATAGTAACAATAATTTGAGCGAAGAGTTGGACCGTTGAGCTCGCACGATCATTTCGGTCAAAGGCATTGACCTTCTTCTTTTGATCAACCATTTTACCTAGCGGAAATATGCTGAGATCCCTTGGAAATTTACCGTACGATGAATCATTGTTTTCTCTCATGATGTCATCAACAGTAGTATCGATATTTCCGAAGTTTCCCACTGTTGCTGCTTCCATGAGCGTGTCATAATCATCAATATCAGCAATGACACTTCCTAAAGCTATCAAAGTCTTCCCTCCGGTCATTGCTCCACCAAGTGCCTTGGACGTGCCATCCGCATTGATCCGCATAAAGCCAACTCCAGATCCGACAATGACATAGATGAATGGAAACAATGGATCTGAGCCATCATTCGCACAGAAATCTTTCTTCATTTGATCGATAGCAAACTGCATCTCAGGAGGGAATTCAATAACTTGTTGCTGGAATGAATCCTCTGCATAAAAGCATTCGTCGATCTTGTCCACATTTGTGAGCAATGAATGAACCCCGGTGATCTCCGCCGGGTGCTCATGGAGAAACTGCACCTCCAGACCGAGAATTTCATGAATTTTCTCCCGATACATATCGCATCCAGAACCAGTGACTCGAATAATGCCTTCCTCAGGTAACCTGGCATTCTCCTTGAGAAATTTCAAACAATTAAAAAAATTGTCGTTTGAATAAACTATTGTGTGAATCGCATAATGCGTCGCCGTGTCCTCGCTTCCATCTTTGGGCAAGTAAACGGCCTTAGTTAGGGAACATCCGCGGTCAAGTGATGCTAGGGTTGGACATTTCTCATCTACAAAACTCCTCTTGATGAAAAAAACATTCTCTGTGACAGGAGAAGCCATTGAGAAGCGATGTAACAGAAGCTGAGATGCAAGGTGTGCTTGTGACGATGATGGATCAGATATCTCGTCATATACCTACTGTACATTAAGGGTGGATTTTGCTAACTTCTAATGATCAGTAAGACGCCATGTTGAATGACGAGAACAGTTCATCACTGTCGCACACGCGCACTATAGAAAAAATAGCGAGTCAGTGATAGAAACGGTTCATGTTTCTATTGGCCACTCCTGAAAGATGTTAATTATATAAAATACACTAAGTGACATGCCACGCGTAATTACGGAGCACCCCAAACATCCGTGGTTAAGGACATTCTATTCTTCTACTCGCGTACATACGCGCTGCACTAGGAGTCAGAAATCACTTGATCTGATGCTGTTAAAACATGGGGAATATTTATGAATACGCGCGGGCGAGCGTTTATAGTTTGCGCGTCGTCTACGATTGTCTGCGTTGCCACTTGAACCATGGATGAACCGCTAAGCATGTTCTGTCTTCCCTGAGCATGAAATTGAGGTCCTATCACATTGTTTAGGCTCTGATACATGCAGACACATGAGACGCAAAGTCTATATAACAGGACTGCCAACTATACTAACTTATATAACAGATGTTGCAGCAATATCCCGCATAGCCACGGATGTTAAGGGTCATGTGCAAATACGCGTGGTTCACGCGTGATTGAGAGTGGCATGTCACCTAGTGTATTGCCATATGCTTTCTCAGGAATTATCAACGTTTCGAGATTCTTCAACGAGAGTGACAAAATATCATTTATAAATAGCAGTTAAACAAAATTTCAAAATGATGTCTATATATATTTTCATGATGATTATTTCGAAATTTTGTTTAAATGCTGTGCATAAATGATATTTCGTCACTTTCACTGTGGTCTCCGTGGCACAGTGGTTAAGTGCTTGGCCTAGGGATCTTTTGGTCCAGAGGTCGAGCCCCGAAGGTGTCATTGGAAAGTCGGCAGGAGGGGCATCCGGACTAAAAAGTACTACAACGCTCCAAAAGTCTGACTATGTCAGCACCGTCCAAGCCCCAAGTATGGGGAGTAGTGACGTAAAAAAAACTAGAGAATCTAGAAACGTTGAGTAAAAAATCTCGCTCTTAATTCTTTTGCGAAAGCCAGTGACAATACTTTATGAGTCAATGATAATCACCAGTGACTAGATGTGACATTTTTGCTTTATTCTCATACATACAAACATGAGAAAACACTTTGTGCTTGTAATTCAATACTACCACGGAGATAAATTGCTTTATCTGCGAACGGGTTTAGAGATGACTTCACTCAATACTGATGGTGACGGCCAGGACTAGTCTCGAGGGGAAGATCAATTTCCATTGATAGTAATGCAAATTCAGGCCTGAATTCTGACAAACCAGAAAATTATCACCACATTAAACGCACAGTCAGTAAATTTAGACCGTGAAAAGACTAAGAAAAATTGAGTTAAAGATGCGTACATTCCAATTGACAGGCCTGCCTGCAATCTGACCGTTGAAGCTCTAAGAGTTGCCTTTGCAATGCGCGCGCTTGGAATTCTGAAATTGCATTGTATCACTTTCCTTTTGTCCGATATGCCTGATGCAAGTCTGCTGCACAAAACTTTGACGTCTTCGATTTATCTTTTCGCAAATAAAAATAGTGTCTACCATAGAGTAGGTATATTAGGTAGAGTGGTAACTCCGCATTTATTAAATCCCCAATGTGCATACACTTTTGATTTTATTAAATGAACTCAAGGGAGATACAGGTGATATTGTCACCAAATGTGAGGTAATCAAATCTTTACAGTTTTGCAGAAATTACAGCGGAATCGAGTGACCATGATTGTAATGCAGAAGGAATGATAGTATTTCACAGATTCTCATGACAGCCTTGGAGATTTAATGTTTGTTAAATTAGCAATTCGATGGGTCCATATTACTTTCTTGCTCAACCTCAAGAGGATTTTCTTAAGCGTGATCATGTCACAGGCAACCTTCCACTGGCAGAGCAAAATCACATAATCAAAGACAATGATTTCAATTAATTTTGAAAGATGTGCGTTCTTGATTCAGATTCAAGAAATGAAACAGGAATTTAGTGAATCATAAAATCATGCCGGTGAAAATTATATTAAAAACTTGAAATTTTAGCCGAGAAAGTACGAATAATATCGCAACTTTTTCATGAAGACTTCCATTATAATGCGGATAATAAAATTCCTTTGATAATCAGCTTGATTTCCGCTTAGTTGCGATGATTATTAGCAAATATTCATTCCTTTTGATGTCCACATTGTTTCATGATACTTATATAGGAGAGTCATCTCGGTTGGTCAAATAAGAGTCATCTCAAATAAAATGGCAAAATTTTGACTTTTTATAGAACTGCTCAAATAATTTTTTGAACCACGGGAACGTAATCTCCGCAAAAAACTGAATCGTTTGATACAAAAATTTTCACTGTATACAGATACTTTTTTGGGTCGACACTCTACCTGTATATGGAGTCAATACTGAAACGCTGAGGAGGTCGGTGGAAGCAGTAGGTCTAGTGCTATCATGCAGAATGATCTTGATATAGCTCTCAAAGTCTCATTTCGATAACATGAACGTTCTAGTAACACATGCACTTACGTGTATGTTTCAGCCAACACGAAGCCGGAAAATGAATCTTTCAGTCTGATAGAAAGTATATCTAGATCTACCTCACGACTATAAATGGCAATCGATTTTCCAGTTAAAATGTTAGCAGAAAAATACATTTTTTGAGTGTGTGTAACAAGGAACGTCTCTTCGCATAAATTTCATTCCGAGGCACTCCGACGTCCTTCGGGACAATTTCTTCAAGACAATTTTGGGTACTTATGCGCTATCTCCCCCCCAGGTTTTCAAATTTGTCTAGCATCTGCAAAAATGTATCAATGGTCACCAAACTTCAAGTAAACGTTGTATTTTCTACCAACATACGGAATTTTATGCAGATCAGACAAGCACTTTTTGCATGAGAGACGATCACGTGAAGTGTAGCGAAGTCTGCAGCGTGATCTGACTTCATCTGTTCGGCGCATTATTGTTACTCGTGTGTGCATTGTTCTCTCTCCCTCTCCGTCTCATCCACTGTTATTTGAAATCTTCCCACGACCACTACCTTCCCACACCTTTATTAAGCCAAGCATATTAACATAAGGGACAGAGTTGGAAGTAGGTCAACGAAACTTGACCCATGACCCACCTGACCCACGGCATATGTGATCCTCGACCCACCTGACCCACCGACTTTTCACGAAAACATGACCCACGGGGTACCCTGCCCACGACCCACCTGAACCACATCTTTGACCCACTTGACCCACCTAACACACATGCTGCAAGGGTGAAATGATGTGAGTGCAATTTCTTTTTCTGGTCTCATCTCTATTTTCATTTTCATTCAAGGTTCTATTTCTATCTAGGTAGAGGCCTCGTAGTATCAAAATTATTGTTGAGATTTGTTATGAAGATTCAAGTGTATCCCACTACAAAAAGATTCGTCGGAAAGACGTCGGAACGAGGTATGGTAGTCGGAAAAAGGTCGGGAAATTTTTTTGACCCTTGACATGCTAATTCTGACCTCATTTCTTTGAATTTAAGCAGAAATTATGATAAAAATGGCTTTTTTGATTGAGTTAATTGTAGCAAGACATTGAAGACATGAAGACTTGCGGATATGATGGTGATGATATTGATTACTCAAACAAGCTTCAGAAAGGGAAAGGAAAATATATAACACTTAATTCCTGATCAATTGACGTTTTCATGTAATTCCATAGACATCCTACTTGTGAAATAGCAGATAGGAGGCCTAGGGTGTCTTTTTTATAATGAGGCTTCGGTTTCCGACGTCGTACCGACCATCGGCCATGCGGACATTCTGTTCCTCGGAACGAGTTCGTTTTCGACGTCGGACCGACGTATCTTTTTGTAGTGGGATCAGATCGCTTGTCATATGATAAACAGACATGCAACCTCATCAAAATTATCTTATAATCAAAGTTCATGTACCACGAATGCCTAGGGTTCTAAAAAATTTAAACGATTCTGTTTCTTTTTATAATTCTTGACTATCCTTTTTGGTGCCAGCTATTTAATTCGTAGAGAGAGGTTTTGTTAAGTTGAGGGCCTTGCAAAAAAGTTGTATATTTGATGTAAGAATGACATTCATTGAAAAGCAAATGGAATAAGCATGCGTAACGCGTGAATATTATTATAATTCAAGCTTACATTACATATAGATGAACTGATATATGTACGAGTACGTTGTGATAACAATCACTATATTGACATCATGTAAATATTTCTATTTTTATTGATACCAAATCAAATATCAAAACTAAACTTTCTATTAATACGAAGTGTCAAAAAATATTTCCTCACAGAGCTCTGCCGTAATAAGTCTGTGTGAAAGGGATAAGTCTATATCAATGACCGTCGCATGAATTATCGTATTTCAGATTATCATGTATCGAATGAGCAATGAGATGCATGGAGCACGTATGATGCGAAAGTAGATTAAACGGCTAAATACTTTAGATGTGAAGCATCTAAATATTTCGAAAATATTTAGTCTGTTATCAATCTTTACCGGAGATTTGCCATTCTAATCTCTACCAGAGGATGTTTTCTAGGAAAGACCAACAAAATCAAACGAAGCAAACAAAACGAA
Organism: Prostheceraeus crozeri; assembly: GCA_907163375.1. NCBI lineage: Eukaryota > Metazoa > Platyhelminthes > Polycladida > Euryleptidae > Prostheceraeus > Prostheceraeus crozeri. Next base: position 573,102 of record CAJQUW010013018.1, read on the forward strand.
GGTCAGCTGGCATTGCAAGAACATTTTTAAGATGAATAAAACATCTGAATACCTGACTTCTTCAGTCTCTGAAATCAAGGTCACATCAAGGTATCAAGGTATCAAGGTATCATCAGACATAGCGACAAAGAAGCCAGCAGACACAATTGTACTCAAACAACTTCTCTCCACCAACCAACATCTCTCAGTAGACAGCAGCAATTGTTTTCGAGTCTTTAATTCGTGTGAATTCCGCTCCCTTTCGAAACTGTATGAGGCGTATGAAAGTCAAAAGTGTTGTATATTTTGACTGTGTGCATCCATCACCCCTTTCAGTGACACTGACTGAATCATTTTTCATGAATGATTAGAATACGAATAAATGAAGTTTACTGTGTTTGAGATTGTCAAATTTATCATGGGTCAAACTGGTTGGAAGTGGGTCAACGAAGTTTGACCCACGACCCACCTGACCCACCAACTTTTCGGAAAACATGACCCACGACCCACGTGATTTTGTGACCCACTTGACCCATGACCAGTGGCGTCGCGTGCTCCCTGACCATAGGCCTTCACGCGGCATTGGAATACTATTTCTATACCAAACACTTTTATGTTACAACATTGATTTTCATAAAAGTTGAATTTTTAATAACAATTTCCCGAACATTTTTTAAGATCAAGTGAAAGTGCACATGAGAAGTGATTGCTCATGTCGCTTAACCGTCTTGATCAAGGAGCTGAGATCACTATATCCCTTCTCTGTCCAGACCACATTTTCTCGAGAAAAAGGAGGCAAGGTCAACAGTTTCTTGCGTTTCTCATGGCCGGTCAGCCACTCACATGTTTGAAATTTTGATGCATTAAAATGTCTTGTGTATTTCTTATTTCTTTCTCTGTGAGTACTTTCAATTTCATGTCAGGTGTTGGCCTACCTTGCTTGACGACTGTCATCTTTTCAGTATATTCCTTTTGGACGAAAGGCGTGGTTATGATCTCATCTGCAGTACTAAACATAGCGTCACATCCACAGAATTAAATATTTTGTTTATCTGCTTCGGTTTGCTAGAAGTGTGATTAATACGAAACTGACGGCACATAGAGGAACCTATTAGGTGGGCAAGAAGGAATTCCTAATACCTTACAGAGATAGGAAAAAAAGTCGTGCGTCGCTTGCGGATTAATGTGAGTTCCAGCAAAGTGCTCCGATTGCCAAAATTCCTTCAGATTCGAAGACTTCAGTCAGATCATTCCGCACAAGTTTTCTCCATAATGTTGACCCTTCCGATCATTATTAAAGAAAGTAGCAGGCGTACGAAAATTAGTTCACTTGATGATCCTCTCCTCGGCATTGCTCACTGTATAGTGCATACATTGAATCGAAGCCAAGACAGGGATGTGTGTTTCGGTGTGTACGAAGTGATATCACAGCACGCACGCATCTCTCATTGGCTCCACTGTCCTCTGCTGACAGCTTATTGTTTGCCATTTCCAATAGCAAGCCATACATGAATTATCCATTCGAGAAGGAGCAAGTTGATGTGCCATTTCGACATTAAGGTTGCATACAATTCTTCCTTTCTAGGAAACCGAGGCGCGCGCAGATGAATCTAATTCTGTGGTCACATCACATCACAAACAAATTATGGAATTCTGCCGAATCTGGGTGTTCGAGTCAGACGTATTACTCTGCATTCATTGGTAAACGCTCATCATCTGATCGCAGTCTTGTCTGAACGTCAGCCATCTGCTACTGTTGAAGTGGAGGCCTCTCTCACATTAGGCGAATCCAGGAACAATTGGGTTGCGCTTCCCTTGCTCTATTTAGGTACCGCACCTCGATCAAGAATTGCGTAGAATTTCATTGCAAAAATTGGAGAAAGCAAAGCATCATGTCTTTCGGGAAAGCCAATATTGTCGCGGGCGCGTGCGCTTACTGCCTCACACGCACACAACTCTCTTTCGCTGTCTGAACATCAGTGCTCCGTCTGAACACACGACTAGTTTGTGTGTCTAATTGTTCGAAGAAATCAGCTGTGATTGAAGCACGTGCTGCAAAACTGTTCACTCTGAGGTTGAGTGTCTGATTTTGAGACGGAAAGCTGTGCACAGCTATCACGAGAAGCTATCAAATTCAAATGAATGATGACACTTTTCATTTTTATAATTGTTGGAAAATAATTTTTGAGGATGCGCCGAAGGCCTCGCAGGTACAGAGAAGACGCCACTGCCCATGACCCACGAACCACTTCCAACTCTGATAAGGGGTGTGGTCTGGTCATCATCGCTTCACGAGTTGTCGGAAATGACTTTGTTGACCTCAAGTGCTTTCTGCTCCGACGGTGAGGTCATAAGAAGTCAGATCAAGCTGCCGGTATCGCTTGCACTTCAAGTTATCGCTCCTAATTCAAAAAGTTCTTGTCCGATTTGCCTGAATTTTGCATGTGGGTAGAGAATAACCTCACTTACTTGTGATTAAAGGTTTGTGACGATTGATTCATTTCTACGTATTTTATACAAATTTGAAAACGTTGGGGGAGATAACCTATAAGTACCAAATTTCGTAAAACTTGGTTATGACCATTCTACAAGCAACTGGAAACAGCTTCATTTACAAATTGCAGAGATCAATTAAGCTTAAAATATACAGTATGTATGAGTATACTAAACGAATAAGAGGCCTGATCAAGCAAGGAGGGATTATTCTGATGTGGTTGATTGTGAAATTGTTATTAAAATGAGCGCAGAGTATAAATACAAGGACTTTTCACTCATTTCCGATAAATTTCGAACCATCTTACATTTGTAGGCAGGTAGTAAAAAATGTGTATAATTGCCCAGTTTAACCCTTTCATACATAAATTAAGTTCTAGCCCAACGAAAATTTTGATTTTTTGTGTACTTGGTAATTTTGACGTGCTTTATAAGATAAAAGCATCGAATATAGGCAAAGCCATCTGTATATTGATTTATCGATTGTTCCTGATCAGGAACATTATGATTTTGGAAGATGTTTCTTTATTCTAAAAATTCAATTTTTCATCTGGTACGTCTTTGATCTAACACAAGCACCAACGTACCGATGAAGTATGCCGCACATAACTTCTGTCTTATAAACCCATGAATGCTTTGGCAGCCGATTTTGGCATCTTTTTGCATAGAGTGCAGTTCTCTATTATCTGCCCAAGTAGGCCTATATAGCGCAAACTATCGGCAATCGGATCTAAGAAAAAAACGTAACAAAATTCATATATATGCATCGAATATTATTTACTGTGGAGACTCCAAACAAGTAATAAAGAATTCTCATGTAATATTTTCGGCTTTTCTTGTCTATCTTGTAGAGACTCATCAGCATATCTGATAGATCCAGACCGCCCATGTGTTCATTATATTGTTTCAAATATAAGGGCGGTTCACCGAGACAAATTCTTTTTTCGTTTTGTCATATCGTCGGCACGTGTCAACTGGATCCTTGTGAAGTCAAGTAGAGGCTAATGTTGCAGAGCGTTTGTCACACCAGCGAACAACCGTGACACCAGAGTTGCAATCTACCACTTGATCCATGGAACCTCGTCCATCTTTCTTCATGTCCTTCTCACATGGAAGAAGGCGCTGTGCACCTTGTAGACGGTCATTGCGCATGGTTCCGGTCGATTGAATGTTCAGCTCGCTTTTCGGCACTACTGCAGTTTAGTGCACCCTCTATGAAAGAGACGGAAACGCGCCTACTGCAGTTTAGTGCACCCTAAAACAACGGCGCATTCTCCCGCAAACGATGACTACGCACATTACACCGAAGCGTGCGCTCGGTGTAATGTGCGAAGACGAAGACGAAGACACAAAGACACTCATTTATAACTATAGGAAAGAACGAACGGCATTCATTCTGTTGATTAAATCATGTTGTTCTCACATGCATTTTAGGGTGCACTAAACTGCAGTAGGGGTAAAAGAGGGTGCATTAAACTGCAGTAGTGCCCGCTTTTCAACTGATGGATGAGATCGAATGTTATGTAATAATTATCCATAAATAGTTTGACATTTACACAATCTCGGGGAATCGTCAGACTGTTCGCACGGCATTTCCGATGGTGTTGAAGCTTGGTAATGGATCAATCAATTCTGTGTCGGAGCCGGCATAGAGCTAAAAGTCATGTATTAGACCATCTGAGGATGATCTGGAAATTATTTTAAAACCCCAAGGGTGGGGCTTTTGTGGAACATACTGCTTGTTATGGTGCCGACCCTTAAAAGCTATCATTTGCTCATCGACGCTTTCATGTTCATTGACTGGGAGATTCCGGCAGCGATTTCGGACCTCATCATAAACTCTCCGGACTTTAAAGAGAGGGTCATATCCGTTTTCTGCACGACGTTTCATGTCTGAATTGTCGCACATGTGGAAGAACTGCTTTAATTTTTCGAACCGCGAGACTCCCATAACGTTCGCGATGCAAGGAACAAAAGTTTTTGGACTCCAATAGTCGAGATACGATGGAGCCTTTATAATCGAAGTGAACAGAAGGATTCCAATGAATTGCTCTATTTCCAAGCCATTGGTATTTATACTTGACCCAGACACTAATACACTGTATTGATTTGCTTGCAATGCGATGTATTCAAGAAGTTCATCGGAAATGTATAATTTGAATCTCTCATGGGCTTGAGCTCTCCTCAAAATAACTCTGATCACCAGAAGAAGTTGATGTAAATGGAACGGGAAAACCAGGGGGTGGTCGCCTACGCCAGCGAGGAACAGTCTCATTGTCGGTCTCCGATTCTTCATTCTGTACCGGTTCTACTACGACTTCATCATCAGAGTTTTCTCCATCTGATGCGTCCGATTCATCCACGTCTGAAACGTCGCCAGCTGGAATCAAAATACGTTCGTCACCAGTCCATCGATCGGTTTCTTGATAGATTCTATCAATCATCCGATTTTGAAGTTCGTGGGTAGGAGGACCTTCGCATGTTCGTCCTGAAAAACAATGCACTTCATTTAGGCCTATTGTGGGAAAGTAAATTCATGAAGTAGACAACAGTGCTGTTCTGCACTCGATGTAGCATACACTATTTAGCTATGTCATCCATATAAAGTATTTAATCACTATGAATTGCTAACTGCGTGCATTATCTGGCAACCTAGATCTGCAAGCCCCCAGGCTCATCATAGGATATAACCATATAAACTGCAAAGAAACGTCAACACACACATTGAGTAAACAAAACAAGAGAAAATATTGGCCATTATCTGCATTCACATTTACACATATATATATACATTTTACGCATTCAATGAGACGGGCAATGATAATTAAGCCATAATTAAGTAAATCAATGCGGCAAAATACGAATAAAGTTGACTTTTCATTTACGGGTGTTTTGCTCATAATCATAATGTTCCCGTTCGGTAACCAGTTTGAGAACCTTCTATTTTAGGATATTTTGCTCGAAATCATAATGTTCCCGTTCGGGAACCTTGCACTTCATGTCTTCTTTACACTTATTTCTGAGGAAAACGTTTGCTATATTTGCGATACAATTACTAATTCGCATCCTGTTGACGAATACAATATTTTAAAACTGTAAAACGACATTATTCTAGGATAAAAAGTGACATGATGATACTCACCAATTTCAGCCAGAAACATACCAGTTTAGAAGAGACAAATACGTTCAAATGAAGAACTCATTTAAACAAAAATCAAGATATCTATAAAACAGAAAATCTCTGTATGTGCGTGTTTATCGTTGTACATGTATGCTCACAAACAAAGCCATTTACAGCAGAAAATGAGAGAAAATATGATGTTCCCGTTCGGGAACATTATGTATGAAAGGGTTAATAAAGGTACATATTCCATGACTTATAACTTCTATAAGCAATAATGAGAATTCCCTACTTTTTGGCCGTCCTCGGAAACATAAAACTCATAGAAATGTCCATCGACCTAGTTGTAGCAGATATCAGATTACCGATACTTCTTTAAATTTAACTTATCCGAGCCTCTTAAAAACCCTTTCTGTTGGTATTTTAGTCAACAATTATCCTGTACTCAGTTGACATAATAAGTAGTAACAATATAAAAGTATTTCATGTGATGGACTTCAGAAGATTCAGAAGAAAGGAAACGAAACAAAGCTTCCTCAGTAGACAAGTCAGGACAAGACAACTCAGAAGTTCAAGACCTTCACCAACCCACGTTATCTTGTCCAGCTGCTCCATCAACTGAGCTAAACATCGAATGCGCGTCGATGCATATCGGTGGACGTAAACATACATCATTTAAGTCATGTCCTATCACAGATGAATCTAATTCTGTGTGTCCTATGATGGCTTTGGATCGACTATCGTGTTTGTGGCAAGGTTTTCAATCCCGGGGATTATCGTATTTATACGGGATTCAGAATCTCGGGATCAGAAAAAGTCGGGATTTTGAAAACCCTAGGTTGTGGGAAGTAAATTAATTGGTCGTTTTTCAAAAACTTCAGAATAGCGCTTGATTTTCCCAATTTAGAGACATTCGACTATAGAGGGGAAATTGTCGATCAGAAAAATTAGCCCTATTTGACACATAGATCTCAGATGTTCTTTGCAGTGAATTATTTTTGGCTCATAGTTCAGTGCTACTTTTCTGTGATAATTGTACGTGGTGAGATCAAAAATGATTTAGACTCGACCAGAAGGAATAATGCTGCGACTTAGATATTTCACACTGGATGACTAATGGGTATATAGGTAACAAATATCGCATTGATAACTTTCATTGATATTTTTTTCTTTAGTATTTTTATCGATTTTAAATATTTAGTATTTTTCAGCATTTTAGTTGACTTTTTCCATACATTTCCTTAACTTGCCTTTGAATACATGCCACAAAAGTACAGCAGCTAATCCACAAAATGTTAATTTCAAAAGTGCACTTCTAATCCACAAAATGCTTATTTCAAAAGTAAATACAAGTCATTTCTTCTCAATGTAACCCCCTCATTCTCTACACACTTGCTCCACCTTTTAGGAAGCTCTCGAAAAGCCTCATGGAAAAAGTCTCGACTTCTGGAATTGAAAAATTCCATCACTGCATCTTTCACATCCTCACTATTAACAAAACGCTCTCCCTTGAGATGATGCTTTAGATAGCGGAATAAGTAATAGTCACTTGGAGCTAAGTCGGGGGTTGTATGGGGGATGAGGAAGCACATGAAAGTCTGAGTCTTCAATTGCAGTTGTAGTGGTAGCTGCAGTGTGGATGGGCGCGTTGTCGTGTAGTAGATAAAGATTGTGGTTGCGGGGTTTTCGAACACTTTGACGAGCTTTACGAAGTTGCTCACAGTAGTACTCGGCATTCAGTCGCTGATGTCGGTCGGCGAAATCCATATGAACAATGCCGCAGCTGTTCCAGACGATTGTCAGCATCAAGCATCTTCGATGGTTGGTCCCACTGCGTAGTTTCCGAGTTGCTGACTCACCAGGAAGTTTGAATTTTTTGGAAGACCGTCGATCCTCAGGCAAGTACAGTGATAACGGTGTCTCGTCCTCCGTAATGATGTTGCTTAGGAAGGCATCACCCAAACTCTGATGAAGATCGATCAATTGATTGCAGCACTGAAGGCGACGGTCGCACATCTCAGAAGTTAGAAAGTAGGGAACAAATCTTGAACACAGTTTCCTGATGCCCATTTCGGAAAGAAGATTTACAACACTACCGAAAGACACGTTCAGTTTTTCTGCAAGCTCTTTCTTAGCGATTCCCCGATCTTCATACACAATCCTCTTCAACTTGTCTTGGTGATCATCCCCGATCGCAATAGGTCTTCCTGTGGACTTGCGATCCGTTACATCCAGCCTTCCAGATTGAAACTCATTGATCCAGTTATAGACGGTGGCTCTACATGGTGCCTCACCACTATAGGCAGCAGAAAGTCCGGATATTATGGATTGGTTATTGTAATGACGGAGTAAAAGAAACCGAATAACACTTCGATACTCAACCGCTGGAAGCATTGTCTTGAAATGAATGCGAATCTTGTCTTTCTGTGAAATGCGACTGACCTTTGAACACAACTCACACTCGGTAACGTTCGTGATTGTTATAACAATCAAAACAACTGAATACGTTGATGAATACAACTCAGACGCTATTGAAGTTTATGCAAGTCATGTTCGAAGTAAATACATCGGTCAAAATACTTTCAAGAAAGGAAATGTATGTAAAAAGTCAACTAAAATGCTGAAAAATGCTCAATATTTAAAATCGACGAAAATACTAAAGAAAAAAATATCAATGAAAGTTATCAATACGATATTTGTTACCTATATACCCATTAGTCATCCAGTGTGAAATATCTAAGTCGCAGCATTATTCCTTCTGGTCGAGTCGAAATCATTTTTGATCTCACCACGTAGCTGAACTATTTTCAATATTCAACCCTCCTATCCATGCCGGGGGGGGGGGAGTTCTCCTTTGTCGCATTTTAATGAGGAGCTCTTTCAACACTCGTACTTAGAAGCCTCATTTATTACAACTATATCAATATTTTTTGTAGATGGGTCGGGCTTAACTACTTCACTAATTCATTTTTTAAACGGCTCACTCCTCGATCATTATAGACGTGTGAAGCACAATTCATTGGTGTGGAAGCTCACGAATTTGAATGGAGCATTGTCATCCTTGAGAATCCAATCAGATGTATCTTTCACCGGGATAATAAGTCAAAAGTCAATAAGTCAATCAGTTGGTCAATAATAATACTGAAGCGTCAATAATAATACTGAAAATCGAAAGTATATACATGTAATTACAAAGTAAAAATCAAAAAATCAAAAAATGTCTCAAAATTAATGAAGTTAATAACAAAAGTCACTTGGAATTATACAGTTCATCATATAATGAAGGAACAAATAGATCACATCGATTGCGGCAAGTTTGTCTTTTGGAGTGCCATGCTTCAAGAAACAAACGCTTTCTGTAATTGGCCTCACGACAAATAATCTCAGAGGATCTCCAATCAATCTGATGATCTTCTTTGAACGCGTGCTCGGCTAGTGCAGATTTTTCAGGATGTACTAATCTCAGAGCTGAGCGGTGCTGGTTCAACCGCGTTTCAAAATTGTTGCCGGTTTTTCCTATATACACTTTGTCACATTCAGCACAAGGAACTTTGTAAATAACATTTCTGGTACAATTGACATCAACTTTATCTTTTGGCAATTTCAAAATATATTTCATTTTACAAATTGGCTTATAAAAGACTGATACATTATAGCGATACAAAAAACGAGCAATGGCCTCAGCTGTTGGCACTCAGCTTTAGTCTTCTATTTTCTGTTTCACGCAATGACGTCATACAGTCCTATATCTACATGTCCGTGTCTTTCATCTCTACAATATTGATTTCATGTGCAAATTCGATGTGTCTGTGATGCAGTTTCGTGAATCTTCGTTTGTCATTGTTGCCTGAAGACGTGGTCTGGTTAGACCATGAAATATCGTGTGTGTATTGCACAATAATAAATCTGTACCTATATAATTTTTTGAATCATCAATATTGGACGAAACTATGTTTTCAATAAGCATCCGAACTAAGCGGAAATCAAGATGATTATCAAGGGAATTCTATGAATTGTAGTATAATGAAAGTCTTCATGAAAAAGTCGCGATATTATTCGTGCTTTCTTGTCTGAAATTTCAAGTTTTTAATTCAATTTTCACCGGCATGATTTCATGATTCACTAAATTTGTGTTTCATTTCTTGAATCTGAATGGTAATGTGGACCCATTTCCATCTTTTTAAAGTTAATTGAAATCATTGTCTTTGATTATGTGATTTTGCTCTGCCAGTGGAAGGTTGCCTGTGATATGATCACGCTTCTCGAAAATACTCTTGAGGTTGAGCATGAAAGTAATAGGAACCCATCGAATTGCTAATTTAACAAACATTAAATCTCCTAGGCTCTCATGAGAATCTGTGAAATAATATCATTCTTTCTGCATTACAATAATGATCATTCAATTCCGTTGTAATTTCTGCAAAACTGCAAAGATTTGCATATCTCACATTTGGTGACAATTCCGACTGTATCTCCCTGGAGTTCATTTAATAAAATCGAATGTGTATACGCATTGGGGATTTAATAAATGCGGAGTTACCACTCTACCTAATATATCTACTCTATGATTGGTGATTTAACTTATACGAGTATCCTATATTCTGGCATTCGACTTTTTATGTAGGCTGCCTTATTTATTTTAATACAATGTAACTGATGTTTATATAAATGTCGATATTCTTTAAAATGTCTCACAGCCTATATTGGCAATTCCATGTCAAGTGGGACATGGAGTGGAGAAATCAATTAAATCATTGATGGTGCACTTTTTATAGTGTTTTTTATATTGAAATTATCTGAATTTTTCATTTCTGGGGTCGATTATTGCGTATTTAGATCAGAAACGATTCAATTTTTCGTTTTTATAATGATTCTCGAAGATGCCAGAAAAAGCGCATAATTTCCATAAAAGATATATTAGTCAAAATGTATCAAACATTGAACGTTTTATTGAGTTATTGCGTTTAAGATTGTATTATGCATCACTCTTTACTATGGTAGTAGTTGATATCAACTGTTAATATTTACTTTCGATCCAAGGTCGCATGAAAAACAATTTCCAAAATGTAACGTACGAACGCAAAAACTATCATTTATTTGAATTGTGAATAGATTAATTGACCATTTTCTTTAAAATTGGGGATATCTTAGTTTATCCCCTTAATAACAAATACAACTACACTCTAGGTCATTTTTACATCTTTCGCTGCAATGCGACATGGCGCAATTGTTTAACGTACGAACGATTATAGGTCTTTTCAGAAACAACTTGCACCAACAGCCGTGCTTTACTCCATTCTGACAATCTCTTTTGAGGATATTTGTGCGTGCTATGACTGAGATATCTAGGTGACTGCGTCTGACGTTTAATGACGCCGATTTGATAGGTTTTGTGACTTTATTAGATAACAACACGCATCGATTCAAATATTTATTATGAAATACGCAGCAACTGTCTTATACAAGGCCACGCTTTCACCATGCCTATCAAATGAATAGTGTTTATGAATAAATGAGTTTATCCGAGGGTGGAAAATGATTTCGAATGAAGCGAAACAATCCAGAAAATAAGGAAGCTCACATGCAACGGAGTTATAGAAGCTTGAAGAGTATATATAGGCCTATAGCCTAAAATAATGGACCATGCATGAACGTGTTTAACCAACCAACCGAAGAAGTTCAGCACAAAAAAATCGATTCTACATGAAGTCAGTGCAAATCCAAATGCTCTTAGATGAAAACTGAACGCTGATAACATCACGGAAAAAGTGGAAAGTGAAATTGTTGCCTGTCTTGCTGAATTGCATAAAGCATTTCCATCCCTTCCAAATATTTATCAGCTGCTATTTATAAGTTGACAAGGAAGAGGCAATAAAATTTGATGTTCATGATGATGTCAGCATGCCCAAGTAGCATTGTCTAACAGACGCTTATGTGACGGGCCAACGAGTGATCTCAAAGCTGAAGCCGGCTGAGTATGTAGGTGGATGCCTTTCCTTAAAATTAAAAGTTCGAAATAGGATTTTGGAATCTCTGTTAATTTCGTCCGCAACATGTGCGGAGATTGTCAAAGAATCCAATGAATGCTGCTGGTGTGTTTCTCATGCATAAGAACATTTGCTAAATCCGGTGATGCAGATGCGTGATGTTGAGAAATGGGCCTACTTGGAGTATTCCTATAGTTACTGCTGATGTAGGCCCTACACTACTTATAAGTTAACATGATGTTAAATAATGGTAAAATAATGCATTTATTCACATACTTGTTTAGGAATGCGACCATAATGCTTTTTTGGGATGCTATTGATAAATTTAGGGATAGTGCTGAAATGATTATCTTCAATGTAGCTTGCGAACGATCTCATTGCAGAGTACAAACGCTTTTTAAATGCATCGTGAAGTTCATCCAGTTGCTTAATGACTACAACTGTGCATTCACACAGTAGGGTGGATCCTCAATTATATTTCTGCGTAATATTGGCTTTCTATCCATTGTAGGAGAGCAGAAAATTTTGATAGCATAATAACCAGTAGCGAGTGTTTTTCATGTCTCCTGAGTGAAACGCACGAACGGTGACTTTGAACATTTTTCTCCATGATAAATATATATTTGAAAGAATCAAGTCTGCACGTATTAACTACAGGAGTTTTGCAGGTGCATGGTAGCAGCAGCTGCTGATGAATATCCTTCTTCTATCAAAAGATATTCACAGAAATATGTTGCAAGATGTAACGTACGAACAAATGGAATTGCCCATATCAAGTCTCGACCATATGAATCTCTTCAAGCGTGCAAGTAGGCCTAGAGTTAATTTTATCAAATCTCCATCGAAATTTAATAAAGAACACAACATAAATTGTAATAATTCCAATACCCTGCGAATATCTTTTTCATGCTGCACTCTAAAGCTATAGACCTAATGTTAGATATTGTCAATCGACACTTTAGCTGCATTTTGATACTATGCTATGGTGGTACTGGCCATTGCTATGGCGCCTATCATAAAGGATCACGAAGATGATCGCAAAATAGTACAGTAGGGTTAAGTAGGTCTATCTTGATTGGCAATACGAAGTATGACAATGAGCTTGAGCTTGTGCATTGTACATTATGGCATATTTTGCTGATGTATAGTATTCATGATTATATATTTCTTTTATGTGTCTGTTAGGCCTACATATACATGCACATGTTTTTCGTGTCTGTTTTTGAATAGGCCTACACCTGGAAGCAGATGTCTCATCAAGCGCACTTAAATTCAGGTCTTCATTGATTCTTTATCATCACATTATTAAAAGAATTTGTGAACAATTTCGTCGGCAGACCTTAAATGAGTTTTATACGTTGAATGAATACATATATTGAATAATATATTTGAATGATATTAATATTATAATTAAATAATATATATTGAATATCAGGCAATCACGAGCTTCAAGTAAGTATTGGAAGTTATAGAAATAAGGAGAGTTACGAAGATCGAACATGTAGACACTACAACACTGGTAATGTAGAAACTATGTTTCATTGCTTTGTTGAATGTCCAGCTTATAAAGACGCGAGAATGTGTCACCTTTCCTATCAAACTTGACAAAATTCGATTTCTATGCTAAGGTAGAATGCATAAATATCTATGAACTAAAGCGTATGATGAAATACCAAGACAAAGCCGATAGCATTTGGAATGCCTAGCATCTCTATCTGACTTAGCAATTTAACGAATGCATCGCAAAATCGATATATGAACTGACTATAGCACAGAATTAGATTGTTTAATCGTATCACTTTGCTAGAAGTGCAAACTGATTCAAACAGATGGCACATGCAGGAACTTAATAAGTGGGCAAAAAGAAATTTTCAATACCTTGCAGAGATAGGAAAAATAGTCGTGCGTCGCTTGCGGATTGCTCTGAATTCCTTCAAAATGCTCCGATCGTCACGATTCCTTTAGATTCTAAGAATTCAGATCATTGCGCAAAAGTTTTCTCGATAATGTTGGGCCCTCCGATCATTTTTAAAAAAGTTAGCAGGCGCACGAAAAAACGTTCACAAACTTCTCTGTAGAACTTGACATCGACTGTGTCTCTTTGATGCGTGATCCGGTTGATAACAGTCACTGAAACTTCGGACAATTTGGCGTGTTTAATGTTGAACTGGCTGCTCATTGTTCGATTGCTATGGTATTATGTCAGCAGAATGTGCCATTTCATTGCCGTTGAATGTTCCAATGCTTCCCTTCTAGTCAAACGGAAGAAGAGACGACCTGTATAATTCTGTGGACTATAGTGTTCACGAGATTTGATAAAATAAACTATGAGGTCTCTGTCCAATTGATTGTCTGTTTGAAGAAATTAACACAACACGGAGAGCTGGTCAATTATTCGCATTATTCAAAACAATAAATTTTCTGTCAATTTGATTACCAGGTGAGTTCCCTGCTATCTATCCACACCGACTATATAGAATGTCTCTGTTTATGTTCATTTACATGTTTTTGACCGGCTCTCCACATAAACTTATTAATGGTGTGATTGTCGAGTGGATAGTTATTCTCTTCAAAATCTCTTCAAAATAAAAATCGAAATTTCTACGCATTGTCAAATATAAATAATTATAGGTAGTACGAAACTTTAATACTGAACATCCTCTTCTTCCAGACACGCAACATTTTTGATTAATAATCTTTGGTACAATTGTTATGACTATTATTTTGCTCTCATATATTGCATCACCATTTCAGACTGTGACATTCTTCATTTGTACGCATTTCATCATCGATCCCATCATCTTGTCATTTTGTAACGTTATCCAGTTTTGGAAATAAAACGTTTTGAATTTTGAATGCTGTGTAGGCCTGTCAGGCCTATCACGACTCCGTCTTATAAAGCAATCACACTAAAGACGATCCATCAGACGTTGGCTATCTATGAAAAATCCAAAGCAAAACGTAAAGTTAAGTCATAAAGCAATCAAAAGTTTCTCCTGGATCAACCCAAAATAAATTCTATAAACTAATAACCCAAAACTCATGTTCATTCTGGAGTAATTTTCGCGCAATCCGCATGATAAGAAGTTAGCAGATCGAAGTCGATTTGGTCTAAATGGATTGCACCATATCCTAAATAGCACTTATTCATGGATATCCAGACTCATCTAAACTTAAACTTCAAAAAATATATCTGTTAAAAGAAAATCATTTAGGCTACCGGTACGACAACTTCTTTAAATCCTAAGACTTGATAAATCAATAAAATTAATTGGATATGCACTACAAATTCATTATCAAGCAAAAATACATGCATACATGCCAGCAGAAATCAACGTAAGTGATGAGACCAGTGAAGACAGTTGTGTCCCCTCTATTTTATCATAGTTAATTATTTGAAGTAGGCCTTTTCTAGGCCTACTCCAATTCATGATGTTGTAATGTGAAAATAGTAGAATAACCACAAGGTATGCAAGTTAATACATTCATGCTGTTTTTAGCTATTAACTATTGTCATAAAATCAGTATAAGATAGTTGGAAACAGTTTTGAAATTGGAATTTAGAATCGTGTCTATTGCAAGCTATTTAGGCAACTTACATTGCACCTTAGGTCTGAATTGTTAGCTCACTGAATTCATCATGAATACTGTGAGATTTCAAATTGCGAGTACATGTCCTCAGCTTGACAACTGAAGTAAAACATAAATACAAACATGTGTAAAAGAATAAATATTAACTTTCAGTCATCACCGACGCATCATCGTTATCTCATCGACGCCCTCATATCAGAAACTCGGCTACAGATCCCCTAATAGTAATTAGATTGTGGTTTAGCACACATGACATATCTTGCAAGAACCAAATACAAGTATCAGGAGCAAAAAATCAAACTATCGAGAATTTTTTAGTGGACAAAGACGTAGACCTATTGGATATCCAATAGGAAAGCGAATCGCTTTCGTAGTGCATGAACACGAACAATAGTGCTTTCGTACATTTTGTTATCCTCCTTCTGTAGATCGTTTTTTTATTCAAAATCAGCCAGCTTCCGTACTCTACAGTTTACAGTGTACGTAAGAATATTTCAACCCAACGATTGAAGCGATGTACTTATCTTACATTCTATTGAAACATGAGATAACGAAAAGTTGCGAATATATTCCTATTTTTTTTTGACACCAGAATTGACCATGTTTTACTTCGAAATTTTCTATGCACAGTCATTTAAGTAAATGATTAATAAGATTCATGATGGTCACACACAAGTCGCCGTAATAGCCGTGTCCAATATTTGGACATAAGAAGTCAACTAAAGTCTCACAGCAGGTAAGTGAATTTGTATTGCCACGATTAAATCTATGATATCTCATCGGATACATGGATAAAGTACATGTAATTTCCTCTCATGCAGCTCTCTTTAGACGACCCTTCGATGTCAATGTGATTCATCTGTTTTATCTTCTCAGCTTAGAAAGCGAGTTCCTACAAGGTGCAGGTTAGGTCTATTGTTTTCCCACCATGTCATATGGTCACTAAGCATTCATTTATTGAACGACAATCAAGCTAAACGAAATCGCTCGAGTCATTTCATCGTGTTACTGTGTCGCATGGAAAGCTGCACAAAAAAGACATTTTGGAGGTGTTCAAAATGCAATGTTCAACTTTGTTTGAACAAGGATCGCGAGTGTTTTGTGCCTTTTCATGCAAAATAAGTTGCCATAGAAAACTTTTTTCTTGTTAACACAGTAGCAAGGTTGTTGCTTCGGAGTGCTTGGGTTAAATTCTGTTGCTTGGGTTTTGGACCCCTAAAAGACGAAGGAAAAATTCTGCTGTAAGTCTGTGTAAGTCTAATATTTTCTCCTTCGGTCTCGTGCTATTTTTTTCGACACTAGTCCATATTTTCCATTGAGTACAAGCTTATATTTTGTGCAGCAGACCAGACCCAATTAAACTATAGCCTAAGGTCTAATAGTTAAACTACGTATTGTTTGAGCCATTTTTATGTTTGTAGGCATGGGTTTCGATTTATCAGTTAACGAAGTACAGGTATACAACAAAGGAGAACTAATAAGAGGCCTATTGCTAGACATGCCCAAAATATCTAGGCTATGTACCTATATGTACATAATGCACTGCACTGGTACAAGCTTCGGCTTTATCGTAGACAGTGGCGTCTTCTCCGTACCTGCGAGGCCTTCGGCGCATCCTAAATAATAATTTACCAGCATTTATAAAAATGAAAAGTGTCATCATTCATTATATTTCATTTTAATTCGATAGCTTCTCGTGGTAGCTGTCCGTCTCAAAATCAGACGCTCAACCTTAGAGTGAACAGTTTTGCTGCGTGTGCACGAACCACAGCTGTTTTCATCTAACGATTAGACACACATGCTAGTCGTGTGTTCAGACGGAGCGAAAGAGAGTTGTGCGCGCGTGAGGCAGCAAGCGCACGCGCCCGCACCAATATTGGCTTTCCCGATAGACATACTGCTTTGCCTTCTCCAATTTTTACAATGAAATTCTCCGTTATTCTTGATCGAGGCTCGGTACCTAAATATATAAAGGGAAGCGCAACCCAATTGTTCCTATCCTTCGTTTCTCGTCGGAGAGGCCAGTACGTCAAGAATAGCAGCTGACTGACGTTCAGATAAGACTGTGATCAGATGATGAGCGTTCGCCAATGAGTGCAGAGTAATGTATCTGACTCGAACACCCAGATTCCGTAGAATTCCATGATTTGTTTTTGCGTGATTGATGTGACGTTTAGCACTGTAGATGAGCTCATAATCACGCCTTTCGTCCGAAGGGAATATACTGAAACAGTCGTCAAGCAAGGTAGGCCAACACCTGATTTAAAAATTGAAAGTACTCACAGAGAAAGAAATAAGAAATACACAAGACATTTGCATCAAAGTTCAAACACATGAGTGGCTGACCAGCCGTGAGAAACGCAAGAAACTGTTTCCCTTCCTCCTTTTTTCTCAAGAAAATGTGGTCTGGACAGAGAGGTGATATAATAATCTCAGCTCCTTGAGTAAGGCGGTTAGGCGACATGAGCAATCAACTTCTCATGTGCACATTCACTTGGCATTAAAAAATGTACGGGAAATTGTTCTTAAAAATTCATCTTTTATGAAAATTAATGTTATAACATAAAAAAGTCTAGTATAGAAATAGCATTCCAATGCCGAGCGAAGGCCTGTGGTCTGGGAGCACGCGACGCCACTGATCGTAAATAATATGTCTATGCTTAATAAGCCCCAACCCATTGCTTTATTTATAAGCTTATCAAGAATCAATTAATAAGTTAGTCGTAGCCTATGATGTAGACCTAAGCTTGCTATCGGGAAGATAGGCTAGACTTAGAAAATGCAACATCATGATGGTCGCCTTTTGATATAGACTGCGATTTATCCTACAGGAATACATAAGATTCGCTAGGCCCGTTTATATATACTCGACTTTGCAGAGACGATATCCATTCTAATTATTATCATTTCTCACATTCACATTATTCATTCGAACAAGTACGCAGTATCCAGAAGGTGATCGTTGAAGTAAAATGACGATGATCATGAACGAGAAACTACAGCTCGTTGCTAAGCAGGCTCTGAGACCAAGCGTCCGAATGTCATAAAACGCAGTCGGTATTGCCCAAAGTGTCATAAATGCCCCCTTAAATCGTATAGAGTGGTTTGTAGTCGTCTGTTAAGTACCTTAATTATCAATTAATTTCTATGCCAAATCAAATCTAGCATATTAACCATAGAAATGGATCTTCATCTCATGTTTTTATCTTCTAGATGTCTACGGATAACTATGTAATTTTTCACTACTTCATAGTTTTGACATAGCTATTCAGTCCCTTCCATTCAATATTTCAATAATATTCTGTTGTCAATTGCGATATCAAATAAAACTGCTTATAAGAGCTGGCGAAAAAGTAATATCATAGCTGTCGCCACATTGATTCCATGCTTACTTTGGTATTGCCACTAGATGCCATGGAATAGGAAGTTTCATGCGCCACAAACTGAAGTGAAGTGTAGGCGTATTCACCGAAAACGGGCAGCATGTAAAGCCCCTTTCAAACAGAGGAACTTCATACATGGGATGATCGTTTAAACTGATGTCTTGTGATAGCTATCAGATATTGGTATTCGAAGACTGTGGCACTTTTTTGCATCATTCATTAGCATGCACATTAGCCTATCATAAACATTTTTATCATCAAAAACGTTTTACCATCAAATCAACTTTTATAGCCACAACTCTCTAAACATTGATAAAGGCGAAGGGCCTCTATATGCGTGCAAAATATGCACATGTAAGTCAAGCAAGTGCGCACCTGCAAAACCACCTGACGAAGGCTTTTGGTAGGACTGTTTTTAGTTATGGCGTTTCCTCATAATTTCTCCCAAAAAATTCAGGATTTGGCCCAATGGAAGGTCAACTTTGTGGCCTCTTTTTTTAAAAGTGCTTTTCAGAGGTCTAGATTTTGTCAGTTTTCTCATTTTGTATGATATATACTTTCAAGAAGCACACGAGTCCGCAAAACATCGAATTCCTACAGAATGGCATTGATGAATCATATTTGACACAAAATGTATTCTCAAAATAGCATTGATAAAGAGCTGTCCAAGGCAAAGCCACAAAATAAAGTTCAAATAACAGAAACGTTCTCAGCAACATCCAAATATAAGCATGTTTTTTCTAAAATTTCAGCCGGTAAAATCATCTTTTGATAGTTAGAACGCATTCCTATCTAGGCACACAATGCAAACTATTAGATGCTATTGGGTTTTCTGTTCGACCTTCAACAAAAAGGATTTTAGATGCTTCTGAGAACGTCTCTGTCATTTTGTGTTCTACTTTGTGGCTTTCACTTTCTTTGGGACAGATCTGCCAAAACTGAATTTCAAGACCATTTTGACCAGACCCTTAAAATATTGAATGTTGTAGTGAGTAACGAAGTGGAATCAAAATATTTGTTTCCAGACTGCCAATTGATATCTATCTATTATAGATCACTCCAAATTCATAAAAACGTGTCATCAATAATTTAATTACAAAATTGATTCATATGCTAGCAATTTGGTGGTGTCAATGGCCAACTTTAATTACATAATGTTAGTGTTACAAGGTGACATGCCACGCGTAATTACGGAACATCCCAAACATCCGTGGTTAAACACATTCTAGTCTTCTACGCGCGTACATACGCGCTGCACTAAGAGTCAGAAATCACTTGATCTGATGCTGTTGAAACATGGGAAATGTTTATAAATACGCGCGGGCGAGCGTTTATATGTTTGCGCGTCGTCTACGGTTGTCTGCGCTGCCGCTTGAACCATGGATGAACCGCTAAACATGTTCTGTCTTCCCTGAGCATGAAATTGAGGTCCTATCACATTGTTTAGGCTCTGATAAATGCAGACACATGAGAGTAGTTAATAATGTGAACGCAAAAAGTGAGGATTAAAACGAGGATGCGAACATGGCGTTCCAAACATGTAAATATGAACATTTGAATTCGAACCGCGTTCCGATTGGGATTTGAATTTGAGTTCATGTTTCGAGGTTCGGTACAATCAATTGTGTACTGGGGTTGTAACAGCCTGTTCCGATTTTGAATTAAAGTGAGTGAATTAGAACAGGGATGCGAACATTTATTTCGGTACTTGAATAGATAGTTGTTTGTTTTGAGACTGCTTGCTCAAATGCGACAATTGTGGCCATTGTGACTATGATGACAATTTTATTTATTTTCATAACTAGGTTAAGTTATAAATACGTGGAAGTTGCTTCATGGTTAGCTTCCCAATTTCATGGATTGTTGCAAGAGACCTTGGTTATTCGCTAAAGGCCATAGAAACTGTTACAAATCTAAATGAAAATATCAAAGCTGGCGATTTAGTTGAACGACTAATGGATCTGGATGAGCATACCATGAATGCTAATTTGGATCGTAGTTGGATAGAAGATTTCTCAATGCTACATCATAAAGACAGTGAAATTAGGAGGATGAAATTAGAACTTTCTGAAACGGAGATAAAAAAAGTGAAACCTTCAATTGATTTATCGAAATGTTCTATCGATGAAAGTGACTTCAGAAAGAAATTAGAAACAGAGACGTTTAAACTATTATGTGAACGGAACTGCATTAGGTGTTTTGAACGGGAAAAATCCCTTCTCTTCTTACCATGTTCTCATTTTGTCATGTGTTCTACATGCTATATACCCTTGGAAACTACATTTTGTCCCCTTTGTGATGAAGAAATAATTTCAACAGTCACTGTATATCGTTCATAATGAGTCATCATGCGTGTCTGTGATTGGTTGCTATTGTGCAGCTTTTGTATATAAGGTTATCACACTTCTATTAGAACCATACTTGTTGAGGATTGTAGACATTAATAAACATGCCATTTACCACGATCATTCCTGTTTCAATTATTCACAAAGACAATCTGTTTACTAGCAAGATTTTCTACTCTGCAAATGATGTTATTGGTTACAAAGCTGATCTCATAGATCTGATGGAGGATATTGTCACATTCTATCATTGTGAAGATGATATTGAACTTCAGAAACTCTTAATGAGGACATTGACCAATGCCCTTACGCGAGTACTACGATTTTGGCTCGATGAAGTGTTCAAGCCTCTGAGTTTGACGGAAGCTATTCCACAGAGTTCTCGTTGCTATTGTGAAATGAGAACACGGAAATTGAAGACTTGTTTGCATGATATAATCGTATTTAGCCACTATGACGAAAATGGTGGTAAATTCAAGGTGGACATGTTTACCGGACCCCCGTCGATGAGCGTCAATGTGGCAGTGCAAGATGACCGGGACATAATCAAGTTTAGAGCATACTATGCTAATCTTTTAAAAGTCTTCGCTTCAAAACCATGCTGTTCATGCTGTCCTCTATCAAAGGATTTAATGTGTAATATAGAACAGCTTATAACTGCAACGACTCAGACTTTGAGTGATGTTGATGACTACGACCTACCATCTGTTACCGTTTGACTTTGTTGCATGGAACTAGGCAAAAATGTATATTTTCATAAATGCTTTGCTTTTAACACAATAAAAATGACTGCAAAACGAAAGGCATCTTTTTCTCGGAAGAATGGTTCTTTTAGACCTTCAAGTCAGTTTAAGAAGGCGTTGCGAAAGTTAAACAGCATGCGAAACAATAAAGTTAAGTGCAAATTAATTCAAAACTCAAGTGATGATTTCATCCGTGATTTGGCTTTTGTAATACACAAATGCCTCCCAATATACAAGCCTTTATTGAGTACTGATTCTCTAAACAGCATTAGAAAATTTTCAAATCCAAGAAGCAGTGATATGAAAAGGCGAAACTTAGTTCAGCGTGGAGGTGGTGGGTTTTTGAATATGCTGAATGATATTGGAAACAGCATTTACAATGTACTCAACAGTCCACTAGGGAAAATGTAGCAGGTGCCGCAGTGTTGCTATAGACGACGAATCATGGATTGACACGTCATCATTGATTGATGACTCATGTGAATATGTATATAAGAGAGACGCGCTTGTACTCTTTAATCACTTTCAAGCTATCATTCATCGCTGACGGTTGAAAAGCTCCGAATAAGTACAACATTGAATTATGTCTCAAAAAATGTTTATAGTTAGAGAGGAGAGCGACTCATTTGAACGTGATCTCTTTAAATTCCGACCGACAAGGAAGGTTCAAGGGATTGGAAATACCTTTTACTTCCAAACGTTGAGCTATGGTGACGATGGTTTCTACCTTCAAGTTCCATTTTTCCATAGTAATGGTATGTCTTCATCTGGATATAGCAACATGAGACAAATGCGAGTGACCTTTCCGAAATGGCAGCAGATGATACTCAAAACCATCGACTCTTTGGCGAAGGAATGCGTTGTGTTGCCCGAAAGTGCTCCTACACATTGGAGGAAGGCGTTAGAGGAAGGAAGTGGCTATAAGGATTTACCCGAGTTCGATACGCTATTCTTGAAATTGTCCGATCACTTTCAAGCATTCGATCTACTTGGAAATACAATGGAGTGTGATGATCTTAAGCGCGGACGATACATGGGTTTAATACACGTCAACGGACTATACATTGGTGCTCACGGCTCAACCGGAAAAGTGGCATCGTTACAAATGAAAGTTCTACAGTTGGTTTATGAGCCAATGCCGATTGATAAGTGTCTAATCACCATCGATAAACCTGCTTCAAAATATGGGAAGGATGTTGAAGAAAGCAAAAAGCGGGGACGGAAATCCAAGGAAGGGAGTGTTAAGTTGAAATTGAAACGCCAAGATGCTCAAATTGACGCGAGAAGTTATTTTAATGCTGACATTGATGAGGAAACACAAATGCTGTGAATGTGAAATGAAAGTTTCTAAATGTAAATAAAGTTGTTATGGACCATGACTTGTTTTATTCTAAGCAAACTGGTGGGTGTTGGTCTTTAAAGCTTTTGAAATTTCAGGATGACAGATTTTCGCCTATTCACTGATCGTACAATGTGTGTGGCCGGACCAAGTCAGTCCGGTAAAACTACTTTTGTAACTCAATTACTACAATTTAGAAATGAGATGTTTAATAAAGAAATTAAAAGAGTTAAATGGTGTTATGGCATATTTCAACCACAACTACATTCTGCACTTCGCCAGAAAGGTTATGATGTGAAGCAAGGGTTACCGACAACTGAAGACATCAAAGCAGGTGACTTAATTGTGCTAGATGATCTATTGCGTGAAAGCAAATCATCGAAAGATGTAACTGAAATGTTTATTCAAACTGCACATCATAGGGAAGCCTTCATAATCTATATCAGCCAAAACATTTTTGATGGAGGGAAAGAGCAAAGAACTAGAAGTTTGAATACACATTATTTGGCAATATTTAAAAATCCAAGAGACAGCAGTCAGATACATCATCTCAGTAGACAGATATTACCTCAACAACCTAAAGTTCTTTCAAAAATATATGAAGATGTAACTAAGAAACCACATGGCTATCTATTTATTGATCTAACCCAGGAATGTCCGGAACGACTTCGATTTCGAACTAATATCATACCTAATTCCGTTGAACCAATGACAGTTTTCTCGGTTCACAGCTAGTTTTAAGCAATGTACTTTGTTGCCTTATTATTATTACAAACATGTCGTATTCAAAGATGGTAGTCATTCCTCAAGAGGAGTATATACAATTGACTACATTACAAAGTGCACAGGAAGTCAAAAATATAGATCAACCTGTTACGAATCAACTTAAGGAACTAACACAAAAGGATATGGAAATTCAGAAGATTAAGGATCCCTATTGACGAATGCAGTTAGCAGCTGAAAACATTGATGAGAGGCGACAGATTCGTGATAACTTGCGACGATTTATAACCTTGTCAACACCTCGACCATATCGTGTGCGCGCTGAGCGATTATTTGACTTCATTGATCCACATGTGAAGTTCAATGAGAGAGGGGAGATAATAGATGAAACAACTGGTGATGTTATTAGAAATAGTCACATAGATGACCTTCTGCAATATGCTGTTAGAGATGTAAGGCGAAAACTAGGTGCACCACAAGGGTGGTCATATTTTCAGAAAATTTTATCTGATCAAAATGTACCACACAATATTATTGGAGGACCGACTGTGAATGAGTTGGACAAGGGTCACTTACAAGATGAAACAAAAAGTAAAACACCCACGATGGCGGTCAAGCGAGAGCTTCATGATCCCGATGATCTTCAACCAAAAAGAGCTACTAGGCGCTCAATGCGTGTTGGAAAGGATTATAGTAAATATTAAGCAAATATAAATTAAGCTTTGCTTCTCTCATATCATGTCGCTACAAAAGTTTTGCTGCTGTTTGAAATCTGCGCTCGAAGGTAAAGGAGAAGAGGGAATAGAGGTTGATATCAATTGTGTTAGCAGTTGCTGTGCGAGTAATACGCGTGCAAATCAGAACAAAGACGATGAGTACAGCAGTGAAACTCAGAAAGATTTATTACGACTTAAATCACCCCGCAAGTTTCAGTCGTCCGGAGGTTCTAGCTCGTGCAGCAGGTGTGGGGATAGAGAAAGTCAAGAAGTGGTTAAGGAGTCAACCGACTTACACTCTTCACAAAAATGCGAGAAAGCGGTTTCCAACGAGAAAATATGTTGTTAACAATATAGATAGTCAATGGCAAGCGGACTTGGCTGACATGCAACAGATATCACAGTACAATGATGGCTATAAATACATCTTAACCGTAATAGATATTTTATCTCGCTATGCTTGGGCACGTGCGCTGAAATCTAAACGAGGACCAGAAGTTGAAGCGGCTTTTCAGAGCATTTTCGATGAGGGGCGTGTTCCGCAAAGAATACAGACCGATCAAGGGAAGGAATTCGAAAACTCTCATGTTCGAAGTCTCCTTAAAAGTCATAATGTGGAATTGTTTAGTGTCAAAAGTGCTTATAAAGCTGCCATGGTTGAGAGGTTCAATCGCACACTGAAGACAAAAATATGGCGCTATTTCACTGCAAAAAATACACATGTTTGGATAGGTGAGCTGCAGAAATTTGTTAAGAATTACAATGAAAGCTACCATCGAATCATTAAGATGAAACCTGTCGATGTTACCCCAGATAATGCGATGGATGTATGGCTTCGATTGTATGATAAGAAAGCGAAAAACATTTCCAATGAAAAGAAAATAAATGTTGGTGATAGAGTTCGGATTTCAAAGGTTAAGTCTACATTTGAGAAGGGGTATCTACCTAATTGGACTGAAGAAGAGTTTTTTGTAGATGAAGTAAATACAAAATTTAGACCCACCATGTATAAATTAATAGATTACCATGGCAATCCAATTGAAGGAAAATTTTACACTTATGAATTGCAAGTAGTAGACAGAAGTGAAGAGGTGTATATGATTGACAAAATAATTAGGAAGAAAGTTCATGGCAATCAAAGGAAATATCTAGTTAAATGGAAAGGATATCCTGATTCATTCAATAGCTGGATAACGCACCAGGATCTACAAAATGTGGAGGTGGGAGACACTCGTAACTTCTAAGCTAATATAGCATGTGTCTTCTTACATATATGAGTTTAACATGTCTACTAACTTCAATATCATTCTTCCAAGCAATAGCAACCCCAAGATATTCCCAAGTAACAAACCATCTCTATACTCTGTTG
The DNA here is from genome assembly GCA_907163375.1 of Prostheceraeus crozeri. Classification (NCBI taxonomy): domain Eukaryota; kingdom Metazoa; phylum Platyhelminthes; order Polycladida; family Euryleptidae; genus Prostheceraeus; species Prostheceraeus crozeri. The sequence continues at coordinate 598,888 of CAJQUW010013018.1, forward strand.
AATTCGCTAATCCAATTACTCTGCATGGACCCCATGAAGTTGCTCTAACTGAAATTACTTATTACAACGATATCAGTTTGCTAAAGAACAACTATTTTGAATTACATAAAGAAGTACGAGAGAAGGATGATTGCTTTCGCATATTTCAAAATAGTCTACATGGTACATGGGCTTTTCATCATCTAACTTTACATCCTTTTTCAACATCTTTACCATCTGTCCAAAACATGATTAAAATTCAAAAGGCATTTGCAACGTCAACTTTTGATTCTAAGGTTCCCACAATGAGCTTGAAAGATACAGAAAAGGAAATCGGTAGAATGTTTGAACGAATAAATGATCTCTTCAAGCTGACTTTGAATAAATTCTACAAACCAGTCATAAAGGGGTCAACAAAATTGATGAAGGAAGGGAAGCATGTTCTTCTTGTATTAGGTAAGGATTTGAGTCATACTTTTGGGTATTCCAGAACAACTTTCTCATCAAGGTATTGGTACAATGGACGTGGGTGGAATTCGGAGAGGAAAGTCACTGATTTTCAATGTAGAATTGTGCCATTGTATGCATTAAAAAAGAGGAGCATCCGAGTAAAAAATAAATTTGAGGTCATTAGAAGTGTTGAAGACTTTGCAAGAAAGTTTCAAGGATCAGTGCCAGAAACGTTAATGACTTGTGAATATAAGAAAGAGAAAGTAACTTTATTTACTGTTGAAAAGGAGGCAGAATTTATTGTTTTTACTAAAAAGACACCATTGGAAAAGTCTGAGTCCGCTGTTATTGAATTCGGATCTGAAATGATTGGGATGTTTAAGGGCCTTGAAAGCGCACCTTGGTTGACAGAGTTAAATGATACATTCAAGGTTCAATTGTCCTCTTCTAAACTCAAAGCATCAACAAATGCTTCATGGGATATCCACGTATACAGCGAAGACATATTGGGTGATGAATTGTCTACTTCCAGTGAACTTGCAAAAAGAGTTAATTTGAACATTGAAAGCTTGAAAACGCCATCTGAATTGTGTACAAAGTTAAATGAGTTTGGTGTAGATTACCTTGATGCAGATGAATATCACTTTTCTTATGATCCACATAAGAAACGCATGATTCTAAAGGTAGGGAAGAACTCTCTTATCAAGCTGGATAGCGTGTTAACGTCCACATTGGGATTCTCAAAATCAACTATTTATGAAGGCTCATCAATAGGCGATACAGCCCCATCACTAGAGCGTGATATAAGTAACTTATACGTCTATTGTAACATTATTGAATATACAAGGGTTGGCGACATTGAGGCCCCACTTCTGCGCACATTTCCTCTCTCATCCGTAAGGAAGCAACTAATCAATCGAGAATTTATTAACACGATGTATGTACCAATGAGCAGAAATGTCATCAATAGAATTGACATATCAATTCATGATGATACAGGTGAAGTAGTACCATTCTGTGGTGGTGTTACTGTTTTAACACTACACATCAGGACACGAGATTAAGGCTTTACGCTATTGTGGGATCTATAATTATCTACAGGACATAATGTCAGGCATTTACAGTGGTCCATCCTATCAGAGCGGCTATCCCGTGTTTGCTGGAGGTAGACGACAAGTTGGAGGAGGCATATTCGGTGCACTAAGACGTATGGTTCTCCCAACACTCAAAAAGTATGGCGTACCATTCATGAAGCGGGTTGGAAACAGAGCTTTAGACTTTGGTGCAAATGTTGCAGCTGATGCACTTCAAGGGGAGAATATCGGTGAATCCATGAAATTGCGTGCACAGCAATCTGCCATAAACGCATTAGATGATTTAACAAAGACGAGGCGTACAGTTCGGAAGAAACGTAGGAAGTCAAGACAAGTTGGATCAGGTCGAGTTACTAAGCAAAGGCGTAGGAGAAGTAAAAAGCCCACCAGAGCAGCACGTTCTAAATCAAGACGTCGTGTGAAAGCAAGAAAGCGCAAACGAAATTCCAAAGCGACTGGAAACAAGTCAAAACGAAGGAAGACAACATATTTGTAAAGCTAATACGATGCAGAGTATCAATTCGGCTTTGTGTTTCTTCGATTCACCGCCTCATCAAACTGACATTATTTCCTCAACTATTGTTGATATAGTCCCCACAACAAATATCGATGGTAACCAACAGCCTATTCAGTTTGATATACCTGCTAATCCTCAAGATTATATTGACTGTCAATCCATTGATTTAGAATTGTGTATACAAATTAAGAAGACTGATGGTACCAATATTGATTCAACTAAGGATAAATAAAGTGGGATTGACAAATCTTCCTATTGCCAGTCTATTCTCAGATGTGTATTTAATATTGAATGACAAACAGATTGAAGGAGGGGATCGAGCATATCCCTATGGAGCATACATAAATACAATGACGCAATTTCAGAAGCAAGCTAAACAGTCACACTTGCAAGTTGCCGGCTGGTATGATGATCAGCAAGGGAAATTTGATGAGGTTTCAAATGGAGGTTTAAAAAAACGAATGGAATTGACAGCAGATTCAAAGGAATTATACTTGAAAGGACCTGTCTATCTTGATTTCCTTCGTCAATCTAGATATCTACTATCACAAGTTAAAATGCAAATAAAATTTATTCGTGCAAATCCTGAGTTCGCGTTAATGGCCTTTGGAGCTACAAACTATCAAATCAACATAAGTAGTGCCGTGCTCAATGTAAGGAGAGTAACAATGAACCCGTCAGTCATCAACGAGCATGCGACAGGATTGAGGAAAAGCAATGCAATATATCCAGTTAATCACAGTGTGTTAACAAACTTCACAATTGGTGCGGGATCATCCTCTCATGCCTACCCAAATCTTTTTCCCACTGCGATGCCGAAGGCGGTGTATATCACATTTGTGGAAAATGAGTCATTTATTGGTGCTTTTGAAAAGAATCCATTTAATTTCCAACACTTTAACGTTAGTAAACTAGCACTCTATCAGGATGGAAAATTTGTTGCTTGCAAAGCTTATGAGCCTAATTTTAAAGAGGGCAAATTTGCACGTGAATATGGTTCTACTTTCACTGCACTGAGCATGTTTAACACAGATGATTCAAATGGAATTACAATGGATATGTATAAAAATGGTTACTTCTTCATTATATACAATCTCACAGCAGATGCAGATCTAGGCGGTGAAAGCGTAGGAGTTACAAAGCCTGGTAATCTACGACTAGAGGTGTCATTTGAGTCACCTTTGAAGAAAACAATTACTTGCCTCATTTATGCTATCTATGATAGCAAAGTTGAAATAACGAGAATGCGAGACGTAACTGTCAGCTATCAGAGATGAGTAACTTAAGCAACATACAAATCTTGAGGAAAATGGGAAATGCTCATCCCTACTCCAAGTCAATATTTCTTGATGTCTTTTCTAGAGATAATTTACCTTATTCAATTCCTTTCTATCCTTGTTCGCTTATCATCAATACGGACAGCAACAATCTTCCTGGTAAACATTGGATTGCAGTGTACATCAATCGCTATAAAGTGGCTGAATATTTTGACTCTCTTAATCTACCTCGCTTACATGACATTGCACTATGGATGAATAGGTTCTCCTGGACGATTAAGAAAGTTACATCGTTTCCACTCCAAAGCAATGTATCTCTCATGTGCGGCGGTTATGTGCTATATTTCATCAACGAGAGACCATTGAAAAATAACTGTAAAAGTGTTTTACAACTTTTTTCGAAAGACTGCTATAAAAATGATGTAATTCTTACAAAGTATATTGAAACTGTTTTGTAATAAAGTTTTATTTTATATGTAAATATCCTTGTTTTATGTTCCAAATCGTTGGGTTTAGAGGGAAAGCAAAACATGTTTACATTTCAATATGTATTTACAAATATACAGTTCTTTTCTAAATATTTACATAGCTACAATGTAGATTTCACAAATATTTTTCTCAAATCACATAGGATGGGAGGAACATCATTTATGTCTTTAATGCCGGTTATCACAATCTTTCCATTATGGAATACATGAACATGATATGGGTGCCAGTTAGTCATCTGTGCTGCTGGAAATAGTTCCACTTCATAAGTGAGATTATTTGATGATGTGACTTTACGAAAGTCATAATGATAGTTCAATTCACATAACACAGTCATTGTCTTCACTTCCCATTCAGATAATGAGTCACTAAGTAAATTTTCCAATGTAGAATGTAGATATGGTAGATCACCATCAGTGAAGCCACCAACACACTGGATTGTTCCATTTGGAAAGAATAGGATAGTCACATATTAATCCTTCCTCTGTATCCTCCATGTTAACATTGAGGGTCTTCCCAGATGTAGATTCGTTGTCGGCTTCATCTTGTGTTTTATTAATAACCATTGCTTTCGATTGGGAATGTTCCGCTCGATTTCTTGAAGATTGAGTTTTGAGTTTACTTTTGTAGTTAACATGCGATTCACGACTTCCATCCGCTTGATGTCCTCCATCCTTAATAAATGAAATCATATGTGGTAGTATCTCTTTTGTAAAGTTTCTCCATGTGACGTCACTGAAACGGAAAAATCGATAGTCAATATCTTCTCTCTTTGGTGAACAGACGTACAGCTTGACGGTAGAGTCACACTTTATCCATACCTTTTGATCGAGGGGAATCCTCATCCGTGTCTTATGGTTGTCAATCAGATCAGCGAAGTCTTTCAGTGAAGATAATGCGTCAAGGCTAATGCAAACGCCACGATGTCTTCCACCACTATTTGCTATTGAGTGACGAAAGACTACTTTCTTAGAATTTGTTATGTGAACGCTTTGTAAGTCGTTTAGTTTCCATGTTCTAGTGTAATGAGGCATGTTTTCAAATATAAACCTAATTCATCTGTTTGCATTAAGTTTGCTATTTCACATCTCAACATATCGGAATGATGTTGAGTGCTATGTCTTAAATTCATAATAAGACTACCTATATTTTAGTAATAATTTCTACACATCGGAAAAATGTAGAAATTTCATTTTGTGTTTAGACTACCTATATATTAGTAAGCATAACTAAGCAGAAAGATGTGACGATTGGTTAGTTTACTTGTAAATTACCTTGTTGAATCTATTTAGACTTATTCTACATCACCTATAGCAGGAAGGATTCTCCTTCTTTTTGAAGGTGGGGGAAGTCCCAAGCTATAGTGTCCATATGGTAGTGACAAATTTTTATTTAACCAACAGCGCTTATCCTCCCACAGTGAAAGTCCTCGCTTCCTGAATGATTTTGTAGTAACTAAGTGGTTTTTCGAGTTAATTACTGTCATTTCTTCACTTGTATCCATTTCACTGTAGTACACGGTCCTATAATCATTATGTTGTAGTTTTTTAACTGCAGCTCTCTGCACTCCTTTTGCACGTTTGATGCTGAAACAAGATGAATCTAGATATTTCATTGAATACATTTTCGGTTTTAATAAGATCATTTCCTCAAGCAACTTTCCCGCACACTCATCCTTAAAACAGCCCAACCTAGCTCTGTTTGTAGTTGAATATAGTCGGTGATGTACATCATAGTTTGAAGAGTCAAATTTTTCACCAAAGTATAGAAGTATGTCCTCCAGACGGACAGAAGGTGAGGTGTATAGACATAGGAAAAAACTGTCAGTGTCACCGCCACAAAGTCGCGTTCTATTTATCAGTGGACATCTTTTTAAATCATTGTAAAATAGTTGATACATTTCCAACTTGCTATAATCAAGAACTGCTTGACCAACATAAATTAATTTATTCAACATTATTGAAGGCTTGTACATTTCCATGCCAACTAGATCTTCATCGAAGATCTTATGCTGAACATAGAGTGGATGATTTGATAATTTTTGACATTGCTCAACACTATTAACTAATTTGAATTTTCTCCTTCGTCTTACATTTTCCATTGTCTTGCCATATAAAGAGTTATTCTTCAACTTGTAAAATGACTTTTCAAAATCAGTTCTTGACTGAGCTCTCTTTTGGGAATTCATGTCGATGAACGTTCTTAACCAGGGCTTTTGAGTGAACTTTACACCGCTATGAACTTTTTTAACTTTCATACCCATAAATAAATAAAATTTTAATATTGAATAGTGTACAACATAATTTTCCCTATCAAATTGGTGTAGCAATAGTTTCTTAGTTGAAGAAAAGTTAGTATTTGGTCTTACTTTTTTATACAAGTCTTTCATATAACTTGAAAACATTTTTTGTTCTATCATCTGCATTTCCGGTGCCAATGGAAAATCGGCAGTGTCATCATGTATGCTTGCAGGATATTCCAAATCTAAATCAAAAATATATCCGATTTCACTATCATCATCTATGGCTTGAATATTAACTTCGTTTGAAAAGTAGCCTATTTCATCTTCATTCAACCATTTGAAATTTGAATGTGGTAGACTCTTGCTGAGTGACGAGCCGTAAAGGTTGTTGACATCTATGTAGGATAAGTGACGGCTTTCATTTGTATTATTTTGTAATTCCGTAATGCGTGCACGCGCTCGGTGAATATTTGTAAATGTCATACCTCCCCTTATTCCCCTTTCAAATAGATTGTACATGTTTTCATCTTGTATGTAGTGTGGAGGATCAGATGAAGCAAAACTCAAAGCTGAAGTAAAACTAAGGTGTGGAAGGCTGACAAAATGCACAGGATCCACCTCATCTTCATTTTGACTCAATGATCTAAAGACTTCAAAAATATCTGCCAGCAATAACACATCTAATTTCAGATATGCAAGCATGTAATCACCAAAATTGGAGCAACTGAAAGCGATCCACGCATTACAAGCGTGTTCATATTCTTTGTCTGAGCAATGCTCTCGTGTGAGATCATTATAGAATTCACATTGTGGTGGTAGACTATTTTCCAACAATGTATTTAGACTTTTGAAATAAGAGTAGGGAAACACTCCCTTTTGATATAGGATGTCATCATTAATCAGTGGAAATTCGTTTCTTAATTTTTCTACATGCTTATACACTTGTAATCCTTTTGCTAATTCACTTAGTGATGCACTTAAAATTGAAAAGAATCCAAGAACTTTAATTTAAAATATATTGTTTTTCCGTTGTACTCGTTCACAGGTACACTAGCGGATAAAGTTATGTATTTTTCAGCTGTGGCTGCTACCACTTCTAATTTCCATGGTTTCTTCTTTCCAATTGCTTTGTAGCAAACGATGTGACTGTCATAATTCTTGAAGTTGTGGAAAAATATGGGCAGTTCCCGCCTATTCAGTTTCAATCGAAGGTTGCATTTGCTACATAATGTTTGTCTATATTTTCCTGTTATATGATCATGATCTCTCACTTTGATACAATCATCACTGAACTTAGATTTACATTTACTGCAACTCTGTGCGCTTTTGTGTTTTTCTTCTTCATCATGGGATAGAGACATCGGTTGTCTACTTATTGCACGCTGATTGTCATACAAATTTTGTGCTACATTTTCTAGGTGATTTAAGAAGTTCATAATACAATTTTCTCCTTTAAAGACATAATATTCGTTATCAAATTTTGATTGCAGAGCGTTGTGCCAAACATGATAAACTCCAACTGCTGCAGGTTTATGCACTTTATTATCGATGTAGCACTCTATATCTGCATAAATTACTAAAGGTGGACTTAGATGATATTCCATGCTACTTGCACTTACCTCTAGTTGTTTAGGCATTTTTTCTATTTGCGCTTTTCCTCGAACACAAAATTGATAATGTCGGTCTAGAGTTGTCTTATATGTAAACGATTGGGTGCATCGATCACAGTAATGTTTAAATCTTTTATTAATTTTCCGATATAGTCTCGATATCTTTCTGATTCCACAATAATGTGCGCGTTCATTGTTAACAATTAACAGTATATTGACAGTTCGTTTACCAATAAAGTTGCTACTATAACGAACACCTTTGAGTCCTTTTTCATAAAAATGAATGTTAATTTTGATGTCATTATTTTTCTCAAACCTAGAAATATCTCTTATTGATACTGGTGTGGCAATGCCATCCATATTCAGATCAGATGTCCACTCGCTATATGATTTCATCTCATTTCTCGAGTGAGGTACTTCATCATAATGTAGTATTGATAAAACTGAATACTTGAAGCAGTCATTTGCATTTGAGTGTACATTGATTACAGCCTTAGAATCTTTCAAGCTCTTTGGTAGAGTAAATGTTTGTCCACCGGATAGTAGTGGACTGGTAATAACATTGAATTCAATATTAAGTATTTCATCTATAACCCAGTTGCTACCCTTATTTGCAAATGCTTCAATATGGCTTGAAAGACTATTCAAATTATCTTGGAACCAGGTATCATAGTCATAAATATAGTTTGTAGATGATGATGTAAAGTGTGCGAGAAACGTTTCATCTTCTTGAGGATTTGATCGCACATAACGAATTTGTGCAATTAGACGGCCACGTAGTTGAAATTGTTCTAGAAGGTTTGACACTAAGTCCCCTAATATAGGTCGCATACTCAATAAAAAAGAATTAATGTCGATTATATGTGTTGATGGTGTGATGTCATATACACGAGCGTGACCATTAAGTGCGCTTTCACTGAGATTTAGAGTTCCATGATTATTATGAATATTCATCTCACTTTTTGTATTATGTACATTCATATGTTGACGAAATTTGCTAACAGAATTATAATTTTTGCCACAATGGGAGCAACATTGCATAAAGGTATTATTTGAAGCGCTGGTTGACGTATGTCTAGACGTTGGTTCAACAATACTAGATCTGAATATGTGATTATTTTGTGATTCTACTTGATTAACAACTGACATATTTTGAGAATTTGAACTTAAATTGCAAACTAGATTCTGTCGCTTTAGATTATCCTTCCTATTCGTTTGATATGGACACTTGCTACACTTATATGTTATCCCCAACTTACAAAATTTTTCATGACGTTGCAAATTGCCATAAAGAGTAAAAGATTTTCCACACTTGGAACAGACAACCATTCTTAATAGTAAATGATAAGGATTATAATTTTTGATAGTCCTTATATATTTTCATCATTCTATGACGTCAGAGCTATTACCACCCAATAGAATTTGTTCCGATCTCTTCACTTTTGAGATAGATGTAGTATTACCGATCGATGATATAAAGGAAAAAAATTCAGGATTTACAACAATTTTCATTTTCCAAAAGAAAAAAGTAAAGTACATTACATTACATTTTTATGCATTTTACAATGCCACTGTGGCACATCTTGATGTGCTGACACTGTGCAGAGCAAGCACCCCTGTCTTCCATGTGAGCCAGCCTCACCTTTTCAATGTTTGAATTTGCATACTCAATATGCATTAAAGTCTCTTTTTCAAAAGGCTTGTTGCCTCTTGAAAGGAGTGATGCCATATGCAAGTTTGACTGTGTTAGATTTTGCACAGATTGAATTAAATCACGATTTTCAGTCCTTAACTTCGCTTCCCTTTCCTCAGCGAGTCGCAGTCGCTCCTCACAGCGTCTCAACTCACTATTTTCATTGGATTCATCTAGATCGACATTGTACTCCTTGGTTCGCAGCATGATGGAAGCAGGAGCGTGGATAGTAGTGTTGGAGATCGTAGGGGGAGCAGGATCATGGGAAGTCGTAGGTGATGGTGTAGTAGGAGGAGTAGGATCGTGGGAAGTCGTAGGAGCAGTCCCCGGTGTAGGTGGTTGTGTTGTGGGCGGTGGTGATGCACCCCTATACTCCAGTATAGGAGTGAAGGGGAAGCGGACGCTGCAGGTTGGAGACGATCGAATGTTGGAGAAGGATTCTTCCTCCTGTGATGCGTAGACCGCTGCATCCTGTAATGAGAATAGAAAATATTTGTATTATCCATGCATCATTATATGGGAAAGAAGTTAATAATGTTTGTAGAATTAACAATATAATAATATTTAAATAATGTAAACATGTTTTCTAGTGTTTGAAAGCTATCTTACCTTAGAAGTCATGACGATCTCATGATCAGATCCATCTTCCACCGCAACGTTGTATGAACTATTCTAAAATCAGAATTTAACTGTTACAATCTTTTACATTTCAATTATCTGCTTTCATATTCATTCCTTATATTGTACTTACCTTAGCAATTCTGCCATCATCACTGTCATCATCAGAAGAAGTTGGCGATGATGTCGCTGACGAAGAGGACTCATCCGAAGAGGACTCATCTGATGAGGACTCGCGGATGGTGTAGGGTTTTTCCTCATTGTCCTCCATAGACGTTGAGGTAGGTGGCGTTGAGAGGACACTGCGATCTCGAGTCTTTTTCAGTGATAAAGATCGAATTGCCTGCAATAGGAATAAAGACAAAATGATTTGAGAGTGATTATTAAGACATGATAGATTTCCATGAGTGTAGACTGCAACAATCATACTTACAGGTGTCTGACATCCATTATTTTCCACCGTTCTCAACTTGGGAATAGGGGGTAGACTTTGAAACAGCTGAAAAGTTAACAATGTTTTAAAATTTCTAGTTATATACGTATAGACCTTGTAAAAATTACTTACGGGATGTGGATTCACTTTTTTCTCCACCATTGTCAATTTCGGAACAGGTGGCAGACTGTTGAAATGCTGAAAGAAAGAGTTTGGTAGTAAAACATATTTAAAATCATAAAAATTTTAACTGTAAAATACTTACATCTCTTGCTGTAGGCAATTTCTTTAAAAGTACCTTGGCACTCTTCGTTGGAAGTTCTGAACTCTGAAATGTTAAAAAATATGTTTACTACATGCATACTTGCACTAGAATCGTAGGTGGCATTCATCATTGTTTCATTAAAACCTAATTTAAAATAAGCATTTAACAGTACTCACTTCATAATCAGATAGTGACGTGTCACTATCAATGAATTTTCTCGACTTTACTCTGATGGATCGCGTCTTTTTGGAGGTTTAGAAGTCTTCGCGACCTCATCACTTTGGCTCAAAACCCCTGTCGCCGGCCTGTCCTCCTTGGCAAACAATCTTTCCAATTTCCGCTTCTCTGCGGTCGAGGTCAAATTGATGCCTTTGCGTCCATTACCAAGTGCACAGGCAGTATGGGCTTGAATAAAAGTCTTATCTTCCTCACTGTTCGCCTTCTCAGTACTCTTCAGATATGCCTTACATGTAAGGCAATACAGATATGTACCATCCTCCTTAAAAGAGCAACCCTTATGACTGCTTTTGCTAGCGTGGCGAACTGGCAAATTGCAAGTACTGCAATAATGAAAAATAAGTCTCTGTCGGGAAATGCTTGACGTTCGAACCATTTCTACAAAGGAAATAATCGTTTGTTATATTCTTATCTCTCTGTAGATTAGAACTCATTTATGAATCTATTTTCCAAACTTAAAGAAGTAATATTAAAAAGTTTAATAATCTCAATTAGAAAAATATTAAGATGAAACAGAAACCGAGATTCGAACTCTTAAATCAATTTGTAAAAGGTGTTTTTAATATAGAAACATCAAGTTTGGAATCAGCTGAGTAAATGTTATTTAATTTCGAAAAAAAAACATTGAAACGAAACTGACTTTTCGAAAAAACGAAAGTGTAGAGATTGATTAAAAGTATTTTAATTAGAAGAACAGCTGATTGAAAATGAAATTAATGTGTTAGTGTTTTATTATTTAGAAACGAAATCTTGTGATGTTTATTTAAATTCAAACACTACATCAATCAAGATCGCTTGATTCATGTGTATTTCATATGCTATAATAAAAAACGAAGTAAAGATTTGTGATTAATAATATAACATTGTGTTGTTTCCTATCCTAAAAGCCAACCATGTATTTTAAACTATTTGGTTATAAGAAGTTAGTAATGTACCTATTTCCCAAACTTAGAAAGCAGTAAATACTAAATGATGAAACTCACTTCAGAAATATAATTGTAAATCGACGAAACGGAGAAGCGGAGAACGAGGTCTTGTATGCACACCAAATAATTCAAAACTGAGTGAAGAACGGAGCTCTACAAGTTCTTTATATATAGATTCAACAAAGGAACCATGAACAAAGACTTGATGACATCATGTCATCAATTTGGTACAGCAAAACAAACTTGACAATTTTAAACAAAATAATAATCAGCTGGCTCATTTTATCCATTAGAATGGAATGGCAATCAAATGCTATGAATATGACTCTTGTAAATAGTATAAAATCTACTATATGTATCTATTATAAACACAAGCAAGTTAATTCAAATGAATTCAGAGAGTTTGAACATTATTACATACAAATCAATTATTCAATTCGTAAATATATATGGTAACATGTTTGAAGTCAATATTTTAAGATATTTGAATTGCATGTCAATTTCTAAAGTTTAATTTTCGCGCCAAAATATTGGCTTAAAACTCTTGGAGATAATATTAAAATCTGAAATATCTAAATTTTAAATTTCGCGCCAAATTTCGAAATTTTAAATTCGCGCCAAAATTCAAATAATAGGTTAGGGTTAGGGTTAAGGTTAGGATTAGGGTTAGGTTTTAGTTATGCAAAAAAGAATAGCTATGGCACCCGGAGCCCATGGGTAAATAAATTTTCGAGTGCGCGAAGCGCACGAAAAAATTTATTTACCCTATAATCCGAAAAATTTCGAGGGCGCGAAGCGCCCGAGAAATTTTGAGGCCCCCCCCATGTATGAAGTGTATGAAGGTCAAAGGTCAAGGTCAAGTTCATGTGGAAGTTTATGCATTATGATCATTTTGAGTGATCAAACTTTAACTTTGAAAATTTTCAATAACTTGGAAACTTAGTTATTTTTGAGAAAAACTTAGAATTTTTCCAGTTGCATACACTTGCATACAACAAGGATTTTTTCATTGAATAGGTACATATGTTATATCATTCGAAAGCTCTTTTCATTCTGATTCCAATGATGTATTGTATGCAATATGTATGACACCATCCGAAGCAACTATAGCCCTTTGAAAGATAGGTAGAATTTAGTTGAGAAACTTAAAAATTGAAATCATAATTTTTCTTCCTGCATACACTTGCATACAACAGGGATTTCTTCATCGAATGGGTACATACCTTATATCATTAGAAAGATCTTTTCATTCTCTAGCTAATGATGTATTGTATGCAATATGTATGATATCATCCTAAGGTGAAAAAAGCATTCAAAAACACTGTAAATCTATTCAAACTTTCATCCAATTTGACTATCATTTGAATTACACATTAATATTCATTTGAAATTTGTTCTAGTATGTTCGGTGCTGTTTCAAAGTCTCAAACAAGTGATTTGAAATATATATCTTCGAAATATTAAACTTAGAAATACTTATAGGTAGCTATTTCAGAGATGAATATATCTATCCCCAGTTCCCATTCAAATCCTATCAGAAATTCGATTTGTGAAATTATAAAAACAAGATTGTTCATTTATGTATAGTCATATTTAAGATAAAAAGTTACATGTTGTTGATATTGGGAAAAGGAATGAGTTTTTTTAAGTCAACACGAACACACACTCTTGTTTTCTTGGGGGCACCAGGGCAGCGGCGAGGCGTTGGTGGTTCTATAATGCTGAACTCCAGCGCAGTTGTGAGATTTTCCTCATCGGGTTCCATACGCACACATATTCGCTTCGTGTGGATCCTCCTGGGCGCATTTCGAACATCTCTTCCACAGCGTGTCTTCACCGTTATCAAGGCCTCCACCGGTGTTTCGAACACACTACTCTGTACCATGCAATTCTCATCTTCGGATGACTCCGGAGGAGTTATGGGTCCTGTTCCGAATACCTGTTCCGATTCGATCCTTTCAACTTCAGCTGGAGAAGTGGGAGGTGCTGTGATACGTTCCATTTTCAATGTGATTAGAATAAGATGGCTGATAATATGGTACTTGAGGATTAGAACCTTTGATGAGAATTGGTACACAGCTAGGACTTATATACTTTTTAAACAAAGGAATTCCCAACAGCCAATCAGAGAGGTTCCGATTTTCCCTAAAGGGATATATAAGGATGACATTGTTCCAATTAAGCAAGTTCTAATCCTCGTGACTTGAGTAGACATTAGGAATCTATTACGAATCAACTTCATGATGAGTACCCAGAAACAACTGTTCTGTTACCACAATGAAAGCCAAATAATTATGGGTGGAGCGTTGGATGCGAAGATTAATTTGTGTTGCGGATGCAAAGTGGAACTCTGGAAGACTTTAACAGTGACAGCACTCCAAAGGAGAAAAGGACTGTCGGCGAAGTGCCCTATACACGAGTGTGATCACGACTTCACAAACAATGCAACATTCCTCGAATGGGCCGAGGACTTCTTGAAGTTAACGGAGTCCCCCGAGGGACGTGACTTACCTTCTTTCATTTTTTATGGTTAATTACACTTACATTGTAAACCTCTTGTTTTTATTTCACAAATTCTGTAAATGGGATTCTGATTAGCAAATAATTGAACATAATTTCTGATCTGTAAACGCATTATGAAAATAAATAAAATTGTCATCATAGTCACAATGGCCACAATTGTCGCATTTGAGCAAGCAGTCTCAAAACAAACAACTATCTATTCAAGTTCCGAAATAAATGTTCGCATCCCTGTTCTAATTCACTCACTTTAATTCAAAATCGGAACAGGCTGTTACAACCCCAGTACACAATTGATTGTACCGAACCTCGAAACATGAACTCAAATTCAAATCCCAATCGGAACGCGGTTCGAATTCAAATGTTCATATTTACATGTTTGGAACGCCATGTTCGCATCCTCGTTTTAATCCTCACTTTTTGCGTTCACATTATTAACTACTCATGAGACGCAAGTCTATATAACAGGACTGCCAACTATACTAACTTATATAACAGATGTTGCAGCAATATCCCGCATAGCCACGGATGTTTAGGGTCATGTGTAATTACGCGTGGTTCACGCGTGAATTACGCGTGATTGAGTGTGGCATGTCACCTAGTGGTCTTTTCTTAATCAACGGAAGACTATGTATTTGAAGTCGCATGTTTTCATTCAATCACATTTGAAGACAGCTTACTTAGGCTAGCAAAACATTATATTAGTTATTTAAAAACGTAGGTATTTTTTGAAATAACATCTTCCACACATTTCACATGTATAATTAGAATTGAATTCCACATGCAAATCAATCTTTTAAATATCTTGTGTGCCAAAATGTGGCCTTTGAGAATATTCAACCATTTTGGCATCTTAAATGTAGCAACCATCAATGCTTGGTCTTTGATGAACAATTGACTAATAAAACCTGCCTACCGATAGTCTAGAAAAGCTTTCGGAAATCATTGGTCACGCGGTCCGCAGAAATATCTATGACTCATACACCAAGGAAATATCTTCCACTGTCTAGTGGAGGAAATGATGTCAGCTTGTCAGAAAACGGTGGCGACCATTCGGTTATTGCTTTGGTTTGGTTATACCACCCTGGAACTAGTTTGGAATTACTTGCGCTTCGCGCTCGTGGTGCAACCTGCAATTGTCTAATACTTTGAACGAGAAGTGTTCAAGTACGATATCTGTTTTATTGTTATATATATATATATATATATATATATATATATATATATATATATATATATATATATATATATTCGAACTTCCTTAGCAGCCGTAGAAGGATGAAGACCTACTACAATAATTCTCAAGTATCGCTCGGAAGTCGGAATGTCCCACAAGCAACTTTATGACATTAAAAATTGCTGAACTAGTTCATGGACAGCACAAAACCCTACTGTCTGGATTTTTTAAAAAATCGTCATTATAAAGGTGTCCTCAAGTTTGAATAACTGAAACACTAAATTCCATATAGCAGCCGTAGACGCTGTGTTCGGTCCTAAAAGGGCTTGTCAGTGACGCTCGGAATGGCCCAAACTAGTTTACGATATCTAGAATGGTTAAAAGGCTGGTTGATTGCATAGCTAGCTGCTCTGCGTTTATTTGTAGTGGTTTAGCCGAACGGCTTATCATTTAAGATTCCGTAGTGCCAGTTCAGAAAAACACAAAGCCGAAATGTTACAGAGCACCCTGCTATGCAGTCTTTGGGCTTGTTCCGTCAATCAAAATGTCGCAGGACGCAGAGCGAAACGCAAGTCCACGACTACCAAGGAATTTATTGCCTAAATTGATCTAGCCTTCTCCATCTTTTACTTTGTTTTGCACAATCACCCTGAGTCGACCACACAGAAACACGGTTATGCTAACAAATCTCTAACAGCAAGATTCACCCATTAGAATTACCTTGTCACTAACAACTCACTATCTAACACTGTTTCTGTGCAGTCGCCTCTGGTCATCAAAGCAGTTCAAGATAGACCAACCACTGAAGTATACAAAGCACATAGGCCTACTACTGGGAAAATTTTCTGAGGTGTATGGAAGATCATCAGAAGAACACCAGGCAATCATCCTAACGACGGACCCAGGGATCGCAATTCGCTCAAGAAAAAAACGGAAAATCGGGAAAAACCGGGGTTTGAATGCATAAATTTGAGATATATACATTAGACTAGCATTGCAAAAAAACGGAAAGTTTCGATCCCTGGACGAACCCCTCTTCTAGACAACTGACACTAATCCTATTCATATCTATGAACACTCACAAGGTCGGCGATCAAACAGTTGAAACCGTTAGGGCTAATGAATGATTTGAGAAAACTCTCTTGTCTTCATGGAAAAGGCTACTTAAGCGACACCCATAGAGTAGATATATTAGGGAGAGTGGTAACTCCGCATTTATCAAATCCCCAATGTGTATACACTTTCGATTTTATTAAATGAACTCAAGGGAGATACAGGTGATATTGTCACCAAATGTGAGGTAATCAAACCTTTACAATTTTGCAGAAATTACAACGGAATCGAGTGACCATGATTGTAATGCAGAAGGAATGATGGTATTTCACAGATTCTCATGACAGCCTTGGAGATTTAATGTTTGTTAAATTAGCAATTCGATGGGTCCATATTACTTTCTTGCTCAACCTCAAGAGGATTTTCTTAAGCGTGATCATATCACAGGCAACCTTCCACTGGCAGAGCAAATCACATAATCAAAGACAATGACTTCATTTAACTTTGAAAGATGTAAATAGTTCCACATCACTATTCAGATTCAGGAAATGAAACATGAATTTAGTGAGTCATAAAATCATGCCGGTGAAAATTGAATTAAAAACTTGAAATTTCAGTCAAGAAAGCACGAATAACATCGCGACTTTTTCATGAAGACTTTCATTGTAATGCAATTCATGAAATTCCCTTGATAATCAGCTTGATTTCCGCTTATTTAGGATGCTTATTATCAAATATTCATTCCTTTTGATATCCAACTTGTTTCATACTAATTACTTATATATGAGAGTTATCTCGGTAGTATAAAAGTTGGCAAATTTTGACTTTTTTCTGAAGTGCTCAAATAATTTTTTGGACCGCGGGAACGTAATCTGAGCAAGAAACTGAATCTTTTGATATAAAAATTTTCACTGTATACAGATACTTTTTTGAGTCGATACTTTGCCCATATATCCCTACTCTATGGTGACACCTTTCGAATTGACAAATAACTAATCATCTTCAGTCAGTGATAAGCTAAGACGCGATTCAAACATTCCAGGCATTCTTCAAACAACGGAGGGAAAACCACGATTGACCGGTGTAGTCGTCTTTAATTCAGCGACAAGTTTCGACCGGTGCTTCGGTCCTGTTCACGCAAACTGGCACATTCCAGGCATTGCATTCCAACGCTTAATCAATAAGCCCTAATCCGACACGCGTACATTGTAAGTAAAATTAATTCCCTTTCCTCTACATTTCCCAATGCGAACAGAAAAGATGAAGTTCTGTACAAGGCGTGTATTAAAGATAGGAATGTTTCAAAGAAGCTCATCAACAAACGAACTGGTTGCTCATATGCTTACATGCTTTGTTGCGGAGTAAGGCACAAAACCGGAAAATCGAAAATATTCATCACTTCAGATCACAATGGCAAAATACCTAAGACGTTTGACAATCAGTCAAACGCAGAACTTCGTTAAATTCATGAATACATAAATTAGCCAACATTATTATCTTCATAGCAGAAATACTGCTTCCTAACAAATCTGAAGAGATAATTCAATGTTTGGGAAACCAACAACTTTCATCATGTAATATTGCATGCCTTGCTCCGAAGTACTTTTTGGCCAACAAAATGATTCATAAGACAATGGTATACTTGAATACAATAGAAGACTAGGCATCATAAATTTCAGTTTTCAAACCTATGATGCTTTGCTGACATCAATGCTGGAAAGGCATCTAATGCATCTCCGTGCATCTAATGTAGATAACTTATCACTTTATTTGGCCTGTAAAGCAGGTTGTTGTCTGCGGGGGGGGGGATAATATTTGTTTCATTGCACTGAAAGGATCACAATCCACCTCAATAACAGATAGATCTTTTCGTGCTTCAGTACATTTTAGATATGAGAATCGATATCAACATTATTGCTTATAACAGCTATCCATACACCAGCTGTTGTGATGATCAACGATGATTGGCGAGGATATGTAAAGACTATCCTGTGAAATGTACATGTATGTACAGATCTAATCTGTAATAAAGGCAGATCAAAGTCAGTTATAATAGCTGAAAATTAATTGCCCCTGCATCACATCCGAGAAAATTTTGTCTCCCACGCGAGTTATGATGCAATTTGTCTCATAACTCCTCGCAATAACTTCATTTTCTGTTTGAAGACAATAATTTACATTAAATTGCTGAGTAAATAAAATAGGTATTGAAAAATCTTTGAAGTCTTCAATTCAGAGAATCAAATGCAGCCTTAAATTCAAAGCCACAAACAGTTGAAAATTTCCAGAATTATAGATTTCTCTTCAGTCACATGCATCAACAATACATGAAATATAAAGATCTGAAACGTGATGACATTTTCCAACCAAATCACAATAACTATTATGAAACAAAAAGAAGAAGTTCAGTCTGAAATGCTCACATAACAATTACTCTCTCCATGTGATAAAAAATTCAGCAACTCCTGCAATCTTCCGATTGGTTATCATAAACAAGACCAATGGACAAAACTGAGTAAAAATAGACTACGGGGATGGGCAGGTGAATCTTCTGTATAGATATTGGTATATAATTGAATCTGGAAAGAAAATTGGTTTTCATTAGTTTGATTAACTTTATTTGTGTGCTATTTATATAGGATAAACAATAAACATGTACAATAAACAATTACTGTTGGTAATGACGTGCTAGAGGTTGTTGACTGTTTATGCTACCTTGGCGACGTTATCAATCAGACGGGAGGTTGTTTAGGAGCTACTACTGCCAGTCAAAATGGCATGGAAGACTTTTCGAGAACTGTAACCTATACTTACGAATCGCAGGATTAGCTTACGACAAAGAGACTACATCTATCGCACACTGTGCGAAGTGTGCAACTCAGTGCCTCAAGAGACATGGACAGTGAAGACTGATGACATCAAATAGTCATTATTTAAAACGTGACCAACGCACATTGTAAACGTCTAGCTTTCTAGGGTTTGCAAGCTCAGTTGACTGCACATACGACATGTAACATCCAACTTTTGAACAGAGATGTTCTACCCTGAAGTGAAATTCTCGGTGATGGGTTCGACTTTACTATGTAATGTATGCTCTTGTGTAGTTTCTATGTTTCCAGGTTGACTAAGCGTAATAGATTTAGAAAAATAAATTCTGGATTTCTGCTGCCTTCGGGTTTGAAAAGTTCTCTAATGGACTTGCAATCGATCACTTTGGTTAGGATAGGGTAATGAATGTCTGTTAGTGTGTTCATCAAGGGCTGCCACTTTGTTGAAAGATGCCAAGTTCGATTATTGTCATTCTTTGTATATGCTAAGTGAACTATAGTTCTACCGTGGATGACGTATGTAGAAAAAACTTTATGACAAAATGTCTCCTTAACTGCACAACAATTTATAATGAGATATATCAACTGCATGCCACTTTCCAGTCATTATCAATCGGTGTGGAGCTAGAGTGTTTCCATAGATGATAAACAGAACTTTCCCTCTTTGCTGCTTTAGTCATTAGAACGTGGAGAGTAATCAACCAAATACATTGCATTCCTTTACAAAATTTCGACTGCAACCTGTCCATTGTTTATGCATCTATCATAATCCGTCAAATATCATTTTGGTTCTGTCAAAATGCATTAACCTTCTCCAATGTTGATCAGAATTTTGTGAAAATTAGAACTTTGACAACCATTCACTATTCCAAAATAGATCAAACACCAAAAATTGTGCCATTTAAAAGGGCATCAAAATTCAGCATAACCATCTCGTCGATGTATTGACCTTCCACTTCAAATGCGAGCTGCTGGAATATGCTAAGTAATATTTTGCATATTTTTTCGATTCATCGTTCCACAAGACTTTCTGCCAGTGATGTCATTCCATGAGCGATGGGCATCACATCAGGCAACTCGTCTTCTGCGGTGCTCAAAACTCGATGAATTCAGGACAGCTGGTCGTCGCGATTGAATTCTAGCTTCTCGCAATCTTCGGTAAGCCGTTCGAACGCTACAGTCTATATTTGAGACACTATTCCAGTGTACGACTAGCTTTGGGACTGACACAAATCTATTCCTCTTTGCAGCGAAAACTAGACGTGCGTCTGTCCTTCCTGCAGACTTTCTTGGTCGACCAGATCCCTTCTTCTTTTTAACATCTCCTTCTGCTTTCCATCGACACCACCACCTCCAAACAACGACTCTCGATAGTTGCAGCTCTTCGGCAACACTCGCACAACTTCTACCACAACGAATCATTCCAATAGCCATACCTCTGGTAAACTGATCGTGTGCCATTTTATTTTACAAAAGCTGGATTTCAGTTCACGTTTATGTTCAATTTGTAAAAGCAATTGTGACAGTTGTATCGATATCAAAATTTGAAATTTGACCACCATAGATCTTTCTCCATTCTCTAATGTGTTGAATGGTAATACATAGAAAGCGAGATATTGCATCATACCTGAGAAAAAAATGAAACAAACTTCAATTCAAGCCAATGATAGTTTGTTTCATTAATTATGTCAATGAGTATATTTGTGAAATACAGACTTTAAGATTTCCGCGTCTAGAGGTAATTATGAGCGATATCCGTGTACCGAGGTAATAATGGAAATCATTAACCTCTTCTGAAACATATCTATAGCACAGCACCCTATCCCTTTTCATGGGTCAGTTGAAGTCAATGCGTGGAGTTCAGCAAGGAGATCTGATGGGTCCAATTCTTTTTGCTCTTGTGCTTCATTCCGTCATAAAGAATCTTGACACTGATAATCGTCTGGATTTTCATGCCTGGTACCTTGATGATGGCATCATTTGTGGGAATAGGGATGACGTTCTCGATATTTTGTTGAAGTTAGAACAATCCACTTCAATTACTGGTCTCCAAATGAAGTATGGGAAATGCAAACTCTTCAGCAGCGGAGAAATGCAAAATTCTCCTGCATCAATGAAAACATCAAAAAGTCCATCATTCGTCATTCTGGGAGCCCCTACGTGACGAAGAGTATTGCAAACGTTGCGGTGAAGTCAAAAAAAGAATAGCAATGGTATTACTTGCCGAATTACCACTTCTTGGAAATCCTCATATTGCGATTATGTGGTGGGTTCAGTTAAATCGCCTATCTGTCACGCACAACGCCACCTTCTTTGGCTGCATAAACTTTTGAATCTTTTGACACTGATGTTCGCCGTTGTTTTGAGGAATGTTTGGCAATTGAAACTACTGATGCTGCTCGGCTTCAAGCTTAGCTAGGTTTTCGGCTTGTTGGCCTTGGACTCAGATCTTTGTTCCTGTTCTAAGATACGGTCAGCTGACATCTTAATTCCTGTGCGGAACTTGAGTCGGCCAGCTGCTGTCGATTTGACGGTTGTGTATCCGCAAAACATCACACATATTGCTGATGCGAGCACAAATGAAGGATCGACAGTAGCCTCAGCAGAAAAGAGGAAGCTTGATGAAAATGGGCCGAAATGTTACAGCTTGGGCTGGACATGCGTCCCCTTCGATATTTTCGTCTTTGGTGAATTAGGAGAGCATGCCACCGAAACGGTTGACCGAATTGCAACTCGTTTGTCGACGCAAACAGATATTTTTTTTGGTGAAGCCAAGTCCACCATACTGACTCGCCTCAGCATTGCGCTCATGAAACCTAATGCGCGGTCATCAATTTCTCGGTCGGCATTAGGCCAACAAGTTTCACAGAATCTTTTCTTCTTAGATTTGCTTACCAGATTTTTTTCTGTATTTTATAAATGACTTTTTAGCTTTATTACTAGAACACTTTATTATTGTTTATTATTCCCAATAAAAAAATTATTCTATAGCATGAATCATAGCAGATATTATCAAACTCCTGGGGAAGTGTTCTATGTAAACCTCTAATCTGATAATTTGCAATATTAGTACGGAAATTGTTCAGACAGCATTGATTGATTCCATACCTAACCGTCAATGCTATGGCATTTGATTATCAAAGTTGATATCACTAACTCAAACGGTTGATGTTGCTTGATATCAACTGTTCCAGATAGTGATACCAAATTATGCAATATCAACTACTTTGTTGTCTAGCGTCGGTTGATTGAACATTTTCGTTTTGTCATGTTCCTAATTTATGATAGTTAGCGTTTAATTTCCGATAGCTATTTCAACTTCATATACTTCTTAAAGACAATAAATATGCCAGTTGAAAAGATGCGTCCAATTATGGTGGCAACAGATGGTTCATGAAACAGCGGAATTGAATTGGTCATTTGAACGTGACGCTTCGATCATCTACTGTGTACTTCTTCAACCAAAAATTGCTAAAAGATACATGCTGGTTAAATACTACTACATAGATCTGGCAGTCAAGTGAATATAAAAATTCTAAGCAATTTAACATTTAAAATCAAAAGAAATATCAAGAAATGCATTGAGACTTGGAGTCAATCAAATACAATGAAATTGCGTCAGCTACAGTATGTGAAGATATCGTCATTCCCATATTATGAGCATTATAATTGGGGTTTTAATTAGTACCGGCATAGCTTCAGCCAGCCATGTTTGATAGTCTTGATGCTGGTTTCGCATTGTTGATTATGTTTGTTGTCATGCTATTATGTATTTGTAGGAAACGTTCTTTGATTGTTTGAAATATATTTTCAATGCTATCTTTAGCATGAAAAGCGGAAGGAAAGAAGTGATAGAATCTATAATTGATCAATTAATACTCATGCTGAATCGATATAGAAAAACCAATAAAAACAAAATGGACAGTAACACATCGTCAGTCAACATAAGTCATTAATTCTACTTCAAGTACATCGTTTTTTTTAATTCAACGTAACAACGGGCAAAAACCTATTCGGACATTAAAGCAAGAGTTCATGAAGAAAAGACCAGAGCAAGCTAAGCAACATGGGGTAGTTTACAAAATTGAATGTGGCGAATGTAACTGGAAATATGTTGGAGAGTCAAGTAGATCTGTGGAAGAAAGAGTTGAAGAACACAAGAGAAATGTAAGAAAATTTGACACGCATTCAGAAATATACAATCACATCGTAAACGAAGACCATCAGTTCAATTGGAGTTCTAAGAAAATCATTGACAAAGAAGGTAATTATAAAAGCAGAGTGGTAAAGGAGGCAATATGGAGCAGACATCATAGAAGTGGAAACAAGGTGAAGTTCATTTTAAGCAATGTGTGGGATGATGTGATCTAGGATATCTTGATAAACAAGTGACATAGTTTTAACATCGAGGACTAGATAACTTTGTAAAATTAAACCTTCCTTTTCTACATCCGTGATCATGCTGTCCGTTGGCCAGCGAAATATATCGGTGAAAAAAAATAATAATAAACTAATGACAACATTTTGGCCCTTTCTCTAAATATTTAAATTCGAGTACCCTACGTCTCGACCTCGAGTTCGTTTTCGTCGTAGCAATCATCTGTCTCTTTAATTTCTTCCTTTTGTGTTCCGCCTCACCGTCAATATACATAGTGTACGCAAGTAAAATGAATATTTCAGTCACAATGAAAATAATAAGTAATACACAACCACATGCCGTTAAAAGGCTCTTCCAGGTTTGGAATCAGAACATATAGGGGTACTTCTATTCTTTCCCCCTCCACATTTTTCAAATTTTCCAAAATCATCAAGTTTCGCCAAAGTTCGTCACATCGGGTTTAGAATAGACTTGATCTGTCACTGAGTGACACTACAACACGACTGAGACGTCTTACTTGAACACTGGGATGAAGGATTGGTCCCTTGGATACTCAGATACAAGGTACAGCTGTGATCATGAACTTCGTGTGATTGTTGTCTACAGACAAATGACGAGCACTTGTCTAATTCTGAGGCTGTAAATGTTCTACAAGTCAGATAAGAGGAGTTTTACACACAACGCTATGCGACGTTGATGCGACTGCCCGTAGGAGCAAGAGAAGATCGTTGGCGGTGCAACACTTCCGGATGTCAACAACAGAAATGTGTGGGGGAAAAGAATAGAAGTACCCACATAGGAAAATAAACAGTAAATGTCACCGTTTGCCGACGAAAGAGGCAAAAACAGTAAAATATTAAAAATGTTATCAATAATGCTAAGGCAAGAAAAATGACTAAGTAGGCCTATAGTTGGCCGATGTCATCTAATCAACAAAGGCATTGTTTGCCAGAATTGCACGGTCATTGCTGGAAAAAAGATTGTCTTTATTTTATCCCTAAAAAATCGAGAGTTAAATCACTTATCAGAAAACATGCTCTCACAATTCTGCCCTTTGATAGAATCCGCACAAACCGAGTTTCTCTAAAACGCGCTGCGGCACGTTTCAAAGAATAGAAGTATAATAATTCACCCCATTAGCTTTACTGTATTTCACTTTTGCTTAGTTCTTTTGAAATCATTCAATTAGCATGAGGAGATATCATCTAAGCGTTCTTTCTACCCTTATTATTTTACCCTTCAACCGAATGATCGTCCGCTAAATGGTCAACTTCTCGTGCACTGAAAGATAAATTCAACCATTCCACATACCTTAATACAAATATTTCTTAGAATCATTATCTGGAATGCTCTCGACGGAGTACTTCAAATTTCTACCGAGATTCTGAAAACAAAAGAAATAACAACGATGAAATGCATCTGAAAAACACGTCAGATTGGAAATGAATGAGTGGCAAGTTTGTTTCACGTAGAGTCTGCCTGCAAATGAGTTGCTTTCATGCATCAGATATTTCGGATTCAATTTAACATTGTAGAATATCATATAAATCCTTCATTCGTGCTCGGACGCTTCCAAATACTTTTAGGCCAATCGGGGGCTTGCTTTGAAACACCTATTTCAATGTAGGACTTCGTTTACTGTTGTCAAATACTGATTCAATGTGCGTGCCTAAGTGCGATATATGTTTTGTGTATGACCAGCAAATGACAACGTACAATGCATAGGGTCGACAAAAAATTGCGAAAACACGGAAGGAAGACTCCTTTAGACCGCGTTCAAGTTCCTGCAACGATAATATATAGGAATTCAGGAAATTAGAGAATTGAGAGAATGACAATCGACTATCTTGTGGATCACATGTATCTGTCATATGGGCAATGAAGGGAGGATTAGTTAATCAAATACTTCTTTATGTCAGTAAAAAATATTTAGAAGATAAGTTTCAGTCAAAAAGATAATCGATTGTCATCCTCACTTCATTTTCTAATTTCCTGGATATTATCGTTGTAGCAACTTGAACGAGGTCTAAAGGATTCGTCCTTTTGTGTCACCGTCTCACACCTTCATCGAATTCTGTGATGATATCTTCAATTCTCCATCTTTGATAGTGTTGTCTCTGCCCAAAACGATAGCAAAAAGTATGGTTAGTCTTTGCCGCATAGTAACCCAGCCATCTTTAGACGGCGCTCTGATGAGAAAATGCATGTCATAGGGTCCATTCATAAATCACGTGATGGCATAGAGGGGGAGGGGGGTTGGAGAAATTATCACGAAACATCATCAGGGGAGGTGGTTTCTCTTCATCACGAGATGTCAGCTGATTTCAAGCCAAAATGATAGAAGCAACGGTGGAGCGGTCGTCGCCTCAAAAACAATCGAGCGCAGGCCATAGAACAATGATAGACTATTAATAGATGCGACGCACGCCTCCGATTTTGACGACGCAAGAAGTCGTCACACGCTGGAGGCTCTCATTGCACGTACCTATGCATTCTTTTAGAAGGGCTTATTTAAAGGAAACTAGACTATAGAAGCAAATAATTGAACAACATGGAGCCTATAAACAATTTAAATGCATGACAGTATTAATTCGAATGCGACATCAATATAAGATATTTTAACCGAGGTCTAAGATAAGCTTTACAAAGGAAGCATGCGCTCCGCTAGCAAGGTTTCATTAGGTAATGAACCAAATGCGGAGAGGTTCTTACCTTTATTTGGTTAGATGTTGGCAAGGCAAGGGAATATGTCCTGTAGGCCTACCATCTTTAATAAAAACAGTTTCATCACGTGATGTGTGAGAGGGGGTTCATACGAACATCACGAAACATCATCGAGGGAGAAGGGGGCAAGGATCAAGCATTTCAGCATCACGTGATTTATGAATGGCTTCAAGGTTGGGTCCAAACTTGGGCTTGGGTACCCCCAAGATTGGACCCAAGAGTGGCTATTTCTCTAATGAAATGGAACAACAATTTCCTGAACATGTTTGGAATTTTGATTGAGATTTAAAATTGCATGAAGATATTTTGAATCATACCATATTGCACATATTGATATCCAATTAATATGCATCTAATGTTCATATTAATTACTATTTATTACATGAATTTGTTATTGCGGAATTGACGCCATATTAATATTCAGCTAAAAGTTTTAATTATCGGCATAGGTTATCTCTGGGCTTAATATCATCAACCCTGTTTGCGTCTACAGCCTAATAATTTCCTAATTAGAACAACATGCATGACTATGCTACATTCCTTACAACATATCTGATCGAGAAACGAAACACACATAACATAGGCCTCGTATAAGATGAAAATAGTGCAAATGTAGATATAACGATATTTTAACTAATCGTAAGAAGCAATCATCAAAGAATGTCACTGCATTAAATGATACCGACATCTTTCTATTTCTAGTGCATGCAGCCTAATAGTAGAATAAACATAGTATAGTAGCTCCATACTACTGGAGCGCGAATTCCATATTCAAACAGTGAATCTCGAAGAGAGATCACCTGATGCATTAAGAAGCTATAATTTCACATTCACTGACATGGAATATTTACCATCACCATAAAAACAACCGCAACACAAAATCAACATCCACTCAATACTAATGATAAATCATTATACTTTAACACAACTTCCCTATCTATGGAAATGTCACGTAAGTTATCTAAATTTGGATAAGCCATCTATTTGTCTTGATAATTGTCAGAATATTTGATGAAAACGATAAATGCAATCTTATCAAATCACTCGCTTAAGAATGTGCAATCTTTTTTGTCGACACCTACACATTTTCAATGGAATTAAAATAGAAATAGTGAATACGTGCACGAGTATAATCAGAAAGCCGGTGTGTTCTATCTATATTCATTCCAACCTTGCAACTATCATGAATGATACTTTGAAGTCAGTATTTTTCTCATATATGTACATTTATCCTCTGTCTGGATTATATTGACAAGGTCTCTGATGCGAAACACCACATGACCAACATATATCTATGTTCTACTGACTCAATTTCCTGATCGATTTAATAGAATCATTTAAGCATAGTTCGCATATTGAAGGAAATGCTTGGAATTTGTAGGACTGCCGTTACTCCGAAATAAATGGGGTCGCGTCGCTTGACACGATTTGTTTTTAATTGCAGCTTAAGTCGTTTTTGAATTATCAAGAGTCTTTTTTCTCATCCCGCCCCCATTCAAGACAAGAGGCTATTCTAGAAGCTAGTGGTGGGGCAGCCTTCCACACTCGCAACTCTAACCAGGTTAGAGTTAGTAGCCTCTAATGAGAGCGGTGATACTTCCTGAGGCGGACACACTCGAACCCTGGACCTTCTGCACTTCCACACCGAAGCGAGGCCCTTAACCAACTGAGCTATCCTACCACCTCTAACTACTAGTCTAACTGCGAGTTTATGAAATGAAGCATGCGTAATGCAGTTATATTTCTTGGTTTCTTTTCTGTGGAAGACATGATTGATGCTACTACTATTGGATTATTCTGTTTCATGAAATGTGAGATAATAGCCTTTGACACATTCTTTATTAGTACCGTAATTTGAATAATATTACTAGAATACTACTCTTCAGAAGAACTACGTCGTAATTCAAGAAATATACACGCAATCAGGTCGCGATCATTTCATGCTTTGAAGAATTTCAGTTCACCATATTTCCATGAAAGCAAAAATAGCTGCGATGTGGACATGCTGTTAGGAAATTTAGTTGAGAAAATCACCGATTAACATGCATGATTGAACAGAAGTCAGAAGCTCAACTCAGGGATTTCGTTCATGCAAGAAAATCTGCACACGTGATTACTTACCAAGGTTCTCAAATTTGCCTATTGCACGTAAAAATTCACCAATCGTCAAAAATCTTAGTGTGCTAACAGATAGGAGAGATTGCTATGCATGAAAGGTGATCGTTTTTTACTTTTGATGTCCTCATCCTAAATGCCAAGCCATTATAGGGATAGTCTCATTAAATTTCGGATTAGGAACTTCTAATGCGAGCGGCGGTGCCTCCCACGTCGAACAGACTCGAAACCTGAACATTTTGCGCTATAGTACCGAAGTGATGTCCTTAAACAACTGCGCTATCCTACCATTACTTAAGAGAAAGAGACTTGTCAAAATCGTGGATTCATTTCATGCAGCAGCTGATGAGACGGTGCAGACCAATCAAGGAGTACATGTACAGTGTACACTAAATATCATCATAGAAAGAATTAATAAGGCATCCAATTACCAGAAACCGCTTGTACCTCTTCATTAGATATTGTAAACGGCTAGATAAACCTCTCATTCATGCGCACATGAAATTGGATTGATTGCTCTCAAACGATTTTAGGCATGTTTGAAAACTTTTGAGATAAGTAAGTAATAATCAAAGTGTAAAAATGCACCAACACCGATAACTGAATTCCAGAAACCAGTAACATAACAAAAACACTAAATACAAAAGTGAAACACCAATACTTAGACAAACCTTAGACTGTTCATTCAAACTTTGATTGGGTCGATTGCACTCCGTTTACTCTGTAAAGCAGTTTTCTTAATTTTTGAAGGATAATATATAATCTTAAATCAATCATCTGAATGAGGATGCAACGTTTGAAACAGACCGATTACCCAAAAATGAAAATTTATCTTCTACGAAGTTTATTTTATTTTTGCATTGTACATGTACTTCTATGAGCACACAATTATGAAACAATATTTATAGACCGGGACGTTTACTTTGGCTGTAGGTTAAGGCTTCTTACTCAGCTAACATATTGCTTTCTCGCATACATGAAAAAATGATGGTTTAACATCACTACCTCCCCTTTCTGATGTCTAAGACGGTGCTGACACAGTCCGACTTTAATACGGTGACCTGTGGTCTTTCATTCCGGACGCCCTCCTTGCCGACTTCTAACGCCATTTTCGGAGCTCGACCTCTAGACCGAAAAATACCAAGGCCAAATACTTAACCACCGTGTTACTGAGACCGCCAAAAAAAATTAATGAACATGTAATATGTGGCATGCAACATGTAAACAGTGCCGGCATATATCTACAAACAATTTCATCATCAGTTATGACACAAAATCCAACTGAACATCGAAATCCAATCTGAACAAAAGGCAATATTGCTGATCGGCTTAAAAGTGGTCGGACTAGCTTGGTTTGACTAGAAGTTTAGGCTAATTTCATTAAAGTACTTAATTTTATTGGTATACTTGCACGTACATGTAATATCTCGCACATGTACGTGAAGGCAACAACATAATTTATATATGCTTGCCACGGCTTGACATAATAGCTACTTCCAACGTGCCGTAGTATATGTAATATGCATGTATTACATAACAGTCACAGACTTACAGGCCAAGTATACTAGATCAATTTAGTGCCATCAACTGGTGCCTACCTACCTTGCCTCAGATTTTCAAACAGTTTTTAACAATAGCAGGAAAACATCGTCTTCGTTCTTCTAAACATTACCTTCTGTTGGTTCTTATGACTCGCCGACCTACCTTGGGTGGAAGATATTTATGGCTACAGCAGCACGCATTTAGAATAGTGTTCCCCCTCATTCCAGAAAAATTGACATTTTTCCAAAAATCAAGAAACAAGTCAAGGATAATTTCCATCGACTTTCCTTTAGCTTCTATATTTTTTCTCTCTGATGTCTCTTTGCCAATTTGTGTGAAGTGGTCTTAAAGTCTTGTAACGAAAAATGCCACTTAATTTAGAGCTATCCCTACTGCTCGAACTATTGTAATTCTGAGATCAATTAAGTGTGTTCATACTGATGACATGAATTGAATGGATGGGAATAGCTGCACGTCTTAACTGACATTAACCACTAACCTCTGGCAATCCATCAGCTGAGCTATCAGCACGATAGGAATGCAAACGCTCTCAACTGGGATATAAAATATTCCCGATTTTCATAGTCGCAGCTCAGTTGGTAGCGCACATATCTAGTTCACCTGGGGTCGAAGGCTTGAGTCCTACCAGTCGCACATCATCTGCATGGCAATTTGTTTGAACGTTTATCTTCATTTCATTATATATTGTTAATTGCATTTACGATGACTTCGGTTGCTTAGGTGGACAATCGATCCCCGCTGCTGGTCTCAATGTCGGCAGTCATAATTCTGTGACGAAATATTTATTCAATGATCATAATAGCTATGACAACTGACATGTGATGGTGAGGGCTTAATCCTGACCATTAACAGGGTCGCATGTAAACGGCTGGCAGCTCGGTTGGTAGAGCACAAGTTGTAGTTAACCTAGGGTCTTAGGTTCGAATCCTACCAGCCGTTTATCTTCTGCATAGCAACCGATATAAGCTTTTGAATGGCGATCGAAACTGTCTCGTTTTCCTGATTTTTCGGTCGGCTCGGTATTTTTGAAAAGCCGCAGTTATGATCCGGTTTTCGGTTTGCCGCCGGGCATAAGTCTTGTGCAAGAAAGTTAAGAGCATACTAATTAGCAGATTGAGTAGGAAAGCATTGACTTATTGTAGGTCTATGCATGTCGCACACTGTGCTACCACAACCAAAAACAGAAGTAATGGGCAAAAGACCGTTCCAGGACACCATAAAATTCAAAAAAATAGTATCTTTAAAAACGACATACATTCATGAATTTAGTCCTTTTTTCAGGTTTTAAAGACTTAAATAGATGAATTTAGTCCATTTAAAAAGTACCATTTTTTGAAAAAATGGTATTTTTAAAAACGACATAAATTCATGAATTTGAACCCTTTTTCATGTGTTTAAGACCTAAATTCATAAATTTAGGCGTTTTTAAAAATAACCAATTTTTCAAATTTTTCAAAATCTCAAATTTGTGATTATGACATTTTACTCCCAAAATCATGACCGTTCTAGGACACCGAAAAAATCAGAAAAGTTAAGAATCTCAAATTTGTGAT
Source organism: Prostheceraeus crozeri (assembly GCA_907163375.1). Classification (NCBI taxonomy): domain Eukaryota; kingdom Metazoa; phylum Platyhelminthes; order Polycladida; family Euryleptidae; genus Prostheceraeus; species Prostheceraeus crozeri. The sequence goes on from CAJQUW010013018.1 coordinate 630,626, forward strand.
TATGACATTTTACTCCCAAAATCATGACCGTTCTAGGACACCGAAAAAATCAGAAAAGTTAAGAATCTCAAATTTGAGAATTACAATTTTCACACCATTAAAATCATGACCGTTCAAGGACACCGAAAATCATAAAACTTAAGAATCTAAAATTTGTGATTATGACATTTTTCATTGCTCAAATCATGACCGTTCAAAGACACCAAAAATCATAAAAGTTAGTATTTTTAAAAATGACTAAATTCATGAGTTTAGACGTTTTTCAGGTTTTTAAAATATGAGATAACTAAAATTATGTGTCTAAAAATATTTGAAGGAATTGGCATATTCTTAACAATAAGTTTAGGAGTATTTACAATTGTCATTTCATCTGGCGTTCTTACAATTCCTGTTGTTGCTACTGCTTTGCACTCAGATGAACACTCAATTGTAGAGAACATCTGCTTCTCGCATTTATGAAAAAAGGCATTTCAGTGTAAAGAGCTGTGACTTCCCACTCAAACATTTGAAAGGAAACAATGTATGAAAGAACAAACAGCTGCTACACCCACTTAGACATTTGTAAGACGTGGAATATATAACCAGCAAATCCTACTCCGGCTGCAATGCCGTGAAACAATACACAACAACAATAATCGATATGGCTATTCCAAACAATTGTGCTGAAGACTTATTTCATTTAACAGTGTTTCTTGTCAGTGAAGGTTGTGTCAAAACGCTCTCGTCATATATTTCTCAAAATGAGTCAAGATTAATTTGAAGATAGAAGAAAACAATCGTTGCCAGGGAGGATGAAAAAATTACGAGAGGAATTGAAGAGGAATATATTTTGAGAGTCATGAATTTACAGATTCTTTGAGTGATTTCATAGAGCCAAATGGAGAGAATAATACAATTGTAAACTTACACAAGTTCTTGTTGCATGAAAAAAGAAGCAATTCACTCAGTGTTATGTGTAAAATTTTTATCGGTAAGCACATCAACTATCTTCTATCTCTTTGTGATAATGACAAGACATATTTTTATAGTCTCTTGAAGCAAAATGAGATCAGTTACCGAAGTTCATTTCAATAAGGTAAAATTAGCAGACAATTTTCCTATGCTTTGTAGGGTGTCTGTTTCTATTGTACTTTTAAAATCACGACCTAACGTTATCGGAAGATTGACTACAAAAGGATGGATAATTTTCATTGTGTAAAGCAATTATGTGACATTCCAAATGATTCCATTCTTCTCTCAAACAATGGTGCGTCTTTTAACGACAATACTGCGGTGACATATTCAATGGAAATTGGATGTGAATCCCCGCTTTGTTACTGCGATGGCCGCACGACACTTTATTTTCAATGTTTAGACCTATGCGCCATTCAACTAATCAAATCAACGCGTTAACATTAGACGCGCTGTGAAGAAAACTTATCATTCTTGAAACCCCTCTGTTTTATATGCAATGTTATTTCCTGTCTTACATGTACATACAATTACTATGCCATTCAGCTAAAATACCGTGTTTCAACCAATTAGAACGCGTCCACAGCGCGGACAGAAATCCCATTGTTTAGAAAACTTGTATCTGTCTGTTTTATATGCAATGTTATTTCCTGTTGCACATGTAAATACAATAGAGTGCTTCAACCAATTAGAACGCGTCCACGCGTGGACAAATTTACATGTATTTTAATGTATGCAAAGTGGTTGTAACCAAATTGAAATATCCATGTGTTGTTTTTAATTTTACATTTACGGGAATATAATAGAAACATTTTGTCTTCTATAAAAATGAGTAACATTAGAGTCTTCCTAAAAATATACGGCAAACAAACAACTACGAATTTCGATTTAAATAGAATTTCAGAAGATTGTATTCAAAATATTTATTCAAAATATTTCTTTAAAAATGGAAGAAACAAAAATGGAAGAAACCGCAAGAATATATCCTTCGTTATCATATGAACGTAGTTCTACTTTAATGGACATTGAAAAAATGAACAAAGAAAAACACAAAAATAGAGTTAGGTATATGAAAGATAAGGAATCTCAATTATTATTAAGATTAGAGCATCATAATAAATTAAGAAAGAGATGGACGATAGCTAAGAATGTGACACAAGGCGTTGGAGCATGTTTAACAATAAGTTTAGGTGCTTTAACAATTGTTATATCTTCAGGTGTTTCATTAATTCCAGTAGTTGCTACAGCTTTAACAGGTAAGGGTGTTTTTACAACTTCACTTATTACAATGTTAGAAAAATCTTTAATATCAAAGAAACGAAAATCATTAAAAACTAAGCATTTACATATTAAAGAAGTTTATGACAAATTACACTACTACTTTCAAAGAGTATGTGATGATATTGTTATTACGTCAGATGAGATTGAAAAATTTGATATAATAGCTAATGAAGTAAATCAAATATCATTTCAATTACAGTCAGAAAAAGTTGGTGATAAGAATAAACAGGATGGCAAAATGTCGAGTGATGGTAAAATTTCTAATGAAGAAAATGATAAAATTTTTTTAGAAGAACTAAAAACTTTATTAGACAAAACTTTATTAAACAAATCTTTAGACGAGAAAACTTTAAACGAAAAGATGTCAGACAACAAAGCAATAAAAAAATAATTTGTTCAGTAAAATGTTTTTGCTGTATTCCAATGTTACCACAAAATTCAAATATTATATTTTAAAAATGGATAAAATTAGAGCTGATAATCAAAAAAGAATTAAACAATTAGAAGAGTTAATAAAACAAAGAAATATTATGAAAGAAAATCATCTTCAACATAGAATGATAAAAGCTGGTATTCAATCTGATATGTTTGAAAAAATGCAGCAAACCGAGCAAGTAAAAACTGATTTTGAAAAAACTATGAAACCATTTAAAACTCTTGAAAAAGAACTTACAAATAATGATAAACAAATTGATATAACAGATCCAGAGCACAAAACTATATCAGATGACTATGGATTACTAGAATCAAACATTAATAAGAAATTACCAAAATCTATGCAATTTGAACATTCTATTTCATTTATAGATGGAAAAACAATACCTAGATTTTATCTCGGACAAAAAGAAATATTTCCACAACCTTTTCGAGGTTTAATTTTTCTACCAGATAAATCTCCTTTTAATTTAGATAGAAATTTTGTTGATCTTTTAAGAGGAGCAGATTTAAATAATTATGCTGTAGAAGATCTCATAAAATATAAAGCTATGTTAGATAGAGTTGGTGCAGTAAAATCTCTTAGACGTTATAAACAATTACAAAATTTATTATCATCGGGAGTTAAAGTAGGAAAAGGTTTTAAAACTGAAACAACTGTATTCTTACCAGATGATCCACAAGAAATACTAAATAGATTAAATATTCTAATATCAGCAATAAAAGAATGACATAATTCTAGTTTCAATGAAATTCATGCTATATTGAAAAGACTGTTAGAAAAGAATATTCTAAATGAAGAGGATTATAAAAGTACTAGTAAGGCCCCGGACTTCGTCCAGGATTTATATGCATAAGTATGTTAAATTAAGACAGTGCACATTGTATGTATGCACATTGTTGCATATCAAGTTTACCAACTCATTCGCCTACACTGATTGGCTGTCTTACCATTTAGATCGCGTTCTCATTGGCTGTTGCTGAATCCGTCGTGAAACATTAGAATCAATGAGACGCATGTCTAGCGAGGCAATTTTTTAAAGCAAATGAGGAGTTCATTTGTATATTCAATGTAGTTACTTGTGTAATTAATATTTTTTCGGTAAAAATTTACACAAGTCTACTTTTCTCTGTAATTATGATACTTAGGGAAATGAGACCGGGCGGTTTTAACTACAAATTTTTTGTTCTATTAAATGGTAGTATCATATCGGCGTAAAGTTTCATGGTTTAGGAGGAATTTGTCGGCGTTTTGCATTTTATATGTAAGATAACGGGACATCGAGAGATGTCTTCCAGGGCTTCGCCCGTAGCTGAAATATGTTGTTGTTTTTAATTTTTTATAAAAGATATTTATTCAAAATTTTAACTAAAAAATGTGTTCAGCAGATTTAGACAAAATTAATAATCATTTAGAAAATTTGACAGAGATTTTGGGTTCATCAAAATTTAGTACGACGTTAAAAATTATAACAACTACTTCATGACACACTTGTAATTTAGAACCCATTCTACATTTGGAACAAAATAAAAATTATCAAATTGCATTGACTAGTTTCTCCACATTTAACACTATTCAAAACATTATCAAAGATGTGAATGATCAATTTAGATATTCTACTGATAAAGGCAAAACATGGAAAATACTAACTTTTCTTCCTGGTTCTTACGAAGTTGAATCAATATCAAATGAAATTAAGAGACATTTAGGTATACCATTTAAAGATAAGAAACAATTACATTTTGCAGTTGAACCGGCAGTGAATAAATTTTCTCTTACTTTAGACGAAAATCATCAAGTTGATTTTAATCATGATAGATCATTGTCAAAGCTATTAGGATTTAATAAACAAACCTATAGTCAAGGTTATCATTTAGGTGAGAAGATTCCAAAAATAACTGAAATAAATTCAATTGTTGTACATTGTGACATTATTGAAGGAGGATATATAAATGGTAAATTATCAAATTTAATATTCAGTTTTCCAGCTTTTACTGTACCCATTGGTTATAGATTAAATGTAATTCCACAAACATTAATATATTTTCCTATTACAAGAAAAACTATTAACAACATTAACATTAGAATCACTGGTGAGAAAGGACAAGAAATAAATTTTGGAGGTGAAGAGATTATGATAGATCTTTTGGTTCGAGAGGTATAAACTCCCGTTCGGGAGGTATAAACTCCCGTTCGAGAGGTATAAACTCCCACGCGAAGCTAGAAAAGTTTAATTTTCTTCTTCTTATTCTTCTTTAGAAACAAAAAAATTAAAAAAACTAAAAATAATTTGTTTTATTAAAAAATGAGTGAAGTACTACCATTAAATGAAAAAAAACTTAGATTTAATCATCATCCAAATTTATCTAATAAAGTTTTGTCAGTTATTTGCGGAAGATCAGGATGTGGAAAAACATATCTATTATTTAAAATTTTAACGACTCCAAATTTTTTGGATTATAACAATCTTATAATTTATACAACAACAGCAGAACAACCCGTCTATCAATTTTGAAAATATGGATTTGAAAATAATCTTAAAAAAACAGCAATTGCTTCATTATTCAAAGAATATGAAAAATCTGAAGATGAAGAAGAAATAAGTTCGTGGTGTGAAGAAGCAGCAAAAAATAATCAGTTAGTAGAATCCAATAAAAATAAGCATATAAAGATACAATTAATAGATGATAGTGGTAATATGCAAGATCCTAGTAAACTAGATAAAAGAATGAAACATTGTGTAATTTTTGATGATTGTGTTAATGACAGAAATCAGTCAGTTCAGAGAAATTATTTCACAAGAGGTAGACATAATAACTGTAGTGTTTTTTATTTAACACGAAGTATGTATTCATTAGATGGAAGTGTTATTAGAAAGAATGCAAATATATTTATACTATTTGAAATAAATGCAAGAAACTTAAGTGATTTGTTAAGAGATTTATGTGTAAGAAATAAAGATGAATTTAAACAATCGTGTAACAATGCTTGGTCAAAAGATTATGGATTTATCACAATTAATATTGATAAAAAAATTCATGATAGAGTTATCGAACAATTGTTCTCTGACTAGCCTTCGGCTGGAGGGGCTTTGCCCCGACTGAAAGTCGGTAGAAGATTTGTTTACTGAGTAATAAAAAATTTTTATACTGAGTAATAAACAATAAAATTTTTATTCTAGACTGATTTAAATAATAAAAAATTTTTATTCTAGACTGATTTAAATAATAAAAATTTTTTTCTAGACGGATTTAAATAATAATAAATAAACTTTAAAAAGGTGAAGTAGTTATTCCATCAGGTAAAATTTTTTATCATCAAATGGAGCTAATGCTAATTTATGTTCCTCTTTTAAATACATTTTATGTTTCTTTGAATTAAGTCTATAATTACATGCTGTTTTTATTTCATTATTAAATAATACATTTTTATAATCTTGAAATGTTATTCGATTAGCCACTGATGCCTTTGAAATTCCTTTTAATGTTTTATATGTTTTAATATTATTAGTTGTATTATAACAATAACATTTAGATTTTAAAAATATAGCTTCTGTTATGAAATCTTCATTTCCTTCTAGTTCATCTTTTACTTTACATAAATCAGAAGGATGAATATCTTTTATTTTATCTATTTCTTTAACAAGTGTAGAATTATACGGTATTGTTAATTCTAAGAAAACGGAATCCGTATCTGTAAGGTGTAATTTATAGTTTTTGCCATAACCAGGTGCTAAATAATCATATATAAATCTATACATAAATAGTTTAGCTAATTCTAATATAGTGAATCCAATAAAATTAAACTTATCATGTTTTACGCTAATTCGACGTAAATGTACAGCACATAGATTATCACTAAATCTAGTAGTTCTTTTATATGTAGGTTTCCTTGTCAAATTTTGAAACCTATCTTTATCATAAACTATTTCAATGTTTTGTCTATTACGCACATTTTCTAAAGTCTTACCATAAAATGCATTATTCATTAATTTGAAGAACACGTTTCCAAAATCATCTTTATTTCTTTTAGCTATTTTACGTTTTTCAATATTGAACTCTATATAATTTTTTAACCACCTAGATTTTCTATACACTAGTTTCCGGTGAATTTTTAAAAGAATCATTCCATCATCTAAATACCAATCTAGCATTCTTCCTTCAACAACATACTTTCTTTTATTACTTTGTGTTAACATAAGTTTTTTTGTTGGTCTGTATTTCTTAGGAATTATAGATTTTTGATAATCTGAAAAATCTTCTATATTGGGAATTTTGTTTTCGGGACAGAAAGGAAAATATTTTGTTTTATCTTTTATTTCATCAGGATATACTAAATCAACTTCATATATATAACCATGATTATAATTTCCATCATATGTTTTTTGATAATCTAGAATGCTAGAATCTAGAATTACCATCTCACCTGTTGGTAATTCTTGTATCATGCAAGAAGAATATAAGCTATTAAAATCATGATATAACAAATAGTTTTCTCTCATGATTTCATCAACTGCTGCTTGACTATCTTCATTTGATATTAAGTCCTTCTATATTTTGATTAAACAATTTTATAAACTGGTCTTTTTCTTCTGGAGATAAAGGTTTCATTATTCCATAATCATCAGGATTTACTTTTTTATTGTAACACTGTACATAACGATTACCTAAAACTGATGAAACTCCACCTCTAATTCCAGATTCAAAAAACAATAATTTATCATATGTATTCTCTTTATAATGTTTAAGTTTAACGGACTTTGTCCTAGAGCCATCGGCTTGAACACCAGTATGTTTTAATCCTGCTAACCATGTTAAACCTGGTGTAGAATAACAATAACATGGATCTATTCCATAATATTCTAAACACATATCACGAAAGTTTTCAAAAAGATCAGCTAGTATTAATACATCTATCTGTAGATATTTCATTGTATAATCATATATTGTTTTACAATTTAACTCTCTCCAATTCTTTTCAGCTTCTGCATAGTCTTCTTTAGATAATTGTGATTGTTTTAATGTTGATTTAAATTTATTTATTGGAAGTTTTTGTTCTTTCATTATTTCATTTATTCTATCTATATCTCCAGTTATATACTACGGAATCATACGGAAATATTCCTTTTAAAGGTTTTAAATTATATTTATTTAATATTTTACATTGTTTCAGGTTTCAAAGTTTTTCCCATAACATCTAATGAATACGGAGTAAAAAATCTAAATGCATCTAAAATTCTAATACAACCTAATTGCATTGAAAAATATTCTTCTTCTGTTTTACATAGTACATTTATTTGTTGTTGTTGTAATTTTTCAGATGAAAATAAATCTTTCATTACTAGATGGAAATCATATTTAGAACCATTGTAGAAATATAGAGGAACAAAGTTATATTTAAATTTATTAGCATTAAGATTACAAGAATTATGTGCTGCACCTCTATATAATCCATTTAGATGATCATGATCTTTTACTTTGTCGGCAGAGCCGTCGCTTCGCTTATCAATATATTTGCCATTTTTATAATTTTTTGTAAATTCTTTTCCACAGTAATAACAATTTGTTTCATTAACAAAATTAATTTTTTCTTCATCCGTTAATGGAAGCATTGGTATATTTGTTTCAAGCAATTGTGAAAAACGTCCTTGTAATTCTTCTACTTTCTTTGTAAACATTTCTGAACTATCTTCACCATAGTATTGAAAATATTCTGATTTAAATAATTCAGGATAATTTGAATGAATGTACATTCCCCAACATAATGGTTTTTGTTCAAATAAATATTTTTCTTTACTTTGTTCAGCTGCACTTTTTTCATAATTATAAACCGAAGGTTATAGGGCTTGGCCCGTACCATTTTCAGAATTATCATTTTCAGAATCGGGCGAAGCCCTACAACCTTCGGTTCGATTTTGTGTCATATTAACATTATATGCTTCAAAATCACAAGAAATAGTAAAGGGTACTTTATTTTTCAAATAATGTCTATTATATATTAAATAATCATCTTTAGGAAAAGTATTTTCAACTGCTTCATTTTGTTGGCAATTCTCCAAATGTCTATTCATTTCTTCTAAAGTTCTAAAACTTGTCATACATTGAAGACAAGGAAAATTTGTATTATCTGAAGTTTTTGTAAATATAGAAACATCTTTACACAATATAAAATGACCCTGATAATATAATATATTCGCTTGTGCTGGTTGTTTTGTCTGTTTTAATTTTTCAAATTTATCTTTATATATTTCATGTGTTTCATCAATTTCTTTTGTAAGATTAAATGTATTTCGATGATAATTTTGATTTAATATTTGTAGCTGATAAATATATTCTTTATCATATTGTTCTTTATATTGCTGTTGACATTTTTTTAGACATTCATTTATTTTTTGATTGGTTTCATTTTCTTCATTATTTAATTCTTTTTTGTCTTCATTTAATTTTTGTATCGTTTCTATCTTATTTTGATATTTATGGCCATATTCTTGTACTAATATTTTTGTTTGTTGTTGATAATCTGTTTTACATTTTTGTAAAATTTCATTTAAAGTTTGTAATTTTTGTTGATATTCTAAAGATAAAGATAAATAATCGGAATCATAATCATAATTATAATTACGTCCTTTATAATTATTATGATTAATCATTATTGGTGATAGTGTTTTAACAATTTCAAATTTTTCAGTAAATATTATATATCCTTGGTAAAAAATATTATGATGCATGTAATTTCCTCTATCATTATATACTATTTCTGATTGACAAATTTTTATTATTGAAATAAAATTTTTTTGAATCTGAGTAAAGTGGAGTAATTTTACCAATAGAAACATAATTCACATTTAATTCAAAAACATTTACTTCTATTAAATTTTTGTTCTTTTTATGAAACTTTTTTAACCTATTATAATCATATGGAAATTCATGTAAACCATCCGAAAGATCAAATTCCTTTATATATTCTTCTTTATTATAATGACTTAGTCTCTCTTTGTGATATTCTGCAGGATGTAAATGTGCTATAATACTCCACAGAAAACAATCATCTTCATTTTTTATGTTAATTATTTGTGGTGAATTGAAAGGTAAAGGAACATAACTACCACCAGTATTATTTTTATATTTATCAATTACTATTTTCTTAGATAGTATTTTAACAAATCTCCAACCAGATTCACGTAACTGGGCTTCAATTATACAATTTTCTAATTTAAGTATCATTTGTTCAAATATGGGTTGTATATCATTTACATTATGAATTTCTTGTGAATTTGTAAAATGTCCTTGTATTATTTCTTCAGGAATTCCATCAGGTCCATTTTTTGTATAAAGTACTTCTACATTCATATAACATATGAAAGATTTCTTAAATATATTATAAAAGTTGGATAGAATATCAGAAAAAGTTTTATCGGTTTCATTATGTTCAACCGATTCATTAAATAAATATTTTATATCTGTTACGGCTTCATCAAATTCATCTATTTCGTTAAATTCATCAGTATCGCTAAATAAATATCTTCCATCTGGTACGGGCCAAGCCCTGGAAGACATCTCCGATGTCCCATGTACATGTTCATCTTCACTATTAAAAACTTTTTTATATTGCGAATGTGAATAATCATCAAACATTTTTTTAACTTTTATATCAGTAGGTAATGTTTCTAGATAGTTTATATAATTATTTAATTTTAATATATTTCCTTCATCAACTCGATCTACATTTTGTAAATGCAATTTACTATTTAAATGAGATTGATAACTTGTTTTTGTTTGCAACTTTTTTTTACATAAGTTACAATAAAACTTGGTATTTTCAATTTTTTTATTTCTTAAAGAAAAAATTTGCGTTTTAATTTTAGATATAAACATTCTAATATCAAGGACTTGAGAGTTATCATATATTATTATACATTTCACGTTCTTAAGTTATTTTATTTTCTTTATCATATTAAGTTTTATCATATAACGTTTTATCAAAAGATAATTTAAATTTATTTTCACTAACTATTGATTCTTCATCATCATCATAAATTGATTCTTCAACATCATAAATTACACTTTTTGGTATAGGATGCCATTCCCTGATAGGATACCATTCTCTTATTGGAATATCTAACTCTAAATTATATTTATTATTTGATAATAATATAATAGAGAAAAATATTGGTCTTTGATCTCTTTTGGAAAATTTAATAACACCACCATAATCTGAATCACTTTTAGTTTTTATTAAAGATGATAAAATTTTTAATTGATTAGATGTAAATCCTAATTTAAATTTTGTAAACCCGACACATAGTTGTCTAACAGTATCTTCAACTATACCATCATTATTATTTTCAATTGTAAGAAAATGAAATTTAGATAAATTTTGATTATATGTAGTATTAATATCATGTACATCAGTATGAGATATAAATTTTTCTTCACTTAAATTTTTATAATTACTAATATTTTTATAATCTTTTTTACAATTTACACCTTTTTCAGATGTTTCGGAATCATCATTATTATTATTCTTTATCATTATTAAGATTCTTTAAGATCGGGCAAAGCCCTAGAACCTTCGGTTCGTTTATTATGATTATGGTCATTGTTAATAGTATAAGGTGTTGTCCACATATAAATTTTCTCTTGTTGAGAAAAAACATTACATAACATAATATAACATAAGATTACATAAACCATTTATGTAAGATTTTAACAAATTAATATTTAAGTTTGAATATAATCCTATATATGTATCATCATCATATCTTTGCGGCATTTCTAATGTTTCTTGTTTATAAATTGTGTCTCTATAATAAACTTGACATAATAATTCTTCGTTATGCTTTTTACTCTCGATATGAATATTATATTGGTTTTGTTCATCAACAAATAATCTTATTTTTTCTTTGGAAAAAGATTTTAATTTTTTAACTAATTCTTTAATATTGATATAATTAATAATTTTAGTTTCTATCCAATCAGTATTACTAATTGGTAATACTGCTCTAATAAAACCATAAACGTTATTATGACCAATTATAACCATATTTTCTTTATTTAATTCTACATAAGCCACATCATTAAACTTACTTACAATCTCCATAAATTTTATACATGGATCACCTGGAAAAATACAATAATTAGTTTCAATACAAGGTAAACCTTTAGGCTGTTCTCTAAATATTTCGGCTTGTAATTCAAATAAAATATTAACATCTATACATGGATTATTATTATTATTATTATCAAAACATTTATTTTCAAATCCCGTTCATCTCGTCGAATAAGAAGAACAGGATGATGCGGGGGAATATAATTTTTTTAAATGTGGTTTTTCCATTATTTATTTTTATTAGAAAAAATTTTATTTTTTTATTGTTTTAAAAATGATGTTACTAAATGTTGGTGGAGGTGCATATATCCCGAATAATCGTGAATTAGAAATAGAGATAGAAAATTATATCATGAAAACTGGAGACGTTTTATCTGGTCCATTGCATCTTTCTATTCTTCCGCAACAAAATACAGAGTTAACAAATAAACAATATGTTGATACACTAATCAATGACTTAAGAAAAATATATATAAACGATGTTTTGGTTCCACTGATGAATGAATTAAAGTTGCTAAAACTTAATGACAAATCATTAAACGAAAAATTATTAAAACTTGATAAAAAGGATAGAGAGCTAGAAGCAGATATAGCAAAACTTTTTAAAAAGATTTCTGAACAATCAAAAATTTTAATATTACTTTCTATAGTTAAAATCTGCTGTCATTAAAAATAAACATCAGATAAAAATGTTAAAAGAACAATTAGAAGATGAAATAGAAAAACTTCCTGAAAGAATTAAAAAAAATTTAAAGCAGTTACAAACTACATTCCAAAAAAGTGTTGATGAATTAAGTTCTAAAATTACTCAACAAATGAAAAAGATGAATAGAATAATAAATGAAGCAAACTCACTTAATCAAAGAGTTGATAAAATGAAAACTCTTAAAATCAATTTAGAAAATGAATTAAAGAAAAATTTACAAGAAAACTCTAATGAAAATAAAGAACAGTTAGATGCTGTTAAAAGACAATTAGATGTTCTTAAAATTAAGTTAAATGCTCTTAAAGCGGCGTTGAAGATGAATCAGGAGAAAATGCAAGTAAATAGAAAAGAAATTAAAGTACATCACACGCTACTTGACGCAATAGATAAAGTGCAACAGACAATAAAGTTATCTCGAATTTGTTGTCCATTCACAAACGTAAATCTTAATCGGAGCGAAGCTCCTCGAGGCTCTAGCCGATCGGACCAAAGGTCCTCAGGTTACTAACCAATCGTAAATATTTTTCCTAAAAGTCAAATTTATTCCTAAAAAATGCCTATAATTTATAAACACAATCTTAACCATTTTGCTTCAAATCAAAGAATTGCTCATGAACCACGTATGAATCCTGTTTATCATTATGATAATAGAGAAACAGTTCACACGAAAGGAGCTGGCATCTTTTCTGGTATTGGAAGTATCGTTAACAATTAAAAATAATAAAGATTTGATTACATCTGCTGCAAAAGGAGCAGCTGCTATAGGTAGTACAGCTAGTGCAATATCAAATGCTGTCAAGTCTCAAAACGAATTAAAACAACTAGAAGCTATTCGTAAACTTAGAAATGATTCTGAAGAACTAAAAAATTTAAAAAAACTTTCAGAGGAAACAAAAAACAAAATTGCTAACATAGCTGTGGGGGAAACCTTGAGGAGCGGAGCTCCGTCTGATAGTAAAGATAAGAAGAAATCAGGCGTAGCCATAAAACGTTCAATTGAAGAAATAAGAGGTAATGGCGTGAGCAGCAACCTTCGGTCTAACCAGCAAAGCTGTAGCGGAGCTGGTATAGCAAAATTCTAAAATATATTTTTTAGTAAAATATTTTGTGTGAGAAAAAACAAAAAGTCAAATTATTTTTTATAAAAATGTCTTCGCTAATTGAAAATAAATTTGAATTAGATAAACCACCAGGTGTTAGTTATAATCAAAAAAAGAATGACTATAAGAATTGCTATGAATCCCGGATCTTCCAGTAGAGTGAATACTGGAGGTGATTTAATTTTTGAAGTTGATAATCAGCAGAGTTATTTATATTTACCCGATTCATTTTTACACTGTGAATATTCTTTATATAGTGATGCCAATTTTACAACACCATTACCAGATACCGATAATATTGCACTAGAGAATAATTTTTTTCCAAGATTATTTACACAACTGCGTTTAGATGTTGCAACTCAAAATATAGAAACAATAAGTGATTCTCCAGGTGTAATTGATACAATGCTTAGATTTGTAACAATTGGTGAAAATAATAAAAAGTATGAAATCGAAGCTTGGTTTCCTGATACTAATGATGGTATAATTGTTGATGATTTATCTCACGCTGGAACAGATGCAGCAGGAATTGCGAAAGATGTAGAAAATATTGCAAATCATTTAAATAAAACAAACAATACTGCATATAAAGAAAGACGTGAATTTAACAAGAAAAGTAAACAGACAGTAAATTTGTCATTGTCTCCATTATTCGGATATTTAGATTATGATAAAATATCATATCAATTAAAATTTAAATTAATAATTCATCGTACAGCAAATAATGAATTAATCTTTTTTGGTAAGACTGGAAAAAAAGCATATTTAAAAATTGATAGACTTGAATGGTGGATTAAGCATATTACTCCTAGTTTAGAGATTGAAACATCTATTGCAAAAAGATTAAATACTAACAAACCAATTCCAGTTAATTTTCTAAAGCGTACTGCTAGTTCAGTAACTTTTTCCGAACAAAGATTTAACTGGCATTTTACTAGAACTGCGAATACTCCAAGATATTTATTACTAACATTTCAAAGAAATAATTCTCCAAGTTTTGATAAGAACAACAATCTTTTTCATATTAATACAATTCGAAGTTTACAAGTTTCATTAAATCAAACCCGATATCCAATTGATCCATTAAGATTCGATGATACCAATAATCAATTTATGGAAGGATATGATTCTTATCGAAATCTTTGTATAGAATTTGGAGTTGAACCACAATTAACTCCTGGAGATTGGAGACATTTATATCCTGTTTTCTGTTTCGATTTAAGTGCACAATCAGAAGATATTATTAAAAATGGTTGTGATTAAACAATTAATATTGAAAAGAAAGATTCCACAACTTCATTGATGGCTTATGGTTTATTGCTAGATGTAAAATATTCTATTGAAATTCTTAATGGAAAGATGGCTAGGATAGGCTAAAGCCCAAGACTTCGTCGATTAATTAATTTTTTTTTCATAACTTAAAATTTTTTCATAACTAGAATAGATTAAAAAAATTCTTAGATTAAAATTTATTCATAACTAGAATAGATTAAAAATTTTTGGTAACTTAAAATTTTTTTATTAAAAATGTCGCAAGCGAAAAGTAATAATAATAAAACTGTTGAATTAAAATTACGTAATATTGTTGACAAAAATACACCTAAAACTATTACGATTAACAAAAAAAGTATTACATAAGTAAACCAATGATAGAGAATATCAAATTACAAGAAGAAAAGAATGGCGGGATTCTCCCATTAATTCCTCTAATAATAGGTGGCATAGCAGCAGCAGGAAGTGTTGCAGGTGGGACAGCTGGTATTGTCCAAGCAGTAAATAAAAATAAATCACAGAAGGCAGCATTAGAAGAACAAAAACGTCATAATAGAGAGTTAGAAAAAGTTGCTAGGGGTGAAAGAATAGTAGATAATTTTATTAGTAAATTAAATTTAGTTGATGAAGGAAAACGAGTTCTCAAAAATATTCTCCACAATGTTGATGATTTAATTGAAATTAAAGAAACTAAAGATGGTTCTGGAATATATCTAAGTCCCAGTATGATTCGGTAATAACCTCACGACCTTTGGTCCGATCGGCTAAAGCCTCTGAACAAGGTTCTATTCGGTAAAACATTTAGTTTATTTTATCTTTTAAAATGAATTCTACAAATTCCGAAAATTTAATTAAATTAAAAATTGCTAATTTAGATTTATTAAATTAACTATTAAACAAAAATTAAAACTCAAATTGTAAAATTTATGAAGGTAACGACATACAAAAAACATTAGAAAACTTTCCTGGATTTATTTGGAGTAAATATTCGAAAGAAAAACATCTTCCTGGTCATTCATATACCGGTCCAGGAACTCGATTAGATATAAGACTAGATGAGAATAATAATCCGAAACCAGGTGAAGAACCAATAAATAGAGTAGATGCCGCCGCTTATAGACATGATTTAGCTTATCGAAATCATGACCTAAGTTCTCGACATGCAGCTGATAGGAAGATGATTCAAGAATTAGATAGTATTCAAAATCCTACATTTAGAGGAAGAATTGAAAGAATGTCTGTTAAGAAAGCTTTACAAGCTAAAATATTATTCGGTCAGGGTTTAAATGAAACGACAGCAAAGCTGTCTGAGAGCAACGCTCGAACCTACGCGTCTGAAATTCATAAAGAATATAGAAAGCCTAAATATTTATTGAAAGTAAAAGTATTTAATAAAGATGATATTTGGAGTGCTGATCTTATTCATATGCCGAATGAAAGGGACTACAAATACGCATTGATCGTTATAGATTTATATACACGATATGCTTGGGTAAAGCCTTTAAAAAACAAAAGTGGTCTGTCAGTTAAATATCCGTTTGAAGAAATCTTTAAAGAAACTAATAGAATGCCAAAAAAATTGTTTGTTGATAAAGGGTCGGAATTTTATAACCGAAACGTTCAGCCACTATTTGAAACTGTTTATTCAACTGAAAATGCAGGGAAGGCCGTAGTGATAGAAAGATTCAATCGGACGTTAAAAAATAAATTATTCAAGAAATTTACTGAGCGAGGAAATCAGAAATGGTTGAAGATATTACCAGGAGTTGTAGAGCAGTACAATAATAAAGTTCATTCTGGTATTGAAGATACTCCAAAGAATGCTTCTGACGATCCTGATTTGATACGAAAGAAAATATTCGAAAATAATTATTCGAATGAGAGTAATCCGAATTTACAGAAACTTAAGCCGAAATTTAAAATTGGAGATAGAGTTAGAATATTTAAGTATAATAATAAATTTGAAAAAGGCTTTGTTGGTTATTGGACTAAAGAGATATTTGAAGTTTGTAAAATAAATCAAACTTATCCGATTACTTACGAAATCAAAGATTTAGATGATGAAGATATCAGAGGCCGATTTTATCCAAATGAATTACAACGAAGTGATTTTTAATTATCATTATCATTATTTATTATTGGAACTAACGTTTCGGGAATGAAATTCCCTTGTTCAATTCTAACATAATATCAAGAAATGGTACTCCTTTTTGTAATTTAAATAAAACATAAAGACATAATTGCCCACAGTAAGTAGTTCCTGGTTTTTGAATTTGAAATGTATTATAAGTTCCATTGACAAGTAATTTTTTGACTTCATTTGTTGGTGGAAGTCCATAAGAGTCGAAATAGTAATTACCTCCGTTTATATTAGACGTACCTGCAGACCAATGTACTCCTTTTTCATCTGTTGTGTGAAGATTTGTTATGAAATTTATAGTTATTGTTGGGTTATTTTTGATCAATTGTAATTCGTCTCTCATTAAAACATGAAAATTCTTTATTCCTAATTGATTTGCGATTTTCTTTAGATCAAAATTTGTAGTTGTTTGCGTTTCATATAATTTAAAAAACTCATTTATGTTGCTCATTTTAAATTAAAAATTTCTTAAGGGACCCCTAGAAGTCAGAAGGGACCCCTAGAAGTTGGAAGGGAGGGGGTAGTAGAACTACGTTCACATGATATTGAAGGATATATTCTTGCAGTTTCTTCCACTTTTAAAGAAATATTTTTAGACACATAATTTTAGTTATCTCATATTTTAAAAACCTGAAAAACGTCTAAACTCATGAATTTAGTCATTTTTAAAAATACTAACTTTTATGATTTTCGGTGTCTTTGAACGGTCATGATTTGAGCAATGAAAAATGTCAATCACAAATTTTAGATTCTTAACTTTTATGATTTTCGGTGTCCTTGAACGGTCATGATTTTAATGGTGTGAAAATTGTAATTCTCAAATTTGAGATTCTTAACTTTTCTGATTTTTTCGGTGTCCTAGAACGGTCATGACTTTGGGAGTAAAATGTCATAATCACAAATTTGAGATTCTTAAGTTTTATGATTTTTTCGGTGTCCTAGAACGGTCATGATTTTAATGGTGTGAAAATTGTGATTCTCAAATTTGAGATTCTTAACTTTTCTGATTTTTTCGGTGTTCTAGAACGGTCATGATTTTGGGAGTAAAATGTCAAAATCACAAATTTGAGATTCTTAACTTTTCTGATTTTTTCGGTGTCCTTGAACGGTCATGATTTTGGGAGTAAAATGTCATAATCACAAATTTGAGATTTTGAAAAATTTGAAAATTGGGTATTTTTAAAAACGCATAAATTTATGAATTTAGGTCTTCATAACCTGAAAAAGGGTTCAAATTCATGAATTTATGTCGTTTTTAAAGATACTATTTTTTTGAATTTTATGGTGTCCTGGAACGGTCTTTTGCCCATTACTAACAGACAAGTGGTGGCAAACTTGTAAAAAATTAGAACTGGCCGAAGTACAAAGTTATCGCACATATAAAACCTTGATTTGAGAACACAACATTCGACAATCGATGATCATCTGGTTTCCGACAGAAATTACCAGATGTTGAGAAACACCGTTCACATTCTATCGCGGTTAGTTTTATTGTCACATGATTTCTGAAGAAATGTCTGTGTAGAAGACTGAACTACAAAAAGAAACCGACTTTGATGTGGCTTGTTTCTCATCACACCGGCATCCGAACTGTGTGGAGGAATG
Organism: Prostheceraeus crozeri; assembly: GCA_907163375.1. Classification (NCBI taxonomy): domain Eukaryota; kingdom Metazoa; phylum Platyhelminthes; order Polycladida; family Euryleptidae; genus Prostheceraeus; species Prostheceraeus crozeri. Next base: position 649,225 of record CAJQUW010013018.1, read on the forward strand.
CAGGGAGGCGAAGGGAGGACACAGTCATGCTGCAGTCTGGAAAAATATTTTGTGGGTGGAGTATTGACAGCATCTGAAAATCGCTCACACAAGAAATGTCTCCTTCATCTTTGTGTTATGAACTTAGTTTCGAAGCCTACTACAGATGTCAAACATTCCGGTACCGGTACCAGAATCGGCATTAAGTTTCGGGGAATCGATTCCGATGCTCCCGATTTTCTGGTAGAGTCGGCCAGTTCCGAAACGGTACCGGGATTATCCTTCGGGACGATCTATATAGTGCGCACGCAATAAAATCCACTTGAGTACCCATCCTCCCCATGCACGCAATTGCATGCATTTGTCGACCCACCCCGGCCCTACATGTGTGTGCACGACCTTAAGAGTCTCCCTCCTACATCTACCATTAGGCGTAATTGCAGGAATGTCTACGCACATAGACATATATTCATAGCGGTGCAAGTATAGAGGATCTTGAATATAGTATTGACAGTGAGAAGCCGTAAGCTTTTGATAGGTTTATTAGCAGCAAACATGTTTCAGTAGGCAAGCTACCATCATCAGTGACTATTTATTGACCGTTGTCACTGATGATGGTAACTTGCCTACTGAAACATGTTTGCTGCTAATAAACCTATCAAGATCTTAAATATATTCAATATTTACGTCTATGCAACCCTATCATGGAGAAAGCCTACATTTTTTCCGATAGACGAACTGACAAACCCTGATCTCTGAATGTAAGCAAGCGATCATGTAACAAGGTTTACATGCAATAATCGAGCGAGTTCTTGGAGCTCTTTTTATACTTATCACCTTTTCAAAGATGATGTACGAGTTGCAACATGAAAAATAGAATTTAGCAAATTAAAATTGATGCTTGTATGCATCAAGCAGAAGCTCCAAATATGGCCGCTAATCATAAGCAAGCAGTTCTCTGAGTAGATAATATACTCAGGACCCCTAGTCAAGACGTTTGTGGATAACTTTCTAAAGAAACTTTATTTATTTATATATTGAACGAAACATATTTAAGTGACATTTTTGTCCGCTCGGACTTCAAGGGTACTTTACAAGTTAAGTTTCATACAAGACATTAATATATCTGAAACTATCTACAGTGCAACTGTCAGGAATGATCAGATTAGGCCTCTCTTGAAGGTGACCACTGAGGGAGCAGCTTTCAAGCTTGTTGGAAGGTTATTCCAGGTGCGAGCTGCAGCTATAGGGAAAGCTCTAGCACCAAACTGCTATAGGAGCATTTAAAATTAATTTAAACCTGTAACACTTTTACAACCGTATTTAGATAAATCAGCAACACTCGTTTAGATAAACTATCGATCAAAATCGAAGCAGAAGTTAGTTTTATAGCAAAAATTAGTTTGATAAAAATACGATATCTATGAACTGACCGGAACTAATTTTCGTTATTTGACTTTTTCATGAACCTCTGGTCGATAGCTTATCGAGACGAAACATCCCCTGATACTCTGAAGAACCCCTATCACAAATTAAATTTGAAGTTGATTGAATGTTTTGCTCAAAAACTAGAGCGGTTCATAAATGCATCACAAGTTGCATGCGATGAAACTGATGATACTTTGGGATGCATTAACCCTATCAGGACCGGGGGGGCATATCAACTTCCTTTTATGTCTCCAAAAATAATGATTTCTTGTGACTTTTAGATTGCATGTATGTTGAAGTTTCATCAAAAGATTGGGAAAAATTGACTTGCTGTAAGGTCAGTTTTAAAGGTAATTTTTTAAAAGCAATACTATTTAGAAAACTGATGGTTTTCATTTAAAGTAGCATTGATTTTTAGTATAATGTTTCTGTATCATATTTCTATAATATTTATGCATGGGCAATACAATTAACATACACATTCATGAACACGAGTTGAAAGACAAATTGTAATGGGAGGTCCGGAACGTATCCACTAAGCGCGAACACATCATCTGATTCAACAATCTCATTACAGGTACCTGTAAAGTGTGAGGCATTCTGAAGTATCATTTGTGCTTTGATAATGATTTTACATTTGTACCTGTAAGTTGATTAAATTATATTTTTGGCGCTTCGGACCTCCTACTAATTAGGACTTATTAATTAGATCAGAAACCTATTAAGATCTAAAACAAGCTGAATTATTAATGCCGTTTATATTAACACTAATTTCATCATATTGATTGAAATGCTTTATATGACGCATGACCATTTGAATTATATGTGAATGCACTAAAAATTCTTATGATTCTATCTTCAATCATCAACTGTTATTTACTGACAATGTCCTCTCCTTCCAGATAAGCTAGAATCATTTCTTCATCTCACTCATAAATCTCACATCATTTTTCCTGTAAAAAGGTCATCATTACAACTTGCCATCTCTGTATAATACATGCCTCATTAACCTCATTGTACGTATTTTTCATGTATTGAAAAAATATACGTTCTGATATTCTGATATTCATCTCATATCCGAAAATGAGTACAAGTACAACTGTGCATGCAGATGTGAAAGTTTTATATGAAGTTTTGGTGTGAATTTTTAGATATAAGATCTACAGAATAATGCGAAATACATATCACCATTCGAAAGATTGCATTCGGAATGTATCATAACCTTGTCTTTATAACTAATAAGTCATTAGAACGAGACATTTGTAAAGATAGAAAAATGCAATAATACATAAAAGACATTTTCTGAAGTTCAAATTTCAAAGTGTCAGTTATAGTACTAAAATTAACGTAGAATATTATACTTATGACACCACATAGATATGCTTGAGTAAATGTTTGCAGAAATACTTCAGTTGTAGTGAACAATTTTTTGAAGAGTCAAAAAATATACGTAGATTCATAAAAAAAGGAAATACTTGAAAGTACAAATTTTAAATTAAATTTATTGCTATGAAGGTCTTCGAATCATGCAAAGTAGGCACTACCATTCGAAAGAGGAGACTCGAATTATATAGTGACCATGTTTTCAAAAGGCTTTATCCGTCGGAACATGGAAAATTTGGGGGGGGCGGTCGTACGACGCTAAAAATCGCGCGGTCCTGATAGGGTTAATAAACCACTCTACTTTTCAACAAGATATGTACTTTGCGCATCCATATCATGATCCACACTATGCTCAATTACACTTTACTAAATAGTCTTTCTGCTCCTTTAAATGGTCTTCCTTAAAAATGTCAGCAATCTACCTTGTGTGACGTGACGCGTACTGTAGCGGCAATAGAAGAGGCTTGTAGTGACTGCACCGTAAATTTAAATACCTCGACTATGGTGCGTTCACCCATGCGCCTACATGGTAGTTGACAATATTTTGTACATTATGTATACAAAAACTTCCATTACAAAAATCATTCTCACAGATCATGGCACCAATCCTAAATGAATTAACTTCAATTGTCTATAATAGGCACATGTGATGTCGGTATCAGGCGCATATATCAATGAAACGTAAACCGTAGAAAGTTGAAATAAAAACTCATCTATTAAATATAGTTTTCTGTCTTACATGAAGATCGATAAGTGCGCACGCATTAAGGAAAACACCTCCCCTGCACGCATTTAGCCTGGTACCTACCTCACCCTAAATGTGTCCGCACTGTATGGATGATCCCTTGTAAGTGAAGAATTTGCTGTTCATTAATGCCCAAGAGAATGACAGTATTAATCGTCAAATCAAACTATAAATATCTTTAAGATATTAGTCAGCCGTAGCCAGTATTACACAATGACAAGCTGCATACTTTAGATATTTAAAATTTTGTGCCATGGCTACGCTTTGTAACAAAAAAGGTAATAATTTATATAAAATAGGATAATCTGATGAGCTTCAACCCTTGAAGAGATGTGGGACTAAGTGTCCCATGAGTAAAGTATTACGCTATAATTGCATACAAACCCGTTCACTTACTGTTTGCAGTTGCCGGCGCCAGTAATTTCAGGTCTTAGATGTGTGACGGCTAAACTTTAGCTGTGTGCGGAAAGAGCAATTTATATTTACTGTTTAAGAAGTGCAAGTGACAAAAATTCCGCGGCAATATCTACTTCATGGGATATTGGATACGTATGTCCCACAAATAAATGTGGCCCTAGATAGATCAAACAATATGGCTTATTTTGATGATTTGACAAAATTTCATCCTTAAAGAAATTTATCATAGTAGACACACTGGACGAAAAATCAGATATTGAAAATTTTGTACCTTAAGGCTTAATGAATGACTTGACTTCAGTTTAACGTGTATAAAAGGCTAAATAACTCAAAAATAACATTGAGAAGCTCTGGTGGAGAGAATTACTCTGCTAAATCCCTGATAGATAGACATCGACAATTTAAGTGAATCACCTAAAATATATTTTCCACCTACAATCCGGTAATTTTGTCAAAACACCGAAATATCGCCTTTACTGAACTCTGTCAGCATGGTGGATGAAAAGATGGAAACCAATACACCGAAGGATTTTCGCCTCTGGTGCTGCTGCGTTTAAGGTCTCTGTAGCCACTGAAAGATCGCTCACAGCTTATTGGAACATCTTGACAGATAGAGGGCAAATAGGCCTGCTATCAGAGGACTCTCCTGAGTGATTTAGTGCCACATGTCCGCTTCTTCAATAGTCTATGAAATAATCGGAAATAGAAAAAATGGACTCATACACTGATGTAAGTGTTTCATACTTTGATTCACATTGAATAAAACAATGCTCTATCAATAGCTTTTGTACGTGAAATACACACACTGTTACTGTCTGATTCAAACTGTTGTTATAGATTGAAATATGGTCCACTGGTCTCCGTGACTATGTCAGCAGCGTGCAAGCCTCCAGTATGGGGAGTAAAGACGCTAAACCATCATTTTATAGTTTGAAACATACTGTTAGTTGTTCCGAACCAAAATTAAATTGACATCTGATCATTTGCTGTTTTATTTTTTACGCACATTGCACGGGCCTTTGTTTACAAAATAGTCAACGAATATATGCACAGATAAAAAATGGTTAAAAATGTACGATTGTTGTAGGGGGACTTCATTTATTCTAAAGGATTTGAAACTCACATAAATTAACAACCTCAATCTACAAATTGTTCACCCGAAATGCTTAAATCGGTAAAAATGTCCGTCTAGATGTCGGTGTCTAATAAAAACAAACCTGTTCGTTGATTAAAACGTAGAAAAAGTGGAACTCAGCAATTGAGATATCCAGAGTAGAAATGTTCGGACTTATTTTGTTAGCGAACGTTAAAAATGTCAACGATATGAACGAAAAAGCAAATACAATGCCCTTTCGGATATTCATTTTTCCAACGGAGAATATCATATTCCCTCTGATATCAGCAATCAATGTTTAAGTTATTTACAGTCGCAAGCAAACATTGAAGGCAAAGTTTCTGCTGTCACACTTGGGCGTCCGTATGTGAAATGTCGGCTGAGAGAAACATTGCCATTCACTTTGTAATTTATTAGAAAATCACAATACGACAGCAAAACCAGTCGGTAGAATTCTCGCTGATTGATGAAAAAGAAATGAATTTCATGATCCGTAAAACTCATGATGAAGCATATAAAAGTATCAATCTGAATCAATACTGACATTGAAACAAATTAAATGGCAATGATAGGTGCAGATAGGCGACAGCGAGCATGGTTAGGCCGCGTTTACCCGCGAAACTTTATTGGTGACACTTTTCGATCCATGAGGAGTTGGGAAAAATGGACAAATAATGGAAGGCAAGCCTTCAATAATCGTGCTTCGTGGGTCACCTAAGAGTAGAACAAAAAGCTTCATTTAGTCTCGATACACATTACTTAGGCATGGCATCTGTTTCAATGTGATAGAGCAACAAAATTATCAGTTAGGGAACGGTAGGAGCAATACAAAAAAATCAATAACAACATTGAAGATAAAAGTCATAGCATAATTTTTGAATTCATTTTTGCTTGACGCATGTTCAGAGGCGGGTCTGATCACACTGAAAGAAGACGAACTCAATGCAAATCGGATGATAGGAATATGAAGTTTGCAGTATCACTGTTTGAGCGTAGTGTCCGGGTTGGTTGATTGTATAACAGCATCTCGTCAGATAAGAGGGAGTCATGCCATGTAAAAATTTGCAGATTTCAATGCTGGTTCTATATTTCGCCCGATGGTTTAGTGGAAGCCCACAGGAAAGTTCTTTAAATAATTTCATTTTGGAGACGTTGTCTATGAGGCGAACATACAGAATGAAGCCCATTACTCTGCCGATAGGTCTGTCAAGACGTGACGAATTAAAACCACTGCTATGGCCCTACAAAAGAACAATAATCTAAATGCGCCTTTTCTGTCACTTTTTGCTGACACTCAAAGGATAATCTGATGAGATCAATGCATTTCTCTTTATCACCATTCCAGGCCTGTGATTAGCCTATGAAAAAATTGAGGATTTTTTGTGAAAAATTTGAGGAATGGAAACGGAACCTAATATGATAATTGCAAGAAAAACTACAAATTTTAGCACGGATTTTGGGACAAACTTCAAATCATGAAAGTCACAACGAAGAAGGTAACCCAAGGGTTGACCACACCCCACTTTTTTGAAGTTGTGTATATTGCAAAGGAATACTGACTTGGTCATAAACACTTCCCGCGTTGTTACGAAATTAATTTGTTGCCTCAAGTATTATCTGCTTAGAATGTGTCGAACAACGAAATTAATTTGTTGCCTGAAGTATTATCTGCTTAGAATGTGTCGAACAGAGGATGTCAGATCAAGCTGCTGATATCGCTCTGCTTCACGCTATCGTCTCCAATTCAATGATGCTTGTCAGATTTGGATACTGTAATTTTTTGAATGTAGGATATATCCTCAACTACATGCATCTGGGGCTTTGCAACGATTAATTTTTACGGACTTTAGACAAATTTGGGAGGAGAGTAACCCATAAGTATAGAAAGCTTAAAATCGTTGACGGAATGCTTGTGACTTAAAAAAAGTCAGTAATTTATCATGAAGGATACGCCACATTACACACTAATTTATTAATTTTACTTTATGCTACAGAAGTTTTGGTGGGTTTTGTTTACTTGTTAGCGTTTGATCAGATCGCTCCGATCTACATTCAAACGACTATTAATTCTCCCATACAACACAAAACATGTGTCGGGAACAGGCTTGCCCGTTGAGTTGTTGGTCTCATACAGGCAAAGAGTGAAAGATTATCACCTCTATTCGCATGAAGTTGCGCCGAGATATTGACGTCCACATCTTGCAGTGGACCCAGCTTGAAAATCTACCAATCCAGTACTATGTGGTTCAATGTCTTAATTAATCTAAGTTCACATACAACGATAAGCAATGTGTGCACTAATTTCACACCAACCTGTGTTCAGCAAATTATGAAAACGATCCATACGTGAATAATTCATCCAGGCTAAATGTCGGTCGGCAGACCCTGGAAAATGTAGCTGCAAAAAGGACTCATGAGATAGCAGAGCTTCATACGCTTCCAACCCCCGCACGCTAGTGACCAGGAGGCATGTAGACAATAAATTTAGGGACCATCCGCTTTACCCCGTCGGATGTGTTCATGTTCAGCGGAAATAAAATGGAAGAGAGTGAGTGAAACAAACGCTTCAGTTGATAAGAGCACTGAAATCCAAGTGGGCTGGGCTACTTATATGTTATCATATAATGGATATAGAAGATCGATACCCTTAAGTTCTTTGAGAAGTACAGGCATGCATTTAGCAGGCATATAGTCGCACAAACATATAAAGAAGGGTGTGACAAAGGTCAAGATAATTAATGAAAATAATTGAATAAGCATTTTATTGTTGGAATTCTCCGTAACATTATGATGTTGAAAGTAAAAATTGATTGCAGTGTTCAAATATACAATTTCTGCAGGTTGATCGCAGTGCTTCACTCATTAAATACGTGAAAGCATTTAATGAGTGAGTTCGACAGACAATAACTTCGGACAACTTCTCTGCTTAGCAAAATAAGTCCAGACGAACCGGAACATCTGCAGCCCTGTAGCTTGCAGAAATGAAAACGACATTCAACGTATTCAACGTAACAAAGTGCGTCAAGGTAACAAAATTAAAAAATCAAGCCAATGACTGGTAGATTTTTGATGTGCTAAATATGACATGGCAAAAAGAAAATCATTATATCCTAAAATGTCTAGAAATTTAAAAATACTTACTAGAAGGACAAGCAACGGTTCTCCTCTCCTCATGTGGAATGAATCGGTGAGTAAGTCGCTCTTTTCAAAATTATGTTTATCACTTATATATTGAAAAGATTCTATTTAGCAGTCTGCCCATTCAGATAATAAAAGGACAGGTCTGTTTCCAATCAAAATATCAGATCTAGCTAGCACAGCGGGATTGCGCTATCTAAAATCTACCAAGTGTGTGAGAGAAAAATCATTAAGTTATAAATCATGAGAGAAGAAAAAGAAAAGAAATAAATCATGAGTGATTCATGATTAGCAGTATGGATGTAGGGTACATGTTACAGGATTCTATCTTTGCTTCTTGTTTGGAAGTTTACATATCATCGCCATTCGCCAAAAAAACAATACATTATACGACATTTAGTCTGTAGTGTGTCGTACTTGAGGAATTTCTCATAGTTAAGCTATATTTGAGGAATTTTTGAGGATTTGAGGAGTAATAAACAAATTTGAGGAATTTAAGGCGTAATCACAGGCCTGCCATTCATTAAATTGCTATTTGCTAGTGACGCATGAAGCATCTATTATTGACGGCTTACCTTTGTATCCATTGTTTGTCTACTCTTTTCTGACTCATCATGGATCGAAGTGTCACCTATAAAGCTGCACGTGTAAACGCATTCTAAATCGTAAACAAATCAATCAACCTATGAATTAAGCTAGATCAATCCAAGATATTTTGTATCTCATGCAAATCATCAAAATCAGGTAATCAGAATTGATGTAAACAAAATTCACATGAACATTGTGTAAATTTATTAGCTGGTACCGAAAGCGTGTGTAAACTGCACTGTAAGAACACCGTTAAGAGGATTCAATGAAAAGTCGGTAGATATTTCGACCATGGAAGTTGAAAACGCCAGGCTGATACCAAAAATCTACTAGGTTGCATGTCATACCTTCATCCGAATTGGTTCTTCCTAAATTACCAATGGGAAGCTCATACACAATTTTTTGTTAGGCAATTTATCAATCTAAATCCATTTTAGTTTGTGGAATACGAAGTAGGCGTTAGACAGTCCACAATTTTGTTATTGCTAACCTTTATCTGTGCTGGGAAATTAATGTGGAGAAGTCGTCTATTCAAAATATAAACATGAGAGCGATTTCATGGAAAGTAATCAGCAACGTTAAACTTAACATGATTTACTCCGTCGTAGGTCAATTATGATACGAAAAATTGGCGACTTCTCATGACTATCCAACGTTCGTGTTCAGACTGCAAAAAAAATAAAACTGGAAGAATTAGGAAGAAGAAGATGAAGTGGAGGCCTCGGAATGCGATGATCGTGACCAATTGTGCAGCAATTTAAATATTATAAATTTTTAAATGAATTTTGTGGCTTTTAACATCCGAACAAGGTCTTAAGTCAACTGAGGTTAATAATACGAAGCTTCATTACATAAGGAATGTTAAGAAGGAAAACTTAATGAGAAAGCGTTTTCTCTAGAATATTTGAAACCTCATTACCTAACTACTACTTAAACTGTGTTAATAAGTAGTAATATACAAACGCTCGACGGAAGCAAAGATATCCTTTGTTTTTTTTAATTTTTTAATCTATGATAATCGAGACAAAGACTATTTGTTTAGCTATAAAAATTTGAAGGGGACAGTGGGAAACTAATTTTTAAAAGTCATATGATAATATACCTATGAAAGGAATAGTACAAAAATAGCTACTCTTAGTGGTACATAATTGCTTGCCATCCGTCAGGCCAGATTTAATTGCAAACTGGGATGTAGAGGCAGTTTTATATAGCATGATAAAAATCAAATTTTGAACTGCTATTTATAGTTACAAGATGACAGAGTTGTTAGAAACTGATAACATCATTGGAAAGAGCATGTGTCAGATTGTCTGGTGTAGTATCTTGGGACCGGTTGAATCATAAGAACATCAAAATCAGAGGGGCCTCTCCCAAGAATCCGTTCAATCTTCAATTTCTAACTGAATACTCCCATAGCTAAAGTATCTGCCGCTTTTTCATTGAATGATTCCCCTGGACGTCCGGTTTATAACACGCCCAGTCTCATATGGCTCCGATGATCAATTTCCTTGCACTTACACAGGCGGAATACAGTCGGACTAGTCCCCTTCGGGCAATGCCATCATCGGCTCACCCGCCTGACTGGAATCTCGCAGAAAACGTGATGAGTCTCGTATACTCCGATCTTTGTCGCTCTGATCAACCAATGGCCTGCTTGATGACGTCTCCGCCTGGTTTAGCAATAGTGTATTGACAAAATTGAATCACTTCACGTGCAGAAATGTTAGCTTTATCGAAAACAAAAGTTTGATTAGAATTCTGCTTTCTTCAAAACTTGTATCATCTGAATAGGATGCAACTTCAAATCTATGAAATATTTTTTCATTTAATATAAACAACTGCTAATTGCTGTTTAATAGAAGAAATCGGAATGTTTCCGTATGAGGTTCACTTTTACAATATAAAGCATCAATTTTCTATTAGATAAAGATTGCATCATCATACTCAAACTTGGAACAGGAATATAAAACGACCTCCAAAATCCTGGATTTTTTGCCACTACTTCAAGATCTCCATTTTTTCAATTTTTGCCGAGTGGGCCACTGCATAAAAAGATATTAAAACACCTGGTGATGGAAATTGTGAGGACTAAATGAAAAAAATCAATTTTCAACATAATTTGAGAAAAATCGTAGTATCACGATTAATGGAATATTGAATCAATATGAACAATTGATTCAATGTGCATCAAGATATCAAGCAGGAAACAGCTAGAACCGAAGGATATCGCATAACTTGAGAAAAGCTCTTGAGAAACCCACGAAGTAGAATGTGTAAACGATGTAATAATGACGATAATTGATGATAATCGATTTCTTACCAGCGAATTATACTAGAACATGGCTGCACATGCATGTATGATTTCTTTAACCCATTCGCTGTGTCGCAACGATCAACTAGACAATTTGTTGGAATGTCTAGGAAATCCAACTTCTAGGCTAATTTACAAGTTGAAATATTGCTTTAACCATGCTCTCTGTATGAATTAATCATTCATTCGAATTATGACGAACACCTAAACTAGCGAGTTTGCCTCCTTCATAATTTGAAATTGACTTAATTTTCAATACCTTTAATGCGTTCAATATTAATAACTTAAGAGGGCATTTGCAAAATCATGATGTCAATGAAATTCAAAGAAGTTGAGATTTTGTTCTATTTTACTGCACTTTTGAGCGATTTACGAAGTCCACAAAAAAGTTTGGTCAACTTATATAAATGAATGTATTTACGGAAAATTGGTTACCCTGGTATAGACCATCACGGAAACCATGCAACGAGTGGTGCATTTTTTATTGACGATAAGCACGAATATTATTGGCTAGGAAACAGTTAAATAGAGCCGAGAGAAGCGAACTACCGATATAGAAGAAGCCGAAATATCATGAATAACACCGTGAAAAGACAGGGCGAAGGAATAGTCGCCAATGTAAAGAAGCTGCCAATGAATAAGTAGCCGATATAGAACAATTCTACAGTACAGGCTATCATAATTACTAGATGGCTAGCTCACATAGGTCTTGATAAACTTACAGAAAGTTTGGTAATTGGGTGGGCTGCTTTTCTAAACGATACACACAGTGCTTCCGGTGAGATAATGTCAAGTTTTATATAAAAGCATTCAATCTATTTAAGTGTAATGTTCGCTTGCTCATTGAAATTATGTGAAGGTCATCGCGGCCCACGGTTGGCATATTTAAAAAAAACCGTGGGTTTTTTTCAATAGGAATATTGGTGGGGTTTTTAAAGAGGGTTTTAAAGGGGTTTCATTTATGATTTTTTTGTATTGGAATAGAGCTGGCGTCACAGGGAACCAGCACGGTTTTTAACTAAGACAGCCAGTGAAGGGTATTTGGCAGTTATTGTGCTGTGGGAGTGCTGAAATCACGTATGAAAAGCAAGCAGAAATACATTAAAAGTGTTGCATTATGTCCTAACAAAAATTCAAATGTAATCGATGGCTACATCACAGGATTACATCATCAACGTTGTGGCCTTGTGGTAGAGTGTTCGCTCGGCATCCGGGAGACATTGGTTCCAATCCTAATCGGGTCAAACAAACGACCTTTAAAATAGGCAAATGGTTGCTTAATACTCGGCACAATACAAACAAAATGGAATAGACAACACGGAATAAATGCGCCAGCCTTGTGTGCTTCCGAGCGTAAAGTAGAGCTTGTTTGTATTTACTGTATTTATACATCATCTATAAGTAATGTCAGCTGGTGTTTGCTGAGTCAGGTAGCATTGTTGATGGAATATCTCTGTAATATTTGAAGCTTTTGCTTAACAATGGTCATGGGGATGGAGTGGAAAACCAAAAACTACAGCAATTTTAGAGAAACTACAAAAACGTGTTTTAAAAAGCTACAGGTAGCGAAAAAAGGTTTGCAATAATAATATTTTATTTCACAGTTCCAATTATTTTGGTTTTTAGCAAACATATTTTATCAAACACAGCTGTAGAAATGTACCGCTTCGTTCATCGATCTGGTAGTATTAATTCTAATTGTATTCTTATTCTAATCTGTCAAATGTTGTGTACTTTGTATGTTAAAATGTAAATTAGGTATTAATATTCATCAAAAATTTATATGCTTATAAATATCGGGGTAAAAATTCCACTGCACTTGACAGCATGAATGATCCGTATAAATCGTGTTCTACGAACCTTCACGAGGTCAAAATGGCTTGCCGGTTGGTTGGGAATCGAACCCAATCCTCGAACGGCTAATGTGGCGTGAAGATCAGCACGACAGTGTCAAGAGCAAGCAAAGCTTTCCGCGAGCATTATGACGCAATCATAGTGGCTTGTTTTCATAACAATAGCAAGTGCTCCCAGGCAACCTCGGGGAGTCGATTTTACAATTTAATGGCTCAGACTTTCACGAGGTCGAAGGCCGAGAATGAGACTTTCACATAATGATATACCGGCTACTGCGAATCTGCGCGTCTGTCGAGTTCTACCCGGTTCCTCTTCTTGTCAGACAGGATGAAAGAAAAACACATTAACAATGAGACGCGGATTAAAGTTTTTGGCAAAAATGAAATTTTCTATGTTTTCACCCATCAACTGAAAAGTATTAATTCTAGAGCCATCAATTTCGGCATGATGTGTCTTCAGGTCATAATTTCCTATCATGTATATGTGATAATATCGTCCTTCTGATCGGCGATGTATGATAGAATTTGGTTCAATGTGGAACAGTTGGAACATGTTGGTCTTAGCCGGCATTAGGTGGCTTGCCAAATCTGAATGTGTCTATCTTCGTAGATAAATGTTCATGAGCATGATAAGAAATGACTTATTCTTAAGTACATTCCATATCAGAAATTGTGGCACTAGAATTAATAAGTTTTAATTACGATAATGATATTTCATTTTCAATTTTTCAAGATAGAAAATTTCATTTTTCAAGACCACAACCTCCGTCCCATTGGATTAGCATGTGTTTTTCTTTCATCCTATCTGACAAAAAGAGGAATTGAATAGAACTCGGTCGACGTGCAGATTCGTAGTAGGCATAGGGTGCATATCATTCCGTGAGTCTCCTTCTCAGCCTCGCTCCCGGCAGAAACTTGTTCTGGCTGCCGAACTAAAAGCAAACGGCTGACACATTGCCTGTCGATGGTTAACAAGTGCTTTCAGAAATCTTTGGTCACGCTATCTGATATCTATGATTCACACACCTCATGCATTAGAAATTCGTGGCGACAATTCGGTTACACCCACAGAATTCAATATTTTATTTATCTGCTTCGGTTTGCTAGAAGTGTGATTAATACGACATTGACGGCACATCGAGGAACCTATTAAGTGGGCAAAAAGAAAATTTTAGTACCTTGCAGAGATAGGAAAAATAGTCGTGCGTCGCTTCCGGATTGCTCTGAATTCCTTCAAAATGCTCCGATTGCCACAACTCCTTCAGATTCGAAGAATTCAGATCATTGCGCAAACGTTTTCTCGATAATGTTGGACCCTCCGATCATTTTAAAAAAAGTTAGCAGGCGCACGAAAAAGCGTTCACAAACTTCTCTGTAGAACTTGACATGGACTGTGTCTCTTGGCTGTGTGAACCGGTTGATAACAGTCACTGAAACATCGCACAATTGAAGGTTGCATCACGAGTGACGATCGAGGGCGAAGCCCGAGATCGACAAACGAGTGTTGCAACCGAATTGTTACACTCTGTTTTTTTGGACAGAGTAATGTAAGCGATTTATCACCACACTTAGCCGATTTCTATGTAATTGCTTGAACTATTAGGGAATTTGTACTTTATTGTTCCTCAATGAATGGCATAGAAATCGTTTTTCAACCATAGATATCTATAACTAGCAATTTTGGCTGGTCAACAGTTTGCAGATGTGTTTTGGAACGCTATCTTAGCGCTATGATAGCGTTATCCGACAAACTAAGTATTTCAGAACGCGCTATTCTTTATCATGAAGCGCCAATCTATGCGCTATTTATTGAAGTTCTGAGAAACGCTACTTAACACAATAGGAAATTGGTTGCTGTCTGTAATTGTAAATGAAAGCTATCTTATTTTATGCACCTTTTTGGCGGAATGTTTTTGCATGTTTACTACTTGTCAAGTTACAAGAGTTCCAACATCAGTATTAAAACTTATTCAGCTTTTTTTGTTTTCTAATCCGCAAACAATATTGTAAATAGTATTGGGAGGATACTCGGTCCCATCCTGCCGTCGGATCTCGAATATAAAATGTTTCAAGGCTCTTGAAATGTCAGACTTTGGAGCCGTCCACAAATCTGTTAGTTGGGGAACCAAGTAATCATTTTCTTGTGTTGTGGAAGATTGTTGGTTTCTCCAAGTGGCCCAATCTTCATATAACTTTGTGCACCAGGAACTATTTCTAACGGTGTTCTTTGACCGTGAACATGAAACAACGCGATCAATGTCCTGAGACGACGCAATGGAAAATCGACTAGCGTCAAAGCTGTGGTCTGCCATTGTGATCAGATGTGCTTAGGGTAAAATTCAGAAATCCTATTTATATATTAGTGATGAGAATTATTAACAAGTCAATCATTAAAGAATAGATTTCATATCAAATACAATCAGCAACTGCTTTATCAAAAGAAGACACTTATGAAAGAGTAACAATACAACGCTATGAATTTGCATGGGCATTCATTCTGTCTATTCCCTTATTCCAACGCAACTAGGTGTGAAAGTCTTGACTGGCAACAGAATCTATTGCGTTCGCTGTTGTACAAAGAGATTATCAGCTATGTTATAAAGAAACGCTATCTTAGCGTATCTGGATAACAGAACAAGTTGAAATCACGGTTACATTCACAATGTGCAATTACGAGCCATAGCAATCTTGGGTCAGATAATCAACAGATCAATCTATGCAGGCGGACAGTGTTATTCTACTATAGCGCTAGAAAACGCTATCTTAGCGCTGTCATAGCGTTCGAAGTAAGAATAGCGTCACAAAATTGTGTTGAGACAGAGCCTTTCATACAAACTTCAGCGTGTGCAAAATGTGGAAATACCTTGTCAGACAGTCTGACGCTATCTGTGTTTCATACAACTTACACAAGCTGTGAAGAGCTCGAACGCTATCTAAGAAAGTGATATATATGGTATTTCTTTATTCAGCAGTTGAAACAAGTGAAATTGCATCAACTGCACTTACATGAGGACGCAATGCAAGTGATTTAGAACTTCATGTTGATGTAACTGAAACTACCACAGTTAATGCATATGCATGGCCAGAGTGTAACAATCCAAAGTGTTTCATGTTGAACTGGCTGCTCATTGTTCGATTGCTATGGTATTTAGTCAGGAGATTGTGCCATTTCATTTACGTTACATGTTCCAATGCTTCCTTTCTAGTCCAACAGAAGAAGAGACGACCTGTCTAATTCTGTGGTTTGCGCTTGTGTTGTGACCTATAATTGATTGATTGGTTTCAGTCAATGGTTCAGGGTTCTTCCTACAACTTCACGGTGGCAAAATTTTCCACAAACTTTTCTAAAAATTCGTGAAATTCACAAACTGTTAACGGTCTTAAACTTTCTCTCAAAATTCACGAACTTCCACAAACCGCACGTTTCTTGCAACGGGAAAATAATATAAGTAATGTTGGCTAACGTATTTGACATCTCTATATTACAAAATTTCCTTGATATCTTTTGATATTCTGTTATAGGCACGTGTGATCATTTATTCAATTATTTCAATAAGTGATCATCACTATAATTATGATGCATGAACTTAAGTTGTAAGACAATTGATCAATAATCATATGCAATGAAGAATATCAGGGGTCAGCCGACATACTTGTATCTGTGACACATTCTGCCACATTTTGTCACATGCTGATGAAAACATATTGCCAAAATTTGAAACATGCCGGTGCGCAGAAGATTGGCAGTTCTCAATCTTGCCTCAAAGGCTGATTTTTTTAAATAGAGCATTTGACGTAACATTCATGACATATCAAACGAGGTTTTAACGGGACAAACTCGAAAAAAATCGTTAATTTATTGATTTTTTCTAATTATTATTTCTATTTATATAGTTCCATATGGGTGGTCTCCGTGGCAGAGTGGCTAAGTACTTCGCCTAGCGATCTTTCGTTCGAGGGGTGTCAGTCCTCGAAAGTGTCATTGGAAGTAGTGAGGAAGGGCATTCGGACTTCAACTTTGAAAAGTCGGACAAATAACATCACGATTTGCCTAGAGCAAGTACAAGTCGCCATGTGGAGCAAGGAAGGGGAAAAATATCAATCTTGCATACTCCTAATATAAAAAATTATCATTTAAGAATAAAGGAACATTAGAATAATGACCTCCCAAAAAAACATGACTTCGTTATTTCATTCAAAAGAAGTTAATGCTCCTCTGTGACTTTGTTCATATCTTGTCAGAATATTTTTTCGCGAATTTGTCACGTTTTGTCACACCAACAACAAAAAACACACATTTTATTTTGAGATGAAAAATTGTCACATAATGTCACGTTTTGTCACACCGGCTCACCCCTGGAATATAGTTATATGTATTTCATATAGTGGATATACTCAAGTCGATATCCAATTTGATGATAAGCTATGAGGACGCTAACTCAGAGTTCGATCGGTGACTCTGTTTCAGATTGAATAAGTGTTGACAAGATGAATAGATTGAACCATTCTGTGTATGACCGTGTGCTGCAACCTTGCAATTCGTCTCAGCTGCGCTGTCAAGCAATAAGGTAGTTATCATAGAAATAGATTGTTTATCTGAAGTTGACTAGAATGGAAATTGACTCAAGGTCGCGGCACATCCGAGGGAACTAAGTTGGGGCATGAACCACCAATGAAAAGCTTCGATTTACACATGTGACTGATTCTAACCCAATCATACAGACGTTGGCAGGTGCATCTAAGTGAAAATGTGTGCGATTTATGTGCCGTTATTGTGCATTGCATGAAGCTTAATTTCCATTCTAGAGGTTTTATGTTGTCAATTTCTATGGTAGTTATCGACAGCGGACTCTAGTGTGGCATCGGATTCCACAGTATTCGGGACACTAAGTTAAATTGCCTCCACAGAAATCCGACTTTTCGCTTTGTTTAAGTCAGAAGAGACTAGAACAGCTGTTTGTTGATGTTAATTTCTGCTTCTCGGCCATGCGCCGATTGCTAGATCTCTAGAAGAAGCAAATTACTGAAGCATGCAACAGCTGTAGATTCTTGCCACAAGGTGATCTATTTCAAGTTTATTTTATCAAAACGCTTTTATATGTAAAGAGAGCTGATAGTAATCGCGAGCAATTGCAATGTAGACTGAAAAATTGCCGGTACTTTCCTTTTGTTAACCAGTGGAAGCCGCCATCGCATAGGTGCCGTTGTCATGACAACGCATGTCCACCTGTTGTTTTCAATGTCCATGGCCGCTCTAGTCCTTTATTATTACAGTAAGCGGCATTTTATTATGAATAACTGTTTTTTTAGTGAAATTTTCACTTATGTGTATGTTTCAAGCAGGGATGCGGAGTCGGAGTCCCGGAGTCCTATCATTTTTTTCTGGAGTCGGAGTCTTATCAAATGATAGGACTCCGGACTCCGGCCTATAACTAGACCCAAAATATAATACAAACTAATTATTTATCCTCGTGCATAGCTGTCACTGTACAGAGACACTGCTGCATGAAAGGCTTGTAATAGTTGAGGGAATGAACCGTGATAGAGAAAAAGGGATTGTCTTTTCACTCGGTGATTTAGTAGAGAAGACAAACCTTCCTAGCCTCGATCAGACCTACGCACCAAACGTCACATCAGAGACAAAAGTGAAATATTAGTTTGTGATGGCTCCTCCAAAGCGCATATTAAAATCGAAAGTGCACTCATTTTTTTGAGAAGGATGGGGATTTTCCTGCCTGGTAGAGACTGGAGAAAAACCGTATGAAGCAAACATCAACAGGATGGTAGGAGATAAGTCGTATGCATCCAACTGAAAGCGACATTTGATTAACTTTCATCGAAAATGATTGATAATTGATACAGCAATGATCACTAAAGATAGATTCAGGTAAACCTATAGTGATCTATGATGTAGGTTACCAGATTTTTCAAAAAACTAGGCTATATATACTTGCCACCCGGAGTCGGAATCGAAGTCCTATCAAACCCCGTAGTCGGAGTCCTATCAAAATGAAAGGACTCCGCATTCCTGGTTTCAAGGTTACAGTATGCCATTAAAATTAAATACTACTATACTAATTGATAGATAGAGATCCAGATAACCCAAAAATGATAAAAAAAGCTGTATTTAAAAAAATGCAGGAGAGATGTAATCTTACATAATCCCAAATTTCATCGATGAAATTTCCAAAAAATCGCCATAAGCCTAAACGTTAACCATTTCTTTAGGATAGACTGTACTAAGAGCGAAACACATGTACACTGTATGTCATTTTATGCCTATCAAGTCAACATTTCCATTCACATCGACATGTCAGCCAATAAAGGCTGCTTTACACTGGCAGTTCATGTGCTCTGCAGCAGATGACGAAATTGACTTCTTTATGACGTTTAACTTCTGTTTTCTGAGACAGTGCACGACGTCACTGCTTCAGTGACAGTTCAGCGATTAAACCAAAATTTATTTCATAGCTTTTGTTGGAATCACAGAATTAGACAGGTCGTAACTTCTTCCGTTTGACTAGAAGGGAAGCATTGGAACATGTAACGTTATTGAAATGGCACAATCTCCTGATAAATACCATAGCAATCGAACAATGAGCAGCCAGTTCAACATGAAACACTCCAAATTGTGCAAAGTTTCAATGACTGTTATCAACCGTGTGCTGCAACCGACTATTTTTCCTATCTCTGCAAGGCATAGAAATAAATTGTTTATCTGAAGTTGGCTAGAATGGAAACTGACTCAAGGTCGCGGCACATCCTGGGGAACTAAGTTGGGGCATGAACCACCAATTAAAAGCCTCGATTTACACATGTGACTGATTCTAACCCAATCATAGAGACGTTGGCAGGTGCATCTAAGTGAAAATGCGTGCGATTTATGTGCCGTTATTGTGCATTGCATGAAGCTTAATTTCCATTCTAGAGGTTTTATTGTTGTCAATTTCTATGCTGCAAGGTATTGAAATCTTCTTTTTGCCCACTTATTAAGTTCCTGCATGTGCCACTGTTTGAATCAGTTTGCACTTCTAGCAAAGTGAAACGATTGAACAATGTAATTCTGTGGTTGGAATGGTTTTCTCCATTGACAATTTACCAGAGCTAAAAGAGCTTCTTTGCTCGTTCAATAATCCTGTGGTTCGACAATGCAGTTGCTGAATTTCAGTTCGCAATGTAAATTAGCGGCTGCACATTCGGTTCCGTTTCATCGCTATGTTTCGATCACGTGACGAAAGTGTCACAAGTCTGCTGCAACTGCCAGCGTAAAGCAGCCTTTAGACAGTGGTTCTATTGATCAATAGCAGCATCGATGACAGTTCAGCTGCTGGATGCTCGTGTTAATATTTTAAGGCTTCAGCGACGGCTGACAGTCAGTCAATTGTTCACCGTGGGCAAGCGACCAGACTTGAGCAAAGAAACAATTGCTGGTGTAGAGTCTTTGTTAACAGCAGGCAATCTCCCTATACGCCAAGTAGCAAGACAATGTTTCATTCACAGAATTAGATTCATCTGCGCACGCTTCGGTTTCCTAGAAAGGAAGGGTTATAAGTAGTCTTAAAATCGAAATGGCACATCACAGAATTAGACAATTTGCTCCTTCTCGAATGGATCATTCGTGTATCGCTTCCAGAGTTGGAAGTGGGTCATGGGTCAGGTGGGTCACAAAATCGCGTGGGTCACGTGGGTCGTGGGTATGTTTTTCCAAAACGTTGGTCGTGGGTCAGACTTCGTTGACCCACTTCCAACCAGTTTGACCCATGATAGATTTGACAATCTCAAATACAGTAAACTTCATTTATTCGTATTCTAATCATTCATGAAAAATGATTGAATCAGTATCACTGAAAGGGGTGATGGATGCACACAGTCAAAATATGCAACACTATTGACTTTCACATGCCTCATACAGTTTCGAAAGGGGGCGGAATTCACACAAATGAAAGGCTCGAAAACGATTGCTGCTGTCTACTGAGAGATGTTGGTTGGTGGAGAGAAGTTGTTTCAGTAGAATTGTGTCTGCTCGATTCTTTGTCGCTATGTCTGACGATACCCAATGTGTGACCTTGATTTCAAAGACACAGCTACTTAAAAAGTCAGGTATTCAGAGGTTTTATTCATCTTGAAAATTTGCTTGCAATGCCAACCAGCCTTCGTTTTGTTTGCTTCGTTTGATTTTGTTGGTCTTTCGTAGAAAATATCCTCTGGTAGAGATTAGAATGGCAAATCTCCGGTAAAGATTGATCAGAGACTAAATATTTTCGAAATATTTAGATGCTTCACATCCAAAGTATTTAGCCGTTCAATCTACTTTCGCATCATACGTGCTCCATGCATCTCATTGCTCATTCGATACATGATAATCTGAAATACGATAATTCACGCGACGGTCATTGATATAGACTTATCCCTTTCACACAGACTTATTACGGCAGAGCTCTGTGAGGAGATATTTTTTGACACTTCGTATCAATAAAAAGTTTCGTTTTGATATTTGATTTGGTATTGATTAAAATAGGAATATTTACATGACAACGTACTCGTACGAGTAGCGCCACTTAAATATATCAGTTCATCTATATGTATTGCAAGTTTGAATTATAATAATATTCACGCGTTGCGCATGCCTACTCCATTTGCTTTTCAATGAATGTCATTCTTACATCAAATACCTACAACTTTCTACTTAAATCTAACATTAGCGGAAGTTAATGAAATTTGAATTGATTGCCATCAGAAGCAACAAAATATAGGGTTCGACAAAAAAACTGCGTTTTTTCTACAGCCTTTGATTTTTTAGATTTAATGGTGTTTGATTGTGTTCATTTAAAAGTTCATGAAAGTTTTATTCAAAGGCAGTGTCTATGGCATTATTCTCTGCACTGCATACGCTTTAACCTCTTGAGGACGGAGGACGAGCACTGCTCGTCCCTGTGATTTTCTTTCAGCTACCGAGTTAATTAAATTGAACACTGTCACAAGTGCCGAGGACGAGGACTGCTCGTCCCTCATAAAAACTCTGAGAACACGAGTTAAAAACAAATTCATTGCTACCAAAATTGCATTAAATTACAATAAATTATTACATTAAATTATATTTGAAATTGTACAGATACAATTACATTAATACATCAATACATGTAAGATGATAATATATTTGCGGAAGTCTTTTACCAGTATTCATTTACCTTCTCAATAAACATAGGAAAATTAATATAGACAAGAATGTATTAACACTACTGACAAGAATTTTTGTTATCATTATCAAGAGTCTGAACATGTCATTTGTACTTTACTGTCCTGATGTTCAATATCTATGTTAATTCAAATAAGAGTTGATCTACACGTCATTGATATTTGGTCTGATTATAGGTTGAAGTTTTGAAATTTCAAAATCGTCAGTAAACGTTTGATGCACTATCTAGTTCAACTGCTGATATTTCACTCATTTTATTTTTTGTGTTGACAATGCGACGACGTAAAATCACATCAACCCAGCTAGCAGAGGCAATAATGAGCCTGTCTACCGACGATTCCTCTGAAGATGATACTTGCGAATCTTCTGAAGACGAACTCGTAGATGCAAGTCACAACAGCTCAACGGATACGGATAATTTATGGCATCAAGTTCAGCCTGATAGTGATCATTTCGACGGATTTCCATCTTTCACTGGTGTACACGGATTAAACAGTGATATCAATTTACCGGAGGACAGTGAGAACGTTAGCTTTTTCATCGATCTATTCTTTACTGACGAACTTCTTCGACACATCGTTGATTGTACCAATCTAAAAGCTGAATACGAATTGGACAAAAGTCTCAAAATCATCGGTCCTGACGGAGATTTACCCAAATCAATTGGAAAATGGAAAGTATGCACTATTGTTGAGATCAAGAAGGTTATTGGAATTCTTTTCATTATGGCAATCAATCGGAAACCAGAAATGAAACACTACTGGTCACAAGATGTTATCTACAAGTCTGAGTTCTTCCAGAAACTAGAGTGTCTATCCAGAGACCGCTTCATGCAAATCCTGAAGTTTCTTCGATTCAGTGATCCAAATGATGTGCAACCTGACGATCCCATGTGCAGAATACGTGATTTCATAGCTATCATAAACTCTATCAATCAACATGTATACACTCCAGATCGTCGAGTTTCTGTGGATGAAAGCCTAATGAAATGGAAAGGTCGTTCAATGTTGCGAAGGTATATCCCTTCGAAAAGGGCTCGATATGGAATCTTGACAATGTGTCTTTGTGAAAGCACAAGCAGATATACTTGTAAGTTTTTGATTTGTGCTAATGCAACGGAAAATCGGCAAATAGCCGGTGATGTGACTGACTCACATAATTTATCGTTCAGTGAAAAAGTTGTTGTGGAATTAATGATGGGATTACTCGACAGAGGGTACACCGTACATATTGACAATTATTTTTCATCGTTGAGATTAGCACAATTTCTGCTGAATCGATCAACATCCATGATTGGAACTCTGCGACCAAATCAAGGTGCTCCTGCTCTAATTAGAGATTTCGACGTGCCATTGAAAAGTTCAGCGTTTTTTCGTAATGAAAATGTCCTTATTGTCAAAGCGGCTGACAAAAAAAGCTTCGGGAAAGAAGATCATTCATTTTATAGACACAGCAAACAGTGCATCGACAAATGAAGTTTCTCGTCGTGTCAAAGGAGGTGGACTGGAAATATATTCAAAATCTGTTACCAGTTCTTTGTATTCTAAAGGAATGGGAGGCGTAGATAATCGAGATTCAGCGATGCATCCTTATAAACTGGAAAGAAAATCCTTCAAATGGTTTCAAAAGCTTGGATTTCATTTCATTCAAATATTAAGCTACAATGCATGGATTGTGTATTCCAAGTCAGGAGGCTCGAAGGACTATCTCTTATTTTTGAATGACTTGACAACTGACTTTGTATTGAAAACAGGAGAAGGACGTGTGATTGGTCCAACTGGTGGACGCCAACGAATCCTGAAACCGCATAATGTTCACGCTCCGAAGCGATTGGCAGCTCGAGAAAATCGACCAAGGCCAACAAAAAAATGCAGAGTTTGCAGGAAGAAAGGAATTAGACGCGAAACTGTTTTCTACTGTTCCGACTGTAGTGGTGACCCTGCCCTATGTGCCTCTCCCTGCTTTGGTGAATGGGAGGCTCATTGTCTGATCGATGAAGACGATAATTCATGAAATAGTAGCTGTACACGTACTGAGTCCAACAGGTTATTTTCCTATGAGGTAATGTTTCGTATTGTTTCTGTATATATTCGGAATATATACTGAGTTGATATAAAATACATCTTTTTGGTTTTGATCTGAAACACGTGAAATATATTTTCATTCCTATATCGTTGAAAAGCTAGCTGTCGATAAGACATTATTTAGTATGAAATTAAATATAGAACAAGTAGTCCCAATTAGGCTAAAGTTATAATTGATAGTTACGTACAACGTATATCAGCATGCGTTTGTTTAGATACCGGTATATTCAGAATAGAATAGAATATAGAATAGAAAAGAATATGTTTATTTCGTTATCACAAAGGAAATCGTTGTCAAGCATAGTAGACAAGTCTCAATAAAGAAAAACTGTAAAATTCAAAATGTAGTACAAATGTACACATATGGATGTGCCATATAGACAAAATTAAAACTATTCAGAATAATAATGTCAAATTTATGACATGCAATTTCTAAATAATTGATAGATTTGTAGACAGTATTATACTTTCGCATACAACATTCTGTTTAAGTTTGTCATTTAGGAATGAATATGGGACGAGCACAGCTCGTCCTCGGCACTTGGTGAAGTTTGGGAATTAAATCAACTCGGCAGTTGGTGTATTGTTAGATGGGACGAGCACAGCTCGTCCTTGGAACTTGAGAGAATGACAATCTGTTAAGCCGTCCTCAAGAGGTTAATGTTGGAATCATAGATATATGCATGGTGTATTTTTGATTCCCGATCGTCATGTCTCTAGAGTGCTTTCCGACTATCTCCGAACATAGACATAGGATATGCTCTTAATCAATCATCCAATTTTCTTTCCTGATAGTCATGGAGTTTCAGCAGTGTGATGTCTACTTCTTCATCCGAACATTGTCTCAAAATGGCTATTCAGCAACAAAAATTCATCAGCTGCTTGCGAACGTTTGGGGTGAGAAGAACATCATGAAAGTGAGAAGAATTCAAGCAATAGTAAGAGAGTTCGTCGAGGGACGTGAAACGGTGACACGAAAGGAAGGATCTGGAAGACCACGATCAAGCTGCTGCGATGAAAACATCGAAGAGGTGAAAGAGCTGATCGAAGATGACAACCACTTTTCCTGTGCTGACATTTTACTGCAGACAGGTGTTGAGGAGAGGTCAGTTCATCGGATACCTTCTCATCATCTGAATAAGAAATCCTTGTGTTGTCGGTGGATACCGCATGAACTGAGTGATCGAAATAAGCAGCAACGTATTGAGTGTGGCAGAAGCATTTTGGAAACCTTGCTTGACGAATTAGTTTGACGAATTTTGTGGGATAATTTTCACACATGTAGTATGTAACATAATAAATGCATGCATTAAGGATTTAGGCCTACTGCAGTCTTATTTTTTAACTTAATTTGATTAAGAAATGTAACGTTTGAAATTTATTCTGTATAGGGGGGCCCTCAACTTAACTAATCATCTCTACAAGTTAAATAGGTAGCACTAAAAAGGATAGTCAAGAATTATAGCAAGAAACAGAGTCGTTTAAATTTTATTAGAACTTTAGGCATTTGTGGTGCATGAACTTTGATTATAAGATAATTTTGATGAGGTTGCATGTCTATTTGTCATGTGACAAGTGATCTGATGCACTTGAATCTTCATAACAGATCTCAACAACAATTTTGATGCTACGAGGTCTCTATCTAGATAGACCTATAATCTTGAATAAAAATGAAACCAAAGATGATACCAGAAAAGGAAATTGCACTCACATCATTCACCCTTGCAGCATGTGGGTTAGGTGGGTCGTGGGTCACATATGCCGTGGGTCAGGTGGGTCACACATCCAACTCTGATCGCTTCCTATTGGAAATGGCAAACAATAAGCTGTCAGCAGAGGACACCAGAGCCAGTGAGAGATGCGTGCGTGCTGTGATATCACTTCGTACACACCAAAGCACACATCGCTGTCTTGGCTAACATTCGATTCAGTGTATGCACTATGCAGCAAGGAATGGTGAGAAGACGATGGTGAAATCATCAAGTGAACTAATTTTTGTACGCCTGCAACTTTTAATAATGATCGAAAGGGCCAACAGTATGGACTAAAACTTGTGCGCAATGATCTGAATTCTTCGAATCTGAAGGAATTTTGGCAATCAAAGCACTTTGCTTGAACTCACATTAATCCGCACGCGACGCACGACTTTTTTCCTATCTGTGTAAGGTATTAGGAATTCCTTTTTGCCCACTTTATAGATTCCTCGATGTGCCGGCGATTTCGTATTAATCACACTTCTAGCAAACCGATGCAGATAAACAAAATATTTAATTGTGGTTCCATTAGTGTAGGGAGTGTCTCGCAAATCAAGCATGCCTCAACGCATCCAAACAGTTCTCAAAGCCAAAGGTGGACATACGACTTATTAATGGCCTGCTGCTTTTCTTGAATGAGGCACTACGTAGTCTGCATGTCATAGGTTGATCGTGTAAGCGTTATTAAATCGGAATTTTGTCTCCTTATTAGGTGATTTTGTGGCGATTTTATTGATACTTTAGAATTACATAAGATTCCATATGCCAGTACAATTTTCTAAAATAGAATTGATTTTTGTCATTCGTTTGCTTTTTGAATCTATATCAATTAGTACAGTAGTATTTAAATATTAGATGCATACTGTAGGCTTGAAACATATAAATGGAAATTTCATTAGAATGTTTATAATGAAATGCCGCGCACTGTAGATCGCGATTGCAGCAAGGTTAAGAATGTCGGCCTTCACTACATGGACTCGTAGTAAAGAATAGCGTTAAAACTAATATGGACTTATGGATTTGAGTCCCAAACATGACAGAAAATGAACGATCCATTTGGACACCTCGAGCACAGTCGCACTCTCCATATGAATCAATTCATTATTCCAATTATAACGAGCATCTGAAGTTACATCCATGCTGCCATAAAAATTTGAAATCGATTTTTACCAAATTTCACACGCCCAGTTTACAAGTGCAACCTAAGCAAACATTCACTTGATCGTTGATAATAATCTATGCTCACGTGCAGGTAGTTTCCAAATTTCACCTGAGCTGGGCAAATCGGTTTAATACGCATCACTATCAATCTCTAATTGAATTCTTTGAGAGAAGAATCAACAGAAGTTTGAATTAATTTAAGAGGTCGCAACTTTTTCTGACTCTTAGTTTGTTCAAGACGGTGATTGCATAATGCTCTTCTAATACTCTTCTAAGTCGCCTAAACTAATAGAAACCCTGCATGCAATGGGAAGCAATTTCTTGATCCGCTATCAGATTTCATCTATCTTAATCTCTTAAGAAGCGCAGAAACTTGTTTGAATTTAGAGTTATCAACATGGCTTTTAGCAATGCTTAAAAATGAATAAATTTCTAAATAAATTCTTTTGATAAATATATTCTGCTTCTTTGCTGCTTCGAATAAACTCGCCCTGGATTCTATTCGAAGAAATACGGTATTCCCCTCAATGCAGAAAGAGGTTGTTTAACTTGTTCAAGGAGGCAATCTTCTAGTCAGCTCTACAACGGTTTTCAGATCATTCAATAACTTAGTATATCAGGCAATCTGCTCAAACGTTTTCCCTGTTAATCAGGTGACAAGTAAGTCGCAGAAGATCGAAGTCAGAACCCCACGGAAATTACTTTGCATTGACGGTGATTTTAACCCTATCAATACCGAGGAGATTCCACAGGAGACCTGCGGGATATCCTGAGGAGAGCCAGGAATTTGGAGCAACTTCGTGCGCTTCTAATTAAAGAAAGGGCCAGAATACCAGAATCTTTGATTCAGAATGTGGTAGATAGTGAAACCCACGGAGTTCGATCCTCGTTTCCAGCGAATGAAAGAGAACAGAGAAAAGAACTTTTTGTTTTGATGTGAATCATATCCCTGTTCGAGGCCCTAATTGTACTGGACTTTCTGCACTTCCAATTCGAATCACATTCTTGACCAACCAAGCTAATCTAAGATTAAGGTAAGGGACTTATAATACACCTTAAAATGACCTTCTGACGCACTTCAATAACCGTATTTTAAACAAAGGATATTTTGAGACATGAGTTTCACCTACAGAATTCGACAGGTCGTCTCTTCTTCTGATTGACTAGAAAAGAAGCACGCCAAATTGTGCAAAGTTTCAGTGACTGCTATCAACCGGATCACACAGCAAAGACACACAGACGATGTCAAGTTCTAAAGAGATGTTTGTGAACGTTTTTCATGCGCCTGCTAACTTTTTTAATAATGATCTGGGCCCGGTTGCAAGAAGCACTTGGGAAGAAAAATTCTTCCTAACTCGCGAGATAGGAAGAATTCAGTTGCAACAAAACCATCCTAACTAAAGACGTATTCCGTTCAGCACGAGATTCCGAAATTCTATCTAACTCATTTCTGAACTGTGAAATCTATTATCATGATAAAGATTGGTTTTCAAATTGTTTCTATAGTTGTTGCTAGCGGATTAGGACGAAGATAATGTTTCTAAATTTCAAGCGTACCGCTAGGAAGGGTATTTCATTCCTAAAGTCTTGACTACAGAGTTAGGAAAGAAATTTATTTCTCACAATGTTCCTAACCTCAGTTGCAAGAAACAAAAATCTTCCTAAAGTTAGAACCGACCTTTACTAACTCTAACTTTGATTTGGTGTTGTAATAACCGCGACTACTTCCGTGACCTTTAAATTTCTTATCACGATTTGTATGAGAATGCCTTATTGTCTTCGTATACATGTAATTGCGGTATTTTTAACTTACTACAGAGTACATATTCGCAAAATTTATAACTTCTGGGAAAATTATGTTGACTGATAAAAACTAAATAATATCAAAACTTCCCTCCCTTTCAGTTTATCTCCCTACCTAAATAAGGAAAAATATGAAAACAAATTGTAAGCTTACATACAGAATTCTATTTTCCAGTGATTGTCCAATAAGTGTTCATTTATTGTAGGAATGCATAATTGTCGTCCATATTTGTCAACTGATGATCGAGTAACAGTTTTCTCTTTTCCTCATTTTCAATTTGCAGCTTCAAAGCAGTTTCTTGTAAGTCAAAAATTTCCATTTCTCGTTTGATCTTCT
This sequence comes from Prostheceraeus crozeri, assembly GCA_907163375.1. Lineage (NCBI taxonomy): Eukaryota > Metazoa > Platyhelminthes > Polycladida > Euryleptidae > Prostheceraeus > Prostheceraeus crozeri. The sequence goes on from CAJQUW010013018.1 coordinate 678,516, forward strand.
TAGTGATTAGCTCATGTTGTTCCTGTAAGTTCCGTTTCAAATCATCGTCTACCTTCGAAGGCCTATTTTCCAAACTAGTGAGCAGGCGCTTTCGAGGAGGCTTTTCACTCGTACTTGGTGTACTCGTAGAGTTTTCTGTCTCATCGTCGAGACTTGCAGCAGAATTTTCGAATCGGTCAGTTTCGAGTTCACTGGCTGTATCGAAGCCGCCTTCTATTCCTTGAATCTTCGGATTATCTACTCCGAGAATAGCAATAATTCTTTCGGCTGTGTGAGATAACGGATCTGGAGATGGTCCGCCGCCAGTTCCCTTCACAGATTTCATGTGCTGATTGTACTCAGAAATTTTTTCAGATTTCAGCTTCAAAAATTTCTTCTTACAATCATCAGCAGTTCTTCCAGGAAATTCTTCAGCTATCTTGCTCCATAAACTTTTCTTCTTCTCATTTGTGATGGTTGACGAAAATTTGCCGATGAGCTGGTCATATTTATCCTCCACATGATCTAGTAATCTCGAAATTTCTTTAGAATCCCAGTTTTCTTTCCTTTTCTTCTTCGGAACATCTGGCAATACCTTTTCAGTGCTTTCACTCATTTTATCTTCTGCTTAAAGAAATTCGCACAAGATGCACGGACAAGAGATGTATGTGTGTTTGAACATTCACACGTCATACTCAACAACAGATATCAGGGTCAAACGCATCTTATTCGACGATGGGAAATTCATCCGTCTCTTGGATAGCTTATCCATGGCTTATCACTTGCGTCAAATATTTTCGAAGCCAATAAACGAACGAGTTTCGAAGCCAATGAGCGATGGATGAACAATGTTTTCGAACAATAACCTTGACTTAAATGACTAATGAGTAATAACTTTCCTTCTAAGCAATCTTACATCGCCGGTCGCGACGGAAAATGGCAAGTGATTCATTTTTTCAATTATCACAAACTCAAGTATTAAGAAGAGTACAAGCATCCTCAAGACCACGTGTATTTCGGACCAGGCCAGCATTCGAAGAATATTCTGATGAAGAATTGCGAGCACGGTTTAGATTTGGAAAAAAGTCACTCGCGAAATTGGAAGAGAAGTTGGGTCCATACCTAAGTGAGCATACAAGGAGAGGACATGTTCTTCCGCTACGTCTACGTATTTTACTGACCCTTCGTGTACTCGCGAGCGGTAGTTTCCTTGAAGTTGTAGGAGATACATTTGGAGTAAACAAAAGCACGGCTTCAAGAATCTTTGCTGAAATAATTGACGCTGTTATCTGTTTGCAACACGAATACGTGACAACTGCATTTCTACAACGAGCTGATAATTTATCTTGGTTTGAGATAAACAAATTCCCGGAAGTGTGTGGATGTATTGACGGAACCCACATAAAGATCTTAGCTCCCACTACATTTGAAGATGTCTATGTAAGTCGCAAAGGCACTCATTCTATTAACGTTCAGATTGTGTCGACAGGGGAACTTCTGATTGCGAATTGTGTTGTGAAATATCCAGGAAGTACTCATGACAGTCGAATTCTTGAAGAGTCATCGATATGTGAACAATTCAATAGAAAGGTCTTCGGTAAGAAACGGCTGCTGGGCGATCAAGGATATCCATTGAAGCCATGGCTTATGACTCCAGTTAATAACAGAGCTACAGGTCGGTTGACTACGAAAGAAAAGAAATTCAACAAATCACATAGATCTGCAAGGTCATCGGTAGAAAGAACTATTGGTATCCTCAAACAAAGATGGTATTGTTTAAAATCGGGACTTCGGTTTAACGTGAATAAGAACTGCAAAGTGATCTTAGCTTGTATTATTCTGCATAATTTTGCTATTTTATCGAATGAACCCGAACCTGTTATAGAAAGCAGTGAAGACATTGACGCCGATGACACTGACGATAATCAAGACGAAATCGACATGAATGGAAGAAATGCAAGAAGCGAGTACATTATGAGATTCTTCTGACTATTTTGTTAGCCAAAAGTGTTTATAAATTGAATTTATTTACTCTTTCAATAATTGTTATCTACAAAATACTATATTGTAGCTGATGTAGTGAGATAGGAAATGTTTGATGTAATTGAGGTTAGTTAGTTAGGATGGAATATAGGAAGATTTTGTTGCAACTGGGTTTAGTTAGGATGGCAGTGTATGATGATTTTGCTGCAACTCATTCTATCTCCAGTGAGATAGGAAAGTTTTGTTGCAACTGGGTTTAGTTAGGAAGAAAATGATTTAGGACGTTTCTAGGTTAGGAAGCTTTTGTTGCAACTCGATTTGGGTAAGATTCCTAACTAGGAACGATATCATAGATAGGAAGAGATAGTTAGGAGGGTTTTCTTGCAACCGGGCCCTGAGCGCCCAACATTATCGAGAAAACTTTTGCGAAATGATCTGGGCCCGGTTGCAAGAAGCACTTGGGAAGAAAAATTCTTCCTAACTCGCGAGATAGGAAGAATTCAGTTGCAACAAAACCATCCTAACTAAAGACGTATTCCGTTCAGCACGAGATTCCGAAATTCTATCTAACTCATTTCTGAACTGTGAAATCTATTATCATGATAAAGATTGGTTTTCAAATTGTTTCTATAGTTGTTGCTAGCGGATTAGGACGAAGATAATGTTTCTAAATTTCAAGCGTACCGCTAGGAAGGGTATTTCATTCCTAAAGTCTTGACTACAGAGTTAGGAAAGAAATTTATTTCTCACAATGTTCCTAACCTCAGTTGCAAGAAACAAAAATCTTCCTAAAGTTAGAACCGACCTTTACTAACTCTAACTTTGATTTGGTGTTGTAATAACCGCGACTACTTCCGTGACCTTTAAATTTCTTATCACGATTTGTATGAGAATGCCTTATTGTCTTCGTATACATGTAATTGCGGTATTTTTAACTTACTACAGAGTACATATTCGCAAAATTTATAACTTATGGGAAAATTATGTTGACTGATAAAAACTAAATAATATCAAAACTTCCCTCCCTTTCAGTTTATCTCCCTACCTAAATAAGGAAAAATATGAAAACAAATTGTAAGCTTACATACAGAATTCTATTTTCCAGTGATTGTCCAATAAGTGTTCATTTATTGTAGGAATGCATAATTGTCGTCCATATTTGTCAACTGATGATCGAGTAACAGTTTTCTCTTTTCCTCATTTTCAATTTGCAGCTTCAAAGCAGTTTCTTGTAAGTCAAAAATTTCCATTTCTCGTTTGATCTTCTTAGTGATTAGCTCATGTTGTTCCTGTAAGTTCCGTTTCAAATCATCGTCTACCTTCGAAGGCCTATTTTCCAAACTAGTGAGCAGGCGCTTTCGAGGAGGCTTTTCACTCGTACTTGGTGTACTCGTAGAGTTTTCTGTCTCATCGTCGAGACTTGCAGCAGAATTTTCGAATCGGTCAGTTTCGAGTTCACTGGCTGTATCGAAGCCGCCTTCTATTCCTTGAATCTTCGGATTATCTACTCCGAGAATAGCAATAATTCTTTCGGCTGTGTGAGATAACGGATCTGGAGATGGTCCGCCGCCAGTTCCCTTCACAGATTTCATGTGCTGATTGTACTCAGAAATTTTTTCAGATTTCAGCTTCAAAAATTTCTTCTTACAATCATCAGCAGTTCTTCCAGGAAATTCTTCAGCTATCTTGCTCCATAAACTTTTCTTCTTCTCATTTGTGATGGTTGACGAAAATTTGCCGATGAGCTGGTCATATTTATCCTCCACATGATCTAGTAATCTCGAAATTTCTTTAGAATCCCAGTTTTCTTTCCTTTTCTTCTTCGGAACATCTGGCAATACCTTTTCAGTGCTTTCACTCATTTTATCTTCTGCTTAAAGAAATTCGCACAAGATGCACGGACAAGAGATGTATGTGTGTTTGAACATTCACACGTCATACTCAACAACAGATATCAGGGTCAAACGCATCTTATTCGACGATGGGAAATTCATCCGTCTCTTGGATAGCTTATCCATGGCTTATCACTTGCGTCAAATATTTTCGAAGCCAATAAACGAACGAGTTTCGAAGCCAATGAGCGATGGATGAACAATGTTTTCGAACAATAACCTTGACTTAAATGACTAATGAGTAATAACTTTCCTTCTAAGCAATCTTACATCGCCGGTCGCGACGGAAAATGGCAAGTGATTCATTTTTTCAATTATCACAAACTCAAGTATTAAGAAGAGTACAAGCATCCTCAAGACCACGTGTATTTCGGACCAGGCCAGCATTCGAAGAATATTCTGATGAAGAATTGCGAGCACGGTTTAGATTTGGAAAAAAGTCACTCGCGAAATTGGAAGAGAAGTTGGGTCCATACCTAAGTGAGCATACAAGGAGAGGACATGTTCTTCCGCTACGTCTACGTATTTTACTGACCCTTCGTGTACTCGCGAGCGGTAGTTTCCTTGAAGTTGTAGGAGATACATTTGGAGTAAACAAAAGCACGGCTTCAAGAATCTTTGCTGAAATAATTGACGCTGTTATCTGTTTGCAACACGAATACGTGACAACTGCATTTCTACAACGAGCTGATAATTTATCTTGGTTTGAGATAAACAAATTCCCGGAAGTGTGTGGATGTATTGACGGAACCCACATAAAGATCTTAGCTCCCACTACATTTGAAGATGTCTATGTAAGTCGCAAAGGCACTCATTCTATTAACGTTCAGATTGTGTCGACAGGGGAACTTCTGATTGCAAATTGTGTTGTGAAATATCCAGGAAGTACTCATGACAGTCGAATTCTTGAAGAGTCATCGATATGTGAACAATTCAATAGAAAGGTCTTCGGTAAGAAACGGCTGCTGGGCGATCAAGGATATCCATTGAAGCCATGGCTTATGACTCCAGTTAATAACAGAGCTACAGGTCGGTTGACTACGAAAGAAAAGAAATTCAACAAATCACATAGATCTGCAAGGTCATCGGTAGAAAGAACTATTGGTATCCTCAAACAAAGATGGTATTGTTTAAAATCGGGACTTCGGTTTAACGTGAATAAGAACTGCAAAGTGATCTTAGCTTGTATTATTCTGCATAATTTTGCTATTTTATCGAATGAACCCGAACCTGTTATAGAAAGCAGTGAAGACATTGACGCCGATGACACTGACGATAATCAAGACGAAATCGACATGAATGGAAGAAATGCAAGAAGCGAGTACATTATGAGATTCTTCTGACTATTTTGTTAGCCAAAAGTGTTTATAAATTGAATTTATTTACTCTTTCAATAATTGTTATCTACAAAATACTATATTGTAGCTGATGTAGTGAGATAGGAAATGTTTGATGTAATTGAGGTTAGTTAGTTAGGATGGAATATAGGAAGATTTTGTTGCAACTGGGTTTAGTTAGGATGGCAGTGTATGATGATTTTGCTGCAACTCATTCTATCTCCAGTGAGATAGGAAAGTTTTGTTGCAACTGGGTTTAGTTAGGAAGAAAATGATTTAGGACGTTTCTAGGTTAGGAAGCTTTTGTTGCAACTCGATTTGGGTAAGATTCCTAACTAGGAACGATATCATAGATAGGAAGAGATAGTTAGGAGGGTTTTCTTGCAACCGGGCCCTGAGCGCCCAACATTATCGAGAAAACTTTTGCGAAATGATCTGGGCCCGGTTGCAAGAAGCACTTGGGAAGAAAAATTCTTCCTAACTCGCGAGATAGGAAGAATTCAGTTGCAACAAAACCATCCTAACTAAAGACGTATTCCGTTCAGCACGAGATTCCGAAATTCTATCTAACTCATTTCTGAACTGTGAAATCTATTATCATGATAAAGATTGGTTTTCAAATTGTTTCTATAGTTGTTGCTAGCGGATTAGGACGAAGATAATGTTTCTAAATTTCAAGCGTACCGCTAGGAAGGGTATTTCATTCCTAAAGTCTTGACTACAGAGTTAGGAAAGAAATTTATTTCTCACAATGTTCCTAACCTCAGTTGCAAGAAACAAAAATCTTCCTAAAGTTAGAACCGACCTTTACTAACTCTAACTTTGATTTGGTGTTGTAATAACCGCGACTACTTCCGTGACCTTTAAATTTCTTATCACGATTTGTATGAGAATGCCTTATTGTCTTCGTATACATGTAATTGCGGTATTTTTAACTTACTACAGAGTACATATTCGCAAAATTTATAACTTATGGGAAAATTATGTTGACTGATAAAAACTAAATAATATCAAAACTTCCCTCCCTTTCAGTTTATCTCCCTACCTAAATAAGGAAAAATATGAAAACAAATTGTAAGCTTACATACAGAATTCTATTTTCCAGTGATTGTCCAATAAGTGTTCATTTATTGTAGGAATGCATAATTGTCGTCCATATTTGTCAACTGATGATCGAGTAACAGTTTTCTCTTTTCCTCATTTTCAATTTGCAGCTTCAAAGCAGTTTCTTGTAAGTCAAAAATTTCCATTTCTCGTTTGATCTTCTTAGTGATTAGCTCATGTTGTTCCTGTAAGTTCCGTTTCAAATCATCGTCTACCTTCGAAGGCCTATTTTCCAAACTAGTGAGCAGGCGCTTTCGAGGAGGCTTTTCACTCGTACTTGGTGTACTCGTAGAGTTTTCTGTCTCATCGTCGAGACTTGCAGCAGAATTTTCGAATCGGTCAGTTTCGAGTTCACTGGCTGTATCGAAGCCGCCTTCTATTCCTTGAATCTTCGGATTATCTACTCCGAGAATAGCAATAATTCTTTCGGCTGTGTGAGATAACGGATCTGGAGATGGTCCGCCGCCAGTTCCCTTCACAGATTTCATGTGCTGATTGTACTCAGAAATTTTTTCAGATTTCAGCTTCAAAAATTTCTTCTTACAATCATCAGCAGTTCTTCCAGGAAATTCTTCAGCTATCTTGCTCCATAAACTTTTCTTCTTCTCATTTGTGATGGTTGACGAAAATTTGCCGATGAGCTGGTCATATTTATCCTCCACATGATCTAGTAATCTCGAAATTTCTTTAGAATCCCAGTTTTCTTTCCTTTTCTTCTTCGGAACATCTGGCAATACCTTTTCAGTGCTTTCACTCATTTTATCTTCTGCTTAAAGAAATTCGCACAAGATGCACGGACAAGAGATGTATGTGTGTTTGAACATTCACACGTCATACTCAACAACAGATATCAGGGTCAAACGCATCTTATTCGACGATGGGAAATTCATCCGTCTCTTGGATAGCTTATCCATGGCTTATCACTTGCGTCAAATATTTTCGAAGCCAATAAACGAACGAGTTTCGAAGCCAATGAGCGATGGATGAACAATGTTTTCGAACAATAACCTTGACTTAAATGACTAATGAGTAATAACTTTCCTTCTAAGCAATCTTACATCGCCGGTCGCGACGGAAAATGGCAAGTGATTCATTTTTTCAATTATCACAAACTCAAGTATTAAGAAGAGTACAAGCATCCTCAAGACCACGTGTATTTCGGACCAGGCCAGCATTCGAAGAATATTCTGATGAAGAATTGCGAGCACGGTTTAGATTTGGAAAAAAGTCACTCGCGAAATTGGAAGAGAAGTTGGGTCCATACCTAAGTGAGCATACAAGGAGAGGACATGTTCTTCCGCTACGTCTACGTATTTTACTGACCCTTCGTGTACTCGCGAGCGGTAGTTTCCTTGAAGTTGTAGGAGATACATTTGGAGTAAACAAAAGCACGGCTTCAAGAATCTTTGCTGAAATAATTGACGCTGTTATCTGTTTGCAACACGAATACGTGACAACTGCATTTCTACAACGAGCTGATAATTTATCTTGGTTTGAGATAAACAAATTCCCGGAAGTGTGTGGATGTATTGACGGAACCCACATAAAGATCTTAGCTCCCACTACATTTGAAGATGTCTATGTAAGTCGCAAAGGCACTCATTCTATTAACGTTCAGATTGTGTCGACAGGGGAACTTCTGATTGCGAATTGTGTTGTGAAATATCCAGGAAGTACTCATGACAGTCGAATTCTTGAAGAGTCATCGATATGTGAACAATTCAATAGAAAGGTCTTCGGTAAGAAACGGCTGCTGGGCGATCAAGGATATCCATTGAAGCCATGGCTTATGACTCCAGTTAATAACAGAGCTACAGGTCGGTTGACTACGAAAGAAAAGAAATTCAACAAATCACATAGATCTGCAAGGTCATCGGTAGAAAGAACTATTGGTATCCTCAAACAAAGATGGTATTGTTTAAAATCGGGACTTCGGTTTAACGTGAATAAGAACTGCAAAGTGATCTTAGCTTGTATTATTCTGCATAATTTTGCTATTTTATCGAATGAACCCGAACCTGTTATAGAAAGCAGTGAAGACATTGACGCCGATGACACTGACGATAATCAAGACGAAATCGACATGAATGGAAGAAATGCAAGAAGCGAGTACATTATGAGATTCTTCTGACTATTTTGTTAGCCAAAAGTGTTTATAAATTGAATTTATTTACTCTTTCAATAATTGTTATCTACAAAATACTATATTGTAGCTGATGTAGTGAGATAGGAAATGTTTGATGTAATTGAGGTTAGTTAGTTAGGATGGAATATAGGAAGATTTTGTTGCAACTGGGTTTAGTTAGGATGGCAGTGTATGATGATTTTGCTGCAACTCATTCTATCTCCAGTGAGATAGGAAAGTTTTGTTGCAACTGGGTTTAGTTAGGAAGAAAATGATTTAGGACGTTTCTAGGTTAGGAAGCTTTTGTTGCAACTCGATTTGGGTAAGATTCCTAACTAGGAACGATATCATAGATAGGAAGAGATAGTTAGGAGGGTTTTCTTGCAACCGGGCCCTGAGCGCCCAACATTATCGAGAAAACTTTTGCGAAATGATCTGGGCCCGGTTGCAAGAAGCACTTGGGAAGAAAAATTCTTCCTAACTCGCGAGATAGGAAGAATTCAGTTGCAACAAAACCATCCTAACTAAAGACGTATTCCGTTCAGCACGAGATTCCGAAATTCTATCTAACTCATTTCTGAACTGTGAAATCTATTATCATGATAAAGATTGGTTTTCAAATTGTTTCTATAGTTGTTGCTAGCGGATTAGGACGAAGATAATGTTTCTAAATTTCAAGCGTACCGCTAGGAAGGGTATTTCATTCCTAAAGTCTTGACTACAGAGTTAGGAAAGAAATTTATTTCTCACAATGTTCCTAACCTCAGTTGCAAGAAACAAAAATCTTCCTAGTTTTCTTCCTAAAGTTAGAACCGACCTTTACTAACTCTAACTTTGATTTGGTGTTGTAATAACCGCGACTACTTCCGTGACCTTTAAATTTCTTATCACGATTTGTATGAGAATGCCTTATTGTCTTCGTATACATGTAATTGCGGTATTTTTAACTTACTACAGAGTACATATTCGCAAAATTTATAACTTATGGGAAAATTATGTTGACTGATAAAAACTAAATAATATCAAAACTTCCCTCCCTTTCAGTTTATCTCCCTACCTAAATAAGGAAAAATATGAAAACAAATTGTAAGCTTACATACAGAATTCTATTTTCCAGTGATTGTCCAATAAGTGTTCATTTATTGTAGGAATGCATAATTGTCGTCCATATTTGTCAACTGATGATCGAGTAACAGTTTTCTCTTTTCCTCATTTTCAATTTGCAGCTTCAAAGCAGTTTCTTGTAAGTCAAAAATTTCCATTTCTCGTTTGATCTTCTTAGTGATTAGCTCATGTTGTTCCTGTAAGTTCCGTTTCAAATCATCGTCTACCTTCGAAGGCCTATTTTCCAAACTAGTGAGCAGGCGCTTTCGAGGAGGCTTTTCACTCGTACTTGGTGTACTCGTAGAGTTTTCTGTCTCATCGTCGAGACTTGCAGCAGAATTTTCGAATCGGTCAGTTTCGAGTTCACTGGCTGTATCGAAGCCGCCTTCTATTCCTTGAATCTTCGGATTATCTACTCCGAGAATAGCAATAATTTTTTCGGCTGTGTGAGATAACGGATCTGGAGATGGTCCGCCGCCAGTTCCCTTCACAGATTTCATGTGCTGATTGTACTCAGAAATTTTTTCAGATTTCAGCTTCAAAAATTTCTTCTTACAATCATCAGCAGTTCTTCCAGGAAATTCTTCAGCTATCTTGCTCCATAAACTTTTCTTCTTCTCATTTGTGATGGTTGACGAAAATTTGCCGATGAGCTGGTCATATTTATCCTCCACATGATCTAGTAATCTCGAAATTTCTTTAGAATCCCAGTTTTCTTTCCTTTTCTTCTTCGGAACATCTGGCAATACCTTTTCAGTGCTTTCACTCATTTTATCTTCTGCTTAAAGAAATTCGCACAAGATGCACGGACAAGAGATGTATGTGTGTTTGAACATTCACACGTCATACTCAACAACAGATATCAGGGTCAAACGCATCTTATTCGACGATGGGAAATTCATCCGTCTCTTGGATAGCTTATCCATGGCTTATCACTTGCGTCAAATATTTTCGAAGCCAATAAACGAACGAGTTTCGAAGCCAATGAGCGATGGATGAACAATGTTTTCGAACAATAACCTTGACTTAAATGACTAATGAGTAATAACTTTCCTTCTAAGCAATCTTACATCGCCGGTCGCGACGGAAAATGGCAAGTGATTCATTTTTTCAATTATCACAAACTCAAGTATTAAGAAGAGTACAAGCATCCTCAAGACCACGTGTATTTCGGACCAGGCCAGCATTCGAAGAATATTCTGATGAAGAATTGCGAGCACGGTTTAGATTTGGAAAAAAGTCACTCGCGAAATTGGAAGAGAAGTTGGGTCCATACCTAAGTGAGCATACAAGGAGAGGACATGTTCTTCCGCTACGTCTACGTATTTTACTGACCCTTCGTGTACTCGCGAGCGGTAGTTTCCTTGAAGTTGTAGGAGATACATTTGGAGTAAACAAAAGCACGGCTTCAAGAATCTTTGCTGAAATAATTGACGCTGTTATCTGTTTGCAACACGAATACGTGACAACTGCATTTCTACAACGAGCTGATAATTTATCTTGGTTTGAGATAAACAAATTCCCGGAAGTGTGTGGATGTATTGACGGAACCCACATAAAGATCTTAGCTCCCACTACATTTGAAGATGTCTATGTAAGTCGCAAAGGCACTCATTCTATTAACGTTCAGATTGTGTCGACAGGGGAACTTCTGATTGCGAATTGTGTTGTGAAATATCCAGGAAGTACTCATGACAGTCGAATTCTTGAAGAGTCATCGATATGTGAACAATTCAATAGAAAGGTCTTCGGTAAGAAACGGCTGCTGGGCGATCAAGGATATCCATTGAAGCCATGGCTTATGACTCCAGTTAATAACAGAGCTACAGGTCGGTTGACTACGAAAGAAAAGAAATTCAACAAATCACATAGATCTGCAAGGTCATCGGTAGAAAGAACTATTGGTATCCTCAAACAAAGATGGTATTGTTTAAAATCGGGACTTCGGTTTAACGTGAATAAGAACTGCAAAGTGATCTTAGCTTGTATTATTCTGCATAATTTTGCTATTTTATCGAATGAACCCGAACCTGTTATAGAAAGCAGTGAAGACATTGACGCCGATGACACTGACGATAATCAAGACGAAATCGACATGAATGGAAGAAATGCAAGAAGCGAGTACATTATGAGATTCTTCTGACTATTTTGTTAGCCAAAAGTGTTTATAAATTGAATTTATTTACTCTTTCAATAATTGTTATCTACAAAATACTATATTGTAGCTGATGTAGTGAGATAGGAAATGTTTGATGTAATTGAGGTTAGTTAGTTAGGATGGAATATAGGAAGATTTTGTTGCAACTGGGTTTAGTTAGGATGGCAGTGTATGATGATTTTGCTGCAACTCATTCTATCTCCAGTGAGATAGGAAAGTTTTGTTGCAACTGGGTTTAGTTAGGAAGAAAATGATTTAGGACGTTTCTAGGTTAGGAAGCTTTTGTTGCAACTCGATTTGGGTAAGATTCCTAACTAGGAACGATATCATAGATAGGAAGAGATAGTTAGGAGGGTTTTCTTGCAACCGGGCCCTGAGCGCCCAACATTATCGAGAAAACTTTTGCGAAATGATCTGGGCCCGGTTGCAAGAAGCACTTGGGAAGAAAAATTCTTCCTAACTCGCGAGATAGGAAGAATTCAGTTGCAACAAAACCATCCTAACTAAAGACGTATTCCGTTCAGCACGAGATTCCGAAATTCTATCTAACTCATTTCTGAACTGTGAAATCTATTATCATGATAAAGATTGGTTTTCAAATTGTTTCTATAGTTGTTGCTAGCGGATTAGGACGAAGATAATGTTTCTAAATTTCAAGCGTACCGCTAGGAAGGGTATTTCATTCCTAAAGTCTTGACTACAGAGTTAGGAAAGAAATTTATTTCTCACAATGTTCCTAACCTCAGTTGCAAGAAACAAAAATCTTCCTAGTTTTCTTCCTAAAGTTAGAACCGACCTTTACTAACTCTAACTTTGATTTGGTGTTGTAATAACCGCGACTACTTCCGTGACCTTTAAATTTCTTATCACGATTTGTATGAGAATGCCTTATTGTCTTCGTATACATGTAATTGCGGTATTTTTAACTTACTACAGAGTACATATTCGCAAAATTTATAACTTATGGGAAAATTATGTTGACTGATAAAAACTAAATAATATCAAAACTTCCCTCCCTTTCAGTTTATCTCCCTACCTAAATAAGGAAAAATATGAAAACAAATTGTAAGCTTACATACAGAATTCTATTTTCCAGTGATTGTCCAATAAGTGTTCATTTATTGTAGGAATGCATAATTGTCGTCCATATTTGTCAACTGATGATCGAGTAACAGTTTTCTCTTTTCCTCATTTTCAATTTGCAGCTTCAAAGCAGTTTCTTGTAAGTCAAAAATTTCCATTTCTCGTTTGATCTTCTTAGTGATTAGCTCATGTTGTTCCTGTAAGTTCCGTTTCAAATCATCGTCTACCTTCGAAGGCCTATTTTCCAAACTAGTGAGCAGGCGCTTTCGAGGAGGCTTTTCACTCGTACTTGGTGTACTCGTAGAGTTTTCTGTCTCATCGTCGAGACTTGCAGCAGAATTTTCGAATCGGTCAGTTTCGAGTTCACTGGCTGTATCGAAGCCGCCTTCTATTCCTTGAATCTTCGGATTATCTACTCCGAGAATAGCAATAATTTTTTCGGCTGTGTGAGATAACGGATCTGGAGATGGTCCGCCGCCAGTTCCCTTCACAGATTTCATGTGCTGATTGTACTCAGAAATTTTTTCAGATTTCAGCTTCAAAAATTTCTTCTTACAATCATCAGCAGTTCTTCCAGGAAATTCTTCAGCTATCTTGCTCCATAAACTTTTCTTCTTCTCATTTGTGATGGTTGACGAAAATTTGCCGATGAGCTGGTCATATTTATCCTCCACATGATCTAGTAATCTCGAAATTTCTTTAGAATCCCAGTTTTCTTTCCTTTTCTTCTTCGGAACATCTGGCAATACCTTTTCAGTGCTTTCACTCATTTTATCTTCTGCTTAAAGAAATTCGCACAAGATGCACGGACAAGAGATGTATGTGTGTTTGAACATTCACACGTCATACTCAACAACAGATATCAGGGTTAAACGCATCTTATTCGACGATGGGAAATTCATCCGTCTCTTGGATAGCTTATCCATGGCTTATCACTTGCGTCAAATATTTTCGAAGCCAATAAACGAACGAGTTTCGAAGCCAATGAGCGATGGATGAACAATGTTTTCGAACAATAACCTTGACTTAAATGACTAATGAGTAATAACTTTCCTTCTAAGCAATCTTACATCGCCGGTTGCGACGGAAAATGGCAAGTGATTCATTTTTTCAATTATCACAAACTCAAGTATTAAGAAGAGTACAAGCATCCTCAAGACCACGTGTATTTCGGACCAGGCCAGCATTCGAAGAATATTCTGATGAAGAATTGCGAGCACGGTTTAGATTTGGAAAAAAGTCACTCGCGAAATTGGAAGAGAAGTTGGGTCCATACCTAAGTGAGCATACAAGGAGAGGACATGTTCTTCCGCTACGTCTACGTATTTTACTGACCCTTCGTGTACTCGCGAGCGGTAGTTTCCTTGAAGTTGTAGGAGATACATTTGGAGTAAACAAAAGCACGGCTTCAAGAATCTTTGCTGAAATAATTGACGCTGTTATCTGTTTGCAACACGAATACGTGACAACTGCATTTCTACAACGAGCTGATAATTTATCTTGGTTTGAGATAAACAAATTCCCGGAAGTGTGTGGATGTATTGACGGAACCCACATAAAGATCTTAGCTCCCACTACATTTGAAGATGTCTATGTAAGTCGCAAAGGCACTCATTCTATTAACGTTCAGATTGTGTCGACAGGGGAACTTCTGATTGCGAATTGTGTTGTGAAATATCCAGGAAGTACTCATGACAGTCGAATTCTTGAAGAGTCATCGATATGTGAACAATTCAATAGAAAGGTCTTCGGTAAGAAACGGCTGCTGGGCGATCAAGGATATCCATTGAAGCCATGGCTTATGACTCCAGTTAATAACAGAGCTACAGGTCGGTTGACTACGAAAGAAAAGAAATTCAACAAATCACATAGATCTGCAAGGTCATCGGTAGAAAGAACTATTGGTATCCTCAAACAAAGATGGTATTGTTTAAAATCGGGACTTCGGTTTAACGTGAATAAGAACTGCAAAGTGATCTTAGCTTGTATTATTCTGCATAATTTTGCTATTTTATCGAATGAACCCGAACCTGTTATAGAAAGCAGTGAAGACATTGACGCCGATGACACTGACGATAATCAAGACGAAATCGACATGAATGGAAGAAATGCAAGAAGCGAGTACATTATGAGATTCTTCTGACTATTTTGTTAGCCAAAAGTGTTTATAAATTGAATTTATTTACTCTTTCAATAATTGTTATCTACAAAATACTATATTGTAGCTGATGTAGTGAGATAGGAAATGTTTGATGTAATTGAGGTTAGTTAGTTAGGATGGAATATAGGAAGATTTTGTTGCAACTGGGTTTAGTTAGGAAGAAAATGATTTAGGACGTTTCTAGGTTAGGAAGCTTTTGTTGCAACTCGATTTGGGTAAGATTCCTAACTAGGAACGATATCATAGATAGGAAGAGATAGTTAGGAGGGTTTTCTTGCAACCGGGCCCTGAATTCTTCGACTCTGAAGGAATCGTGGCGATCGGAACATTTTGAAGGAATTCACAGCAATCCGCAAGCGACGCACGACTATTTTCCTATCTCTGTAAGGCATTAAAAATTTCTTTTTGCCCACTTAGTAAGCTCCTGCATGTGCCATCGCTTTGAATCAGTTTGCACTTCTAGCAAAGTGACAAGCTTAAACAATCTAATTCTGTGGCTACACCAGAAAAATAGCGTTTCTTCTTTCGGCATAGCAGTGTTCGGAATGACGTTTCACTCAAAAGCCTTATGAAGCACGAATGACAGATAGAGAAAGATGCACAATGTAGCAAGCAAACCGTTGACAGAAATCAAATAAATTAATAAACCACTCTGCAATGTACAATTGTACATCTTTCTGTCATTCATGCATGATTAATGCTTTGAACGAAGCATTGCACTGAATGAATTTTGCGTGGTACCCGAAGACATTCTAATTTGCTTTCTCAACAATGGAACCGGGTACGATGAGAACTCTGCCGGAAGAGCAAAAGCGGAATAAAACCTGCAATGTTAACAACACTGCAACTTCAATAAAGGAGAACAGATCCTGGTGCAATCGCACATTGTGTCGAAAAATTTTGTACAGTCGCACACAGGGGTGTAGTCGTAAATTCTTAGGAAGTATAACGCTAAGAGCTAAACATTCAGTTGAATTTCGGGAAGCATGACGCTAAATTTGACATGTATATACACTAAAAGCCAAAAGACTTGTCGCACATGCAATGTTTACTAATGCGCAAGGGTGACATTAAGTCTTTTGACTTTTAGTGTATCAGCTGAAAACGCATATTCGTGCCACTATTGTCCATAACCGACTGTTCGAGAGCTACATAATCGCCCTTTCAGAATTTTCAACCGCTCTCATCCGCTTTCGGCGATTACTTTATCATTGAAGGACTTCCACATGAATCCAAGTATTAATAAAAGCATGCATGCTCATGACAAAATGCAAAAATAGGAAGTTGAATAAGATCTTCATCAATAATGCACATCAAGTATGAACATTTTTACATTAAGCTTAAATGTTTGCCACATACAGCTTACCATCTTTTGACGTTAATTTGATGACCTTAGGAAGTATAACGCTGATTCGGCCAGAATCTTAGGAAGTATAACGGCGTTATACCGCGTTACCCCTCCACTACACCCCTGGACTCGCACACTGTAATTGCTTTATTTCATAGTGAATTAATCAAAGGGAAATAGCAACTCGAAGAAATTATTCGCGGGAATCTAATATTTTATCAATCTTTCAAAAATTTCCTGACGATTTCAATTCTTCCAAAATATATGACTGTGTAAAGCAGATGTGTACAAACACTTATTCAAATCGCTCAATACTATTTCCAATCATGATAAGTCAACTGGAAGTTATATCGACTGGGGTCAACATGCACCAGTTATTGAATAGATAGCTATGATCGTTCACGTCGCGCAGTTCCCACGATCTTGAGCATGAAACGCAATTCTACTATTTGATGTCTACATTTATATAACGTCAATACTGGCAGACAAGTGTAAACAGCTATCATCTACCGAAGGTTCCATACAGGATTGCCACTTCGCAAAGACAAAAATACAGACTTGGTGATGGGTCATCTTAGTAGTATAAAAATGGTGTCAAGTGTCATGTGAAATGGAATAACTTAAGATTGAGATATTTGTGGGACACATGAGCCTATCAAGCTGTTCAACTGTAGCCAGAGTACAGACTCTGATTTCATTGTTCATAAACAACAACGAAATGTACATGCAATGCTGACTGAGAAAATAGAAAGCTTTGATATTGCAACAAATACAAGTATATTGAGAGATAAAAACGAGTTCTTCGTATGATATCATGACTTAACATTGGACTTATCGTTCACTTAGCAAACATAGAATCGATTACTTTTTGACTATCTGAATCGAGATGTGACATTTTGGACTCTCGCTCTGATTGTAGGCGCAGTTTTTAGCACGAATCTCTTCAACCGCTTGCTCAGCTGCAGCCAACTCCTCGTTTATATTGCCCAGTTCTTTGTCAACCGTTTGAGTGGTCCTGCGCTTGTAAACGCCAGTTACGCGTTCTTTGGACGATGACAGCGGTTGTGGAAGTTCTATGGTTGACTTCTTTTTCTGAAGCAGTTTGTATTGAGCGGAAGCCTGGGATATCATTTTCATGAGGTTTTGAGAGGCTTGAAATGCTTCGAATTTTTTCCTGTCAAAATGCGAGCAGATAATGCGTCGAGCATCGTATGTTGCCGCATCCATTCTGGACTGATAAATCGATTCAACGGTCTTCATTTTGGAGAATCCAGATTCTACAACCATGTTATGAGGGAGCGACAAAAGAAGTACCTCAACGACATGGGAAATGTGCGGACTGTCATTTAGTTTACCCTCGGCAAACAATTTCTCTAATGATACTGTATCCTTCATTTGAACTCGAATCAATGATAATTCGTCAACTGCCTTGATTCTGTTCATGTTCAATGCATCGCACAATCGCTGAAAAGATCTCAAGAACTTCTCGCTATATTCACTGGTATGAATGAGATGACATCTGCGAACAATATCAGATGTTCAAGAAAGAGAGAGAAGTCTCGGACATTGGAAGTCAATGATTTACGCCACAGTTATATTATCCAAATGCAAAATATAAATGCAGACTATTACAGACTTCATAAGGAAATACAGACCAAGTGGCAAGCCTGGTTCTATATGAAATATGTAAACAAAAGCAATCTTGTCCATGAACTTTGTCTTTGCGATGTTCCTGAATTTTAGAATTTTCACCTTGAAGCATGAAAATAGGATATTGAATATCCAAAGAGAAAGACACCGATTAAGACAATAAAGACTAACACCCTTGATTCCCCGACCACAATCGCCTGACCCAGGAATCGAACCGATGTCCGCGGTGGAGACGAGCTCGCACCTTCTTCACTAGGCCGCGCTGACGGTCCAAAAGAATGCGAGTGAAGGTAGAAGTCATCTCTAAGTGATGTCGACAGCTTATTGTCCTAGTATTATTGACAGAATGCTACCAGCATTCATTTTGTAGCGAGACAAATTTAGTATATCATTCGACTGCGTCACACAGCAAGTTGACGATAAATATCTGTCGCATTATATTGAATATCTAATGAGAATGACAACTATAAAAGAATTCCACTTCCTGCAACAGACTTTTTCCGTAAAAGTAAGCTGATGTATAAAATTGAATGTTGAATAGGAACTTCTTTATTTGCCCTACGAGCTCCACCAAATGTGTGCTTATATTCACTGGCATCATTACACACACGTCTTTCTTCTACCATACTGGAGTTCAAGGATGCAGAAAAAATTAACCACGGTTTAATGTACGATCTTTTCACTACGTTTTCAAAATATCAGTTTAAAAATAGTTAACTAGTTAGAACGTTAACTAGTTGAACGTAGTTAAATATACACCTTTTCCAGTTCATGTATCGAATCGCTAAATTCAATGTTAAGATTACTCAGATCAACAATAGTTCTTCAATTCAGGCATTCAATTGCTAATTTCTGCTGTCATGAATCTCATTTCAAGTATACAATTTCTCATTTCTATTGTTTATTTGTTGACGACAGAGACAAGTGAAGTCGCATATCTCAATTCATGAATAATATTCGCAATTCATCGATAGATATCTCTATAAAAGCCAATTTAGCCCCTCATGTCGACTGATAATTTTGCTAATATGCCAAGAAATCGCATCTCCTTGGTTGACAAACAGAGAATTGCTGCCGCATATGAGCGTAATGAAGACTATGTTGAGACGGATAGACAGCTGGGCATCGCGTATGGAACTGCATATGCGATTGTTCGACGATACCGTGAGCATGGGACTGTTGATCGTCCTCGAGGTGGAGCTAGGAATGTTCGTTTGGACAATGAGATGGAGGACGCCATAGTGTCCATCACTGAAGAGCATCCTGAGTTCACTTTGGCGCAAATAAATGCTGAGTAGCGACTTCGCCTCCCAGAAGAGGTGAACATCTGCGACAATTCGGTTGCCAAAGTATTGGACGGACAGCTGATAACGTTGAAACTATTACGTGATGCATCAGAGCAACGGAGCTTAGCAATAGTGAAAGCTGACAGAACATCAATGGCAAACTGGCTGCTCCGAAACGCGCAGATGGAGAAAGTATACATTCATGAAAGCGGCTTTCGTCTGTGGTTGAGAAGAACTATGGAATTACAATTCGGAAGACTTCAAGCTGTTTCTGGAAGAATGCTCACAGATGCTGGCACAGGGTTCAGTGGTTTTCATCTTCGACAATGCGCCGTTTCACAAAGTTGCCTCAGACGCTATTCTTCAGGCAGGTCACTCCTACCGGTTCCAGCCGGCATATTCGCCGTTTCTGAATATTTGTGAAGGTGCATTCAGCATATGGAAAGCGGAGTTCAAGAAACTGATGGCGGAGACGAGACACTACCTGCTACAGCAGACCCATCAACAACGAATAGCCACTATGATGCAGTTGGCAGAACAATCCATCAGTTCGGTTACGTACGTGAAAGTTCGTCGACTTTATCAGCATATGTTGACTCTTCTTCCATCTTGCATAGCAGGTGATGACATCAACCATGAATAAATTAATAATGCACATCATTTTTATAAATACATGAATATTTGGATTATTTTTTGCTGTTTTTGTGCGAGATAGAAATAAGGATGAAAGATAGATGGATGCAGGATATGAGAGGTGCATGCACATGTGCAGGTATAAATGAATAAAAAGATTTCCGTTGAATCTAAACAGCATGTTTCATTGAAAACTAAATGAGCTTAATGAAATTTACTGAGCTCAAATGTAAAGAAAGCATTTTCGACAACAGCAAGGTATTTCCTAAAAACTGAAAGTATCAGCATTTGTATGTCAGCGAATAATGCACCGCAGCAACTGGGATACAGTCAGTTTTCTTTCAGAAAGATCAAGCATTTACATTTGATTTTAGTTTATCGTTTTGATAATTCTATTATTGAATTGAGGTAAATCTGCGAAGTAATCTTACATCTCAGTTCATTACTGAATAATCTCAAAACAGTTTTATCTTTGATTTGAGATAATTAACGATTGAATGTCGTATTCTTATACTTGAAATGGAAAAGGTGTATAATATTTCAGACCAGGATCGGTCCGACAACATGCGCGTTAGACGTTGTATATCCTGTTATCCGACCGGACAAATAACCGACATCTTGGGATCGAAGTCGGAATTGACAGCACTGTTAATTACATGTTTACATGCTACATAGTCGCTTTTATTCATTTCAAAAATAACATCAAAAAGATTATATTAAAATGATTCGTAAAGACCATTATCTTTCGTGAATGAAAATTTTGTCTATAAATAGATATCTGTTTGCTGAAGAATAACAGTCAGCAATGACGTGGTAATATTTTAATTAGGAAGAACTCAACGTCTTCACTGTCATGTTTTGTCTTGTTATGACTAGTTATGTTATGACTCAACCCCAGCAAACATGTCATCATCACTACAGTCAATGTTACAGACACACCTTAGTCACCCGAGCTTTAAATGTCTAATGATTCACTATCGGAATTGATTTTGATTTGTTCGACCAGGGATTGTAAAATTGAATTGCAATATTCAATTGATTGATTGTAGAGACAAGCATCGGAGATCTGTGTGAAAACTAGATTCGATGTTATTTGAATAGCATGATATTGAATCCAATCTAAACCGATGCGAAAAGTTCAGTTATTAGTCATATCCAGGGTTTATCAAAAATTAATTGCAATTATTTGTCATGAACGTTCGGACAGACTAATTCTTGATTCGTTATTTGTGAAACTGCTTTATTACGTGAATAGCACACACTGGTGATATCGCTCAAAATCAAATTTCTCCCGCAGGCCGAAAAAAATCCCGCAGTTATTGAAAAAAGCTATTTCTACGCTTTTTACGAAGATATGACATTCCGAAATATTTCCCCTTACAGTCCCTACACGGATACCTACGGGATTTAGGTATCCGTGGGTCCCTATTACGCTGTTACTTGAAGGCCTACTGCCCTTTACGAGTCTTTTACAGTGTAGGCCCATGTCTATTTGTAAATTACAATCTTATAACATAGTACGTGTAGATCAAAACTTCCATTCGTCAAACATGTCTATCAAACTGGTTGTAACACCTAACTGTCACGCTATCAATACATGAAATTATAAAAGAGAAATCGAAGTCATCTATTGGCCTGATCGAAGTGTGTATTGCTTTAAAAATCAAAAGAGTACCTACAGATACGCAGGTCAAAACAACCGATTTCCAGGTTGCCAAAGACTTGCAGTCAGATTGAAAAGAAGGCTGGCAATTGCAGCCTATCATAAAGAACAAAAAAGACGAAAAGAGTGTACAGTACTACAGGTACTGACGTCCAAAAGAAACGCAAAATCTACGTATTGTTTTGGTTTGATACTTGGCCGACAAGTTTGTAATTTTCATGCCATAATAATTTGGTGTATGATCAATTTGAATCGGTTAGACCACAAGACACAAGACTATGTTAAAACAATTGAGATAAAACATATTTTCTTTGGCTCATTCACATGTATGCACTGCGTTGCGTTTCTTTTGGACTTCGGTAAGAAAAGAGTACAGCCACGCGGAGGAAGTCAAAACAACATATTGCCAAACAACAAAACGCCTTTTGTCTCTAATTCTGATAGTCTATTTGGCAACATATCGGGACATTCCGTTGATTTGTTGATTTCTTTGTTTGTCAGAAACGCTTTTTTTAATTTTGGAGGAGGCCAGGAGGGTGATAAATTCATTCCTAATTTCTTCCATGTTTTCCCGCAATGCGGAAATTCCCGCAGCGAATATCACCACTACTAACACAATACATTTCAGTGAGGTTCTTGAGAACAGTGACTTTTCATTAGCTTCTCTATGTCAAGATGAAAGAAGTGAGTTTCAGACGCAAATCACGACGATCAGATATTTGTAGCTGAGTTTGTTTTTGCCAACATATCTCTCACTGTGCAAAATCTGCACTCGATGGTATGTAGTTTAGCAAAGGCAACAAAGCGTTCTGTGCGAAAATGACAGACAGAGGAGGCATACATGCAAGTTACGCTGGAATCCAACCACATTATCATTCTCATCTATCAAATACAATATTCGAGAGTGATCTCTTTGAAATTCGAGAAGTTCTTCAACCATGTCAGTTGTCACATATATAACATCTCCGATATAATCAACCATAATCAAGTTTGATGTCAAGAGCAGTAGAAGATCTACTACCCTTTCAGAGTAGAAATGAAAGAACATGCAGAACATTCTAAATACATCAACACGATTCGCTTGCAGTATTCCACACTATTCCCATGTTACACCTATTGGAGAAATTGGAGAGGTTACCTATACAGTCAAGAATTGACTTTCGTCTGTATTGCCTAACTATCCTGCCTCACAGACAGAGGTCCACAGTACATGAGTGATGCTCTTCTCAAGGTCCATTCACACTGGACACAGCGCGGCACGGCCTCATGCGTCCATAATTTAGTTTAGAACCTTAATAAACCTATGGGGCCGTTTATGCAGAGACGTGCGGGATCGCGACGCGTCCGGTGTGAATGGGCCTTTATGACAGCTTCATGCGAACACCGCTCTCGTCTGCATTCATGGTCATCATAGGATATCAAAGAGCCCATAGTTCGCCAGTGAAGGTTTGGAGGAAGAGTCTTCGCCTTTTCTGCGTACAAAGGTTGGAACAAGTAATAATAATAAGTGATAAGTAATCTTTAATGGCCTCACAAACGGTGAGCGCGTTACACAGCATTCACAAATCACAGATTACAATCTATACACGAATCTGTGATTTGTGAATTATAACCACAGAATTATATATTTTGTTTATCTGCATCGGTTTGTTGGAAGTCTGATTAATTCGAAATTGACGGCACATCGAGGAACTTATTAAGTGGACAAAAAGGAATTCCTTATACCTTACACAGATAGGAAAAAAGTCGCGCGTCGCGTGCGGATTAATGTGAGTTCCAGCAAAGTGCTTCGATTGCCACAATTCCTTCAGATTCGAAGAATTCAGATCATTTCGCACAAGTTTTAGTCCATACTGTTGGCCCTTTCGATCATTAGTAAAAAAAGTAGCACGCGTACGAAAATTAGTGAACCTGATAATTTCACTATCGTCTTCTCAACATTCCTTACTTCATAGTGCATACACTGAATCGAATGTTAGCCAAGACAGCGATGTGTGTTTTGGTGTGTGCGAAGTGATATCACATTACGCACGCATCTCTCACTGGCTCTGGTGTCCTCTGCTGACAGCTTATTGTTTGCCATTTCCAATAGCAAGCGATGCACGAATTATCCATTCGAAAAGGAGCAAGTTGTCTACTTCTGTGTTGTGCCATTTCGATATTAAGACTACATATAACCCTTCCTTTCTAGGAAGCCGAAGCGCGCGCAGATGAATCTAATTCTGTGGTTGGAACTGTTTACCTCTGCAGTTAAGAGCCCTAGATGCTCATCCGAAGACCTTTGAACGTCGACTAAAATCACCTCTTTTATCGAAGTCTTATTCGTGACTTATCATTGCTCTAGTTTAGCTTTTATCCGCACTTTCATTAGTAGTATTTTCTCGAAGTATGTGCATTGACGAGATGAAACACGAATAAAATCCCGCCATTCAAATCAACATGCGCCACATGATGCTTGCTACAATACAAGGAGATAGCAATAGCTAACAGAACAACAGCACGATCCCTCCCCACTTCCTCAGTTGAAATCTGCTTGTAACTGATCCACCCCATAAACTTGAAAATCCTTCCTTGTGGAGGAAATTCCTCCTGAATGATGATCATACAGTACAGTGACGGAGAAATAAATAATCCGGAGTTCAAATTTTTCTCAACGAACCTTCCTATCCGATCTAAGTAGTCATTTCAGAATCCGACTTCAGATCAATTGGATTCGTATATCTTTCTTGTTACTTTTTCTTTTATGTGATTTATTTGAAATGTTTTCAACTTGTCAATTGCCTCTCGATTTTCAACATTGAGGCATTTTTGGAAAATAAACGCATTGTCATTATCATTGATAATAGACTGTACAAATTTAGATTGTCTGTCCCCAATAAACGCAGTTTACATGTAATTGAACCTATGGCTAACTTAATATTAAACTTAACAATTGCTTCGAAGTCAAGCTTGACGTTTGCCACTTTTGATTAATTTCTGCTTGATAATTCCACGACAAGTTAGAGAGGATTTTTATAGCTGATAAAAGTAAAATAAAATAAAGCACATCACTATATGGTTGAGGGAATGGAATGCATTCATGAGCTTAATGAAGTAACGAAAATCTTCAAAAAATGATTCCCCTTTACTCAGTTTATAAATAAAAAAGGCCACTAAATTCATTTGATAAAATTAAAAACTAATTCTTGCACAATGCATTTCGTCCACTCTTATTCAAGTGCAAACATGGACTAACTATACAATACAAAATCTGAAATCATATAATTCTACAGTAATAAATCTATGAATGAAATTGAGAGCATGCAAACCTATAATCTAGTAGACTTAATACATATGAACTAATAACAATTGAGTAAAGAACCTAGATATTAGAAGAAGCAAAACAGAGACTAAAGCTACCAAGGTAAGTAAAGGGTGCGAACACAAGTCAGGATTCTCGCGCAAAATGACGAGAGACTCTGTGATTCCTTAATGAAGTGTCAGGTGATATTTAAGTGTGAGAATCTAAGTGCATCTCCGCGATTTTCTATTGACACATGCATTGATGTTTCAATTAATTCACTAATGTTAGCGTCGATAGCAACTGAACAAATAGTAGAAAAATTGACATATTCAACACTCATCAATCTTGAAGACTCAAATTGACACTCATCAGCATTCAAACCTTGAAGACATTTAAATAACCATTGTCAAGTTGAAGTCACTTACATCATATCTGTTCTCATCGTAACCGTGATTGTATTGCTCGTTTCTACCCATTTCGAATTCGTTGTTGGCACTGGGAGGCATTCCTCTTGAAGAGACAGAGCTGAAATATTCATCCTGTCTGCTGTTTCGTTTATGTTGACGATAAAGCTGCAACAAAGCAAAAAAGTCGGCTAGAAATATGAGCAGAACTGACAGGTTAATACAGGGTGTCGGTAAATTTTCGATTTTCATTTTCCCGGGGTTTTCAAGGATTTCCCGGTTAACAGCAACCTTGAAACCTTGCTTTTCCCGGGGTTTCAAATTTACTTTACAACTGACTGATGAACATCAAAAGTCAAGCATGGATTGACTACCCTTCTCTATTTGTAACAGTGGAACTCCTTCATGAATGTCTATGCCCATGCTATCAAATTGGAGATCAGCTGCTACAATTGTTTTTATCAGGGTTTCCGCGGTTTTCAACTATCGTTTTTCCAGGAGTTTCCAGGAGCCTTCAGATTATATTTCCAGGAGGTTTGCATGATTGGATTTACATGCGAAATTTACATAATTCGTGATATAGCCTTTACCAAATACAGGTTCTTTGCATTACACATGCACGAGATAAAGCAACTGATTGTACAACAGCTTTAACGTACTTATACACTTCAGTCTTAATACGAATCACGAGTGAATCTCACCAGTCCTTATAATTCATAAACTCTGGTGATCCTATGATTTGTAAAGGTTTCTATATTTCACGCACTCAAAGTATGATGTCCGAATGTGGCTCAAACGTACCTTTGATCATTTGGTCTCCCCAAGAAAACTTCTTGGTATCAAGGTTGGATCTTGGGTGATCTTGGGGGTACCCAAGAATCTTGGGGTGCCGAACCAAGATCTTGGGTGACACCCAAGATTAAAAAACATATAGTGTAAAAAAATACAAGTGTAATACATACTTGTAGGCCTATGTAGAATTTACCCGGAAAATCAAAAAAGTCGTAGTCCTTGAAATCAGTATGTTAGCACCTGCAACCAAATCAAAGAATCTAACATTGTGAGTACTTTACAATATTTAGCCTAAATGTGTATTTGTCTACACTTGATTATTGTAGTCGTTTTGAGTCAAAATTATATGTACACGTGGCAATCAAACACATGCCTATGTTTTACACCATCTAATAATAATTAGCCTTATTATCATTTTTGTATAGGTTACCGTTATTATATTTATAAAACCGTTAATATTATTTAGGCCTACACTGTACTTCATTTATGCTGCATATGTAAAAACTAAGAAATGATAAATGCTTAATACAATGTTAAGCTTTTTATCATTTGCTTTTATTAGCACAAACATTTGAAGCCTTGTAAAATAGGTCAAGTTCTGACAGAAAACTATAATAATACATTAATGAAGTATTTGGATATCAATATTAAATCAAAGCTGAATATCGGCCGAGTATTGTAAGCCAATGACGAATATCAAGCCAAGACGATGGATAAATATGCTAATAGAAAAGTATGCTTCGTATCAACGTAATAAATTTTGAAGTCTTTCTTCAAGAATTGCCAGTTGTACATCTTTTACTGAAATCTGGTCAATCTTGGGTCAATCTGATAAAAAAGGATTTGACATAGAAAACCTCTTTCAATTCATCTTCTAATTTGTTCATTTGTCCTTCCAACGCAACCTCTCAATGTAATTTTCGGCGACATAAAAGCAGTTAAAGAACAAATAAATACTTCAGAAATATAACAGTCACTTCACTGAGTAAATGTCGTTGTACATGTATATAGTCAGTCATCCTCATGTCATATTTAATGATCTCCATAAATAAATAATACCAATAAGAAATTAGGCCTGTGCGCGGCGGACCGCTTCTAGGGCCGATGCACCTAAATTCACGAATTTCGATCAAACTGATGCTTTAGTGTGAAGCATGAATGACAATTGACTCATTTTATCTGTTGTCTTAGTCACAGCAAATTGAGAGCATAATATTTTAAGCATACAGTACAATTAATCCAACTAGGACAGCATTACTCAATTCTATTTATCAAATAAATTAAGCTTCATGATAATCAAACTTCAAATATCAATGCACTTCACAATAAATTTCTACATCATGAAAATGAAACCTTTTGAAAATCACGGTTGTGTCATAAAAACAATGTATTTCATGGTGAGGAGAGAAGATGTGAAAGTTGACGAAAATTCGGCAATTCAAGTTCATGGTAAGTCAATTTGGGTCACAGAATCCCGATTCCCTCGACCTCAGAATTTTGAAATCTCATAGTGAATGCAGCGTAGGCCTACACTGCTGTTGCTCGTCTTGCTAAGATTAAGGTTATCTTGGCACAGTTTCTTCTTGACTGCTTGAAGCCGATCGTAATGTCGAGATATCTTGACCTCCCGCATAGTAGCTTGCAGACGTGACTTTGCTTCGAACCTGTCTGTATTTCTTGATGTGTTCAGTTATTTTGAAAAAGAATCAAAAATGAATTTCTCCTTTGCTGCATATTATTTTAAAATGAATCAATTAAAAACCCAACGTTTCGTCCGCCACTGACTTAGCAATTCAGTCACTGTTCTTTCAATCATTTTTTGTTGCACATTTACATAATTTCTATTTTCATCTAGTGGTAAAGAATTTTATTAGAACTATCATACACACGCACAAGTATGATGACAGTCAAAAAAGAAAAATAGAATTAAAGAATGCCTTTGCAAGAATGCTTCAAATTTTCTAACATTGTTTGAATTTTCTCTACTATACTATTCTAAAATTTGCATTGAATTCTAGAAAATATAGATATATAGCATGAAGGATAGAGCCTGCCTAAAAAATTTTGATATTTTAAGTGACTATCACACGATAATCTAGAACGCAAAGCAAGTTATTTTTCGTCTATGCTTAAAGAAGTGCTACAAGGAAACTTTCCAAATTTTCTACCATATTTATAAAATTCCAGGAGTTTCCAGGAGGTTAGGCAATAATTCAAAATTCCAGGAGTTTCCAGGAGCGCGGAAATCCTGTTTTATGTTATGCAACAAAATTTCAGATTTCTCATGTGTAAATTTTGTTTGTTCATGCAAGATGCTTATTACACGACTATCACATCATGTAATTCATATTTGTAATTTAGTCGACAATTATTCAAGCTTTCACTTCAGCAAATTGAGCGAAATGGTTTTCCAATTCTCGAATCAGGTCTTCACATTTATGAATATATCCCATTTTCATCATCAATTGACTTAGATAAGAACAACTCAGTATTGGTGACACAGGAAGTGAATAATCCGAAAGAAATGCCATCGAAAATGAATATTCGAATGAGCACACATGGTAGCAACTGCGGCAACATTGCGGTTTTAGTTTTGTGAGGGAATATTGCAATATTCTTGAAAATAATTGCCGACAATAAATTAGATGCTCACGCTCACTGATAATCAATAACTTAAGTAGCATACTTTATTACTGAAATTACTGATCAAAGCATAAAATACAATGCTCTTTACTTCTTTATTTGATCCAACTTGGCCTATTTGCTCTATAATTACTCAAATTTCCAGGGGCATGACCATTATCAAGGGGTTTCTCGGAGCCTATTAGAAATCCCCGCTATTTACCGGATTGTCGACACCGTGCAATATCCAGGATGAAACTCGCTAGCACTCGTTCTACATGTTCGACGTCGCTTGAAAATAGCATTACCATAGCCATGTCTTATACGGAGAAATCACGAGCATAATGACAGAATTCAGTCTCCTACCTATAGCTTGAAAAACACTTGTGACACAATTTATACTAATAGCAAATTTTCATGAATAAATTCATGTAGCCATTGTGCTATAGACTATTCAACATTTCTTGGAAGAAATGAGAAACTTTTTTTCAGAATCACTTGGCTTCTCTATCTGGATATTGGTTACTAGAAAATGAATGAATAATTCTTAACATAAAAATTAAAATTGTGATAAATTTTGACGTCCTTCATACTTAGGAAGCAGGTTGCGGCCAAGGAATTCATCGGATCCATGATGAAGCTCGCGAAGTTTTCCACCGTGCCTTAGAAAAATGCTTAAGCTAAAAATACCTCAATTCCTCAATCCGAATTTTTGCAATCAACTGGAGTCCACCATTAAGGTTAGAATCACAATGTTTCACAGTGCTATAACACCTACAATTGTATTCAATCAATGGAATGTTGATATACTTGGTAGTATGTAGAAGAGAAAATGATATGATTTGTTTTAGATGTCTGACGTCTAAGAGTTGCAGATAAATGTCGACAAGATGCACCGAGCATAAGTCAGCATAAAGAAAGGATAGATCACGTACTGATAGATGTAGCTGGCCTTAAACAAAATATAATCATATTTCGTGCTGATACATTCCATGATCGCTAAATAAACCACACCTCGTTGCAAGCATGCTCCGAAGCTTAAATGCCGCACTGCGGTGGCTTATATTCTGACCCTGTAAAAGTAAAATGCCATACTTGAAAATGTGTAGAAGTTATTTTATGATCCCAGACGGTCAGGAAAATCGCATAAATCTCCGTAACTTCGCATTTCTTTATCCTCTTTTCTTGGATTTGTTGACTCTATAAATAGGGCAACCATTAAAGAGCAATTTTTCAAACAAAATGGCAGGACGAGCGATTTTCCAATTATAGGAACTTCAATGTAGGAATTGGAACATCATGTGCGCTCACTGCCGGTATATGAGGTCTTTCAAACGGCGGTTGTGAAAGCCGCAACCGTCAAACACAAACGGGGAACTCCTGTCTCTTTACGCAACATTATGTTGCGTACTACTTACGTTGCGTTGCTACTTATACTGACAAGGGACGGTTTTCAAGTATCAGGAATGTAATATCTTAACAATGAATGCCTACCAAGAAAGCTTCCGGAAATTCAACATATTTTGAGAACCTCTGCAAGGTCATATGGAAGATTAAAAGCACATCATTCACCAATACTGTACTGGCGAAAAAAATGACTGTTTCGTTTCGAAGGATAAATAACTTACGAAAGACTTGTCAAGGAATCCGTATATCCAATCCATTACAAGCAGGCAGATCAAGCAGTTATCCATCACAGAGTGTCTACGTTTGTACAAGTCCACTATTCGTCCCCTGATGGAGTATTGTTGCTATCTGTGGGCCGGCGCCCACGAACACATCTTAACCTCCTTGACAGGGTTGAGAAACGTGTCAAGAATCTTATGGGTGAAAAACTTGCTAACACGTTCCAGCCGCTCTCAGTCAGACGGGATGTTGCTTCACTCAGTCTCTTCTACAGATACTATTTCGGTAGAAGCAGCTCTGCAGTAAATGCGTGCGTACCAAACCTAAGATCTTCTCCAGAAGCAAACACAGAGCTAATGCACTCACATGCTATCATGTGAGCTTAGAACGCGCACGCACTCACGTACTGTGAGTGGCTCGAAAAGTTTTGTTTGCACTTTGGAATCAGCTTCCCCAGACCACGTTCCCTGACCAATATAATATACTTTCCAGAGGCGTGCGAACAGGTTTCTGATGGGTACAACTTAATAAGTATGGGAGATCTGATGTTTTCCCTTTTGCTTATTTAATGCTATCTAATTCATTAATTTATTTTCATTGAGCAACCTCAGCTATACTGGAGGTGAAAATTATGAGAAAAGAACACACTTAAGGACAAATCAATTGATTTCACAATAAAGTAAGTGGAAAATAGATATCCTGGAATCGCCAATCACAGCGCGAAGTTCCTTCAAGACGCGATGGACAACAACAATTAGCTTACAGAGCTTGACACATTTTGGGACACATAATTATACTCATTGACGTAATTAATGAAACTAACTATCATTGGCTTGAATTGAAGTTTGTTTCATTTTTTTCTCAGGTATGATGCAATATCTCGCTTTCTATGTATTACCATTCAACACATTAGAGAATGGAGAAAGATCTATGGTGGTCAAATTTCAAATTTTGATATCGATACAACTGTCACAATTGCTTTTACAAATTGAACATAAACGTGAACTGAAATCCAGCTTTTGTAAAATAAAATGGCACACGATCAGTTTACCAGAGGTATGGCTATTGGAATGATTCGTTGTGGTAGAAGTTGTGCGAGTGTTGCCGAAGAGCTGCAACTATCGAGAGTCGTTGTTTGGAGGTGGTGGTGTCGATGGAAAGCAGAAGGAGATGTTAAAAAGAAGAAGGGATCTGGTAGACCAAGAAAGTCTGCAGGAAGGACAGACGCACGTCTAGTTTTAGCTGGCACAAAGAGGAACAGATTTGTGTCAGTCCCAAAGCTAGTCGTACACTGGAAGACTGCCTCAAATATAGACTGTAGCGTTCGAACGGCTTACCGAAGATTGCGAGAAGCTAGAATTCAATCGCGACGACCAGCTGTCCTAATTCCATTGAGTTTTGAGCACCGCAGAAGACGAGTTTCCTGGTGTGATGCTCATCACTGGCACAAAGTCTTGTGGACCGATGAATCGAGATTCACTCTGGATTTCAATGACGGTCGTGTCAATGTGCATCGTCTTCCAGGTGAACGCTTTGCCCCATGCTGCATTAAAGAACACGACAGATATGGTGGCGGAAGTGTTATGCTGTGGGGTGGCATTTGGCATGGCGGACGAACGACAACAGTCATCATCAAAGGCACGTTGACTGGAGAGAGGTATCTCAATGAAATTGTGCTTCCTGTTGTTGTCCCAGTGGTCAGGGTGGAGGATCTCGTCTTCCAAGACGACAACGCAAGACCACATCGCTCCTCGGCTGTCATTGCCACTGTTAGGAGATTGAACATTCAAACCCTTGACTGGCCTGCACGCTCACCTGACTTGTCACCCACTGAACAAGTATGGGACGAACTTGGGCGGCGAGTGAGAGACCGCTATTCACTTCCACCAGTGTCCCTGAAGATTCTCTCTGAAAGACTGACAGAGCAGTGGCTTCTCCTTGAAACATACTTCATTCAGAAACTTTGTGAATCCATGCCATCTCGGATTACTGAATGTATTGGAGCTAGAGGAGGTACACGCGCTATTTAAGTTGAATCTGCTACATGCGTTGTTTTTCTGTGCTAGCGACTTGGTGGAGATTGTGACTAAATTATCAAGGTATCATACATACATATATTTATACCAGTCAAAAATGAAAGAAGTTAAAGAAAATGTTTCAAAAATTTTGTCAATGAGTATACATGTACTTCATTGTGCACAGCTAGCGCACGCTCAGAATATTTCTATAACACTCAACAGCAAACAATCAGTTACAATGTTATCCATTAGAGGGGTGCAAAATCAACGCTCAAGGATGCCATGTCGACTTATATACACCGACCAGAAGATGAAAGCGTTGATTTCAAATGAAAAAATTTGGATTGAAGCATACTTTAAATCCCAAATATATATCTCCAATAAAGAAATGATGATCTACAACAGGGGTCGGCAACCTGCGGCCCGAGGGTCCTTTCAAAACTGTGTGTGACATGCAACCTCTACAGAAGTTTTTGGATAACTGATAGCTTACGTTTGTCCTTTTCTACGTTGAATGGGTCAGGCGGTCGTTGCTTTCGGATGGCACGCTTTTTTAGGTTCAGATTATTACGTGCGATTGATTTCATGTTATTATGCTAGGTGTTAGTTCTTATCGGTGGTTGACTGACATTTATCATAAATGCATTTGTTTCAATGGAAATCGCACACTCATACTCATACTAATATAGAGCTCGAAGGTAATCGGAGACGACTTGTGACCATGTTTTCTTTACTGCTTCTCTCAGTCTTCTGCCTTCGACCTCAAGCTGAAAAATATCTCTTCGTGGCGTCATCTTCTCTTTTCATAATGTGGCTAGACAACAGCAACCTTCTTCTTCTTTCCAGAACATCAGACATGCCATTCGCAGTTATTTTTACTCATCCCTGCCACACCCAAAGCAATCAAACCAGTAACCTCCAGTGGTGAGAGTGATGGTACCTCCTCAGGCGGACGGACTCGAACACTGCACCCTCTGCACTTCCGCACCGAAGCGCAGCCCTCAACCAACTGAGCTATCCTATCACCTGTGGCGTAGTTCCTCCGTCATCCTATTATTTTGTTCAGTAAATGTCTGTTGTTTCTCTATTGAACGTCATTCATGTATATAATTAATGAATTAAAATTCTAGACAATTTATGAATTCTCCATTCACATAATTGCAAAGAGGCTTAGTTTTCAAACGTCAGGATAAAGATTCATTTTGTAATGATAAAACTGCAGCTGGAGCTTCAGCCCACAAGTAGATCAAACTTGATCCAGCATCCGCGGGTTGCTTAAGGTTGCCGACCCCTGGTCTACAAGATCTGTGAAACATGTTGCACTTCGGAAGCACAATCCAGAAATCCTGCGTTAGTATTACTAAACATCTGAAAATAAAAACATCCTCAGTGTAAAAATAGCTACAAACATGTAAGCAAATCAATGAAAGAAACATAAGTGTCCACTAGGGTGGTTAAAAAAAAGGTCAAAAAAATAAGGTTAAAATAAGGTCAAAAAAATTTATAATTGCCAATTGCAACCAATTTAATTCTCATCGAAACTGTCGATCTATAGTGATAGATATCAATATTCGTTTATTCTTCTATAAGATACTTGATCAAATCGAGTTCAGACTGAAGTGTTGTACACTAATTCTGCCTTACACAAGGAGCATTATTGAAATACATGAATTCAATAAATAAATTTCATTTTTGAAAACGCCTTTGCTATTGACCACTTTGTAGATAAAAAACGACGCCAAGGTATTCATTGATACGCGATTCTATTTTTCCCGATGCATTTCGCCGGCTCTAATCATGGGTTACACCGGAATGAAGTCAGAACATCAAAAATGAATTGAGTGAACAGCTGAGAGATAGAGAGACAACAAACAAAGACATAGAAATTAGCACAGAAAAGATACATGACTTCAATAAGTAATTATGAAAAAACGAAATAAAAATAAAAATGAAATAAAGTTACCAAGGTAAAATTAAATTGATGACTGTTTCCTTCTGTGTACAGAGATCGGACTGAGTCTCTTTGATGAGGAGAGCTTCTAGAACGCTCAAATGGCAGTCTTCCTCTGCATTTTCGGAGAACTTTGAAGCAAGATCTGGGAGGCTTCGTAGGGACACACTGCAATAGATGTCTTGTAACACCACTAGATGCTCTAATGCGCTTCTCACCATTGATCAGCCATCGTGGGACATGCTCAGAAATTCTTTGGGACAACCTTCTCTCCGTCCGACCGATGTACTGACTCCCGCAAGTAGAAAGAGAACTCGTAGAGGACGTTAGATCCAGCTTCTGGAAGGAGGCTGTCCTTCAGATTCTGGCACCAATGAGGCTTAGTCACAGGGATAACTCGCAGGTCAGCTGTTGCATACACTGAGGCCACCTCATGACGAAGCTTGCGTTTCAGGTTGTTATTGAGAGTATCACCTTAAAATGGAACTCTCACTGTGACAACCTTCTTCTTCGGTCCAAATAGGGGATCAGTGGTTAGAGACGAGCTGTGTCTGTCGATAAACTGCTGCGGATATCCGCTCTGGTTTAGAGTTCGACGTATGAACTCATTCTCTTGGGGAAGAACATGAGAAGAGCAGATGCGTTTCGCCCGAAGAAACAGAGTTTTGACAAGCCCGGCTTTTTAGGACACCGCTACGAAGCTCTTAAAATGAGTGTAGAGTCCACACCAGGTCGGTTTGCGATGAACCGACAAAGTCAAGGCTCCTCCAGTCTCTCGACTCACCAAGACATCGAGGAATGCGAGCCGACGATCCCTTTCCAACTCACACGTGAGTTTTAAGTTTGGATGCAGACCGTTAAGACAACTGAACAGCTTCTCCAAACTGTCATCGTTGTATCCAGGATAAAGATATCGTCGACGTAGACATTCGAATGTTCGGAAATAAGGTTCGTAATTTTCTGTTCCAGGTAACCGAGGGAAATGTTGGCGAGGGTAGGACCAAGGGGACTGCCCATCGCGACACCATCAACTTGGTAAAAATATTGTCCGTTAAAAAGGAACTGTACATTGCTTGTCGTCAGCATCAGGAGATCTTTGAGGATGTTAAATGGGACTTGAAGAGTGAGTCCATAGCGAAGTATGCACTCCTCTATCATATCGATCGTGTCAGACAGAGGTACGTTTGTAAATAAAGCCGTTACGTCATAAGATGCCATGAATTTGCCCTTGAAATTCATATCTCTCACGTGATCAGCAAATTGGAAAGAATCCTTCACCGTGTGTGTACTCACAGCCTTCTCAACTGGCTTTAATACTGACAACAACCCTTTCGCACGATGGTGCTGAGGAGAGCCACACATACCTGAAATTGGGCGAAGCGGGATGCCTTCCTTGTGGAGCTTTGGCAAGCCATACAAACGAGGGACTTTGGATCCACGAGGTTTCACTTTGTTGAATACCCACTCGGTAATGACATTATCATTAACTCACTCCTTGAGTAACTTGACAATATCAGCTTCCAACTTGTTGGTATTGTCACACTGTTTCTCACAGGGCACGAATTTTGTAGGGTCATTGATAACTTGACCCATCTTGTTGACATATTCACTCTTGTCGAGAATCACGACGCCAGCACCTTTGTCAGGTTTTGTGATAATGATGTCGGGATTTCTCCGCAGATTCTTCAGAGCATCAAGATGATCACGTGAGATCGCCGTGAAATGAGGTTTAGTTGAGGAAACCTTAATCGCCATATTAACCAGTCTACCTTAGAGAGCTGGCAATTTCTCGGGATGGGTAGGAGTCAACTCCCATAACTGAGACATCGTGATCTCAAACTTCGGCGGACCAACTGTTCTGTGGGACACAAAAATCTAGCCCAAACGACAAGGCTTCTTTCTCGCTTGAGGAGAGCTCGTAAGAAGAAAAATTGTGTATTCTCTTAAGACTACCGAATGACGAAGATGAAAACCCATCTACCGATCTGATAGTCTCCTGCTCTTCCATTCGCAAGAGCTCACACATCTTTGCCTTGTTGTTTCCAGCATGGCACTTGTCATACGCTTGTACTTCATAAATAACACTATTGAAAGCTCATTTTCTACATATCTCAATCGCGAGATACTTTCCAACGTAGTGTTGAGACTCTCCTGGAATTCAGAAACCCGAAACGACATTGCTGCCAGAATCAACAGCCTCCTTCCAGAAGCTGAATCTAACGTCCTCAAGAGAATGAGTTCATACGTCGAACTCTAAACCAGAGCGGATATCCGCAGCAGTTTATCGACAGACACAGCTCGTCTCTAACCACTGATCCCCTATTTGGACCGAAGAAGAAGGTTGTCACAGTGAGAGTTCCATTTTAAGGTGATACTTCCAATAACAACCTGAAACGCAAGCTTCGTCATGAGGTGGCCTCCGTGTATGCAACAGCTGACCTGCGAGTTATCCCTGTGACTAAGCCTCATTGGTGCCAGAATCTGAAGGACAGCCTCCTTCCAGAAGCTGGATCTAACGTCCTCTACAAGTTCTCTTTCTACTTGCGGGAGTCAGTACATCGGTCGGACGGAGAGAAGGTTGTCCCAAAGAATTTCTGAGCATGTCCCACGATGGCTGATCAATGGTGAGAAGCGCATTAGAGCATCTAGTGGTGTTACAAGACATCTATTGCAGTGTGTCCCTACGAAGCCTCCCAGATCTTGCTTCAAAGTTCTCCGAAAATGCAGAGGAAGACTGCATTTGAGCGTTCTAGAAGCTCTCCTCATCAAAGAGACTCAGTCCAATCTCTGTACACAGAAGGAAACAGTCATCAATTTAATTTTACCTTGGTAACTTTATTTCATTTTTATTTTTATTTCGTTTTTTCATAATTACTTATTGAAGTCATGTATCTTTTCTGTGCTAATTTCTATGTCTTTGTTTGTTGTCTCTCTATCTCTCAGCTGTTCACTCAATTCATTTTTGATGTTCTGACTTCATTCCGGTGTAACCCATGATTAGAGCCGGCGAAATGCATCGGGAAAAATAGAATCGCGTATCAATGAATACCTTGGCGTCGTTTTTTATCTACAAAACTAAATTTGAGCTAAACGTAGTCTCTGACGTCATCAGATGACCTTAAATAATCTTTTTCACCTCATGGCATAATAAATAGCGGTCATATTTACGTTATATTCATTGGTAATGCATTATATGGCTCTAAAATGCTTGGTTTGGTCACAAATTGACATTTCTGTCTGTTATTCAATATGTGTTTGGAAATGGCTAATCTTCCTATAGCGTGGAAATGTGCTGACATCTTACCCGTTCCGAAAAGTAATCCACCTCAACTTAGTAACACTCGTCCGATATCACTTCTGCCAATTCCCGAGAAAATATTCGAACGATGCATTGTTTCCCATTATAAAGTGAATTTTTGTGTCATTTTTCGAAGCACCAGTACGGCTGCAGGCCCAAATGTTCTACTGTTAGCGTTCTTTTAGAGTTAGAAAACTTTATCACGAATAAAATTCAGAGGCGGGATGTGGTAGCATGTCAAATGCTTGCGATCGACTTTGAAAAGGGTTTTGACAGAATGTCTCATAAAATACTAGTGGAAAAAATGTTTAATAGCTCAGTGCCCTTCGATAATTTCATGATCACTTTTACACAGAATTATCTGTCAAGTAGGCAACAGCGTGTAAAATTGTCAAATAATTACAGTGCTTTTGTGAGCGTAACCAGTGGCATTCCCCAGGGATCCGTAAACGGACCACTTCTTTTTTCGTTTTATGTCTCAGACCTTGAAGATGTACTGTCAACGAGCAATGATGTGATTGCTGTCGATGACTTTACCCTCTGTGGTGCGATACGCAATACATTGGTTAGTCCATTACTGACATCTTTTTGCAATTTGGAAAAGTGGTCGTCTGAGAATAAAATGAGTATTAAATACAACAAATGCCAACAGATGTTCATGTATTACAACAGAAATTTTGATATGCAACCCTATGTTCTCGACCATGTCAATTTGTGCAGTAATTTGCGTGTACTAGGTGTGACGTTTGACCGGAAATTGACATGGGAGAGGCATACTTTTCATGTGTGTAAGAAGGCATCTTCTAAGATTGCGATGTTGCGCCAACTTAAACCGTTTTTGAACAAATGCCAACTATGTCAAGTCCATTTTTCGTGTATACGCTCAGTTCTCGAATATTGCTCGCTAAATCTATCTCAAGGACAGACTGTGATGATTGAGAATATCCATAAGCGATGTCACAAAGTAATTTGCTCAGAAAGTAATTGTTCATGTGCATTTTTCGTTCCTTTGCAATATCGCCGAACCATTCAGGGATTCAAACTTTTTCAGTCCATCGTATCTGACACTAGCCATCCACTTCACCATATGAAACCTCCGAAACTTTTGTACAGTGGCAAATTCTCAATTCCCTTGTGTCAAACTGCAGCTCGCAGTAACAGTTTTTTCGTGTACATGTCCAAGCTCATGAACAGTGATTTTTCTTTGACTTGACAATAACCATGTAGAATGACAATGTATATCATTTCTTGCGCCTGATGATGCGTTATTTTCTTTATCATGTTGTTCGTGTTTAACTTTTTGTCATTTCTTTTTCCTTAGTTCTTGATTTGTATTGCAAGTGATTTTTCTGAACTGTATCTGATAATATGCCTCTCGATTCTCATTTTGAGGTACTTGAAAATAAACGTTATTATTATTATTATTTCATGCTCTTGCACTATATAATTGCATTGATCACGTGACCCACCAAAAGGCATGATTTTCGAACCTTAAATGCTATTTTGCGATTAAACTTAACATTTTAGACCGATATAATATATTACCAGCAGATAGAAATGTGACCCTAATCAATCATTTTACAAGGTCAGAAAAGTCATCCGAGGTCACGTGATGACGTCAGAGGCCAGTTTTAGCCATTTTTGCACATTTCACCTTACTTTGACCTCTCTAGGCGACCCAAAACCTTGACCAATCGACCTAAAGCTTCACATGTACTATTTTCTTACCAAAAGGAATATTTTTGGCGACGTGCACCTTTTACTTTTTGAACCATCCTAGTGTCCACCCTGGCCCATGAACAAATCTTCGTTTCCGAGAAACTAAGGAACTAAATGTCGCTCATCTTTCAGCGGTAATGGTGTACTTTCTGTTTATCAACACTTGATATTTTGAATTTTCGATATGGTCTCTTTGTACCACATTTGTAACA
Source organism: Prostheceraeus crozeri (assembly GCA_907163375.1). NCBI lineage: Eukaryota > Metazoa > Platyhelminthes > Polycladida > Euryleptidae > Prostheceraeus > Prostheceraeus crozeri. The sequence continues at coordinate 717,947 of CAJQUW010013018.1, forward strand.
TGTGGAGGTAGTTTTACCAGCGAAATTTTGTATAATAATAGGCCAGTAAGTATTTATACAACAGCCAGTCTTATTCAATGTTCATCGAAAGAACCACCAGCATTTTCGGAGCATGACATTTTCTTGGGATCTAACTAAGTATTTAAGTGAAGAGTGATGGACAAGTTGCATTCGACTTGATCGGAGTACACTGATCACATATTCCATACTCAGAAGACTCCTGCCTCGTATGCGTAGTATTCCACATGCGTAGTATTGATGGGGCGAAACAGTAGCCGCAACGGGTCACTGAAGAAGCCATCTGGACAAAGAAGCTGGGTTCGGGCAATAAGACTGAGGTTGACTTAGGATTTTTGTATGATTCAGTATCATAATCCTTTATCACATGTATTATTTTCTTTCAAATATTTTAGCTTTATAAACATGTTACTCATATCTTTCATCAAAATTATATTACCATTGACTCATTTTGTAAAGGACTAATGTCATAGATCAAATGAACAGGTTTCATTACTTCATGTGAATCTCGCAATAAATCACTAAGCGCATGATTATAATGTCCGACGACCCTCGAAAGCGCAGCCAAATTTTGCTTCTAACAGCAGAGGGGACCTTCAGATCATGTAATAAGCATTTAAACTTTCCGAAACATTGCTCAACAGTAACATTTTGTTTGCAATATCTGTGGGTCCCACCTTTCTCCCAGGCTTGACTCATTTATCCTTGGTTGATTTTATCGGATCCTAGACAAATTTTAGCAGGAAATGATAAAAAAACTGGAACTCTTCGTTTCCAGGTTATTTGTCTGTGTGCCAATAATCTTAACTTGAGCAACTAGAAGACACGCAACCAATGTAGCATCCTGATGTTAATAAATTGTAATCCTTTTATTCCTCTTCCACCGTCAATGTTGACTATAGAGATCACAGGTAGTTGTCTGCCTTTCCTCTCCGTTACTTAGCGATAGTTGTACAAAGCAAAATATTTTGATAATTGTATTTTATGAACATTGCTGCATCATTGATGAAACAGAACTCCTTATACAAGCAACTAACTGTGGATAGTTTGCTGTTGTATTTCCCTCTTGTCATAACGTTTATCATGCATGATCCAGGGATGCATTTTACAGCACTTTTCGTGATCAATATAGCACATATATACTGTCACCCTTTACAACGACCACGTCGATGTGGGGGGGGGTCGCTCTAGGGGAGGATGTTTTTTCAGCGCACGATAAATTGCCAACATGAATTTCGAGCACCGACGTTGCATTTCAATAGAAATTGATTATGCAGAACCTTATACCGATTCATTTTCTTTTACTAAGTCGACATTTTTGAAATAATACTTCCTAAATTTAGGGCTACTGGGATATGTACGGTAAACACAGCTATAGTTATGCAACATAGGATATGAATGCTGCGTTAATGTGTGTTGTAGGTTTTAAGTATATCAAAAGATAAACAAGGCCGCAAGGTCTCCGTGGTGCTTTCTAAAAGTGATTGGCCAAATGTAATTTTCATTTGCCAGTGTTTTTTGAAAGCGACACGCATCGATTCATTCATTCAACGGTTAGTGAGTATTCTGTTTCTTTATCTCTACTCTCATTTTGCATGCGAACAAACGAAAATTTTGTTGAAGCTGTGGCTTTATAAAGTGAGGTCAGGAAGGCACGCGGAACTTTCTTTCACTCATTTGGCGATTTTCATAAAGCTGTCGCTTTACCTGTGGTCGCTGGAGAGGCTTAAAAATTCAAGATGTCTCGTCTGAACTCGGTCGTTGTAGGGTGGTCGTTGCTGGGGAAGTCAATACATGGGAAAGGGGTCGCTGTAAGGGGGTCGTCGTTAAACAGGGGGGAGTTAATCAGGGTTAAACGGGGGCTACCACTATTTTAGATAGCTCCACTCAATGACAATTTACAAAGGGGGTGATTATCAAAAACTACTCTTAATTCCAATTTCAATGTTGGAGCCCTGATTTTGAATTTTAATTAATCAATCGATTTTAGATGATCCAATTTCAATCGATTCATAATCAACCATTCATATTTTAAGTAATTGACTGCCTGCATTCCAATTTCAATTAATTATTTGACGGTGTCATTTACAATAATAAGGACAATGATGGACGACACATTATAACAAAATCAATACGCTGGAGAAAAATGAACATTTACATGATTAAGAAAATAAGAAGCACATTGCTCAGATTCATCACTTTATTATTGCAAGACTTCGAAAACAATATCAGGCAATTCAGAAAGACTTTTAGACATCAAGAAAGCTGATTCACACAGTTAGAAGTTGAATTTGTACACCAATAGCAGTGGCGGCTCCATTTCGTATCAGGCATCAAATATGAGTTGAATCGGCCAATGACATGTGGGCATATCATGTAATTAGATTCTACGTTTCTTACCATGATTCACCAAATGCTATTCTCAGGCATTTCCAGTCGAAATTGCTATGCTTTAACACCTTGCACTGTGTCAAAACAGGAAAATACCATCACAGCAATTAACTCAGTTAACGTGACTGAACGAAAACTGTTCCAGGAATTGGATTGCTTGGAAAATCGAGCAGAATTGACCGAAATTAAATTTTCTATAAATTTTCACTTTCTGAATTGCTTTGGAAATGAGCTGCTTAATATCAATTATGAGCTTCATTACTCTGATCTGTCGAATGACATTAATGGAATAGCATCATCACCAGGGCCCTGCGAGTCTGGCTATTGTCAACCTCGAGTCGAGTCGGGTAAAATTGTCATAGATATTAAGAGACAAAAATGTGTTTAGGCCTACTTAGGCTAATAAAAAGTCATATAGAGGATAAGAAAATAAGGCATATGGCGACGCACAAAATAAAGCATGTGGCTAACAGGAAAGGGCGGGCGTCCATCGGAATTTCGGAAGCACTTGTTGCATCAAATCTAGTAGGGTTGACTAGTAAGTGAAAAATAAAACAAGATAGGCTAGGACACAGGTTTATGCTGTCTACCTGGCACGGATTATTAGCAGAGCGCATGAGCTAAGCAACAGCGTCCACGTCACCAGGAGGAGGAGCCATTGATTCGAATAGCAACAGATGAGATGACTGATGAATCACTTTAGTCAACAGCGTGCTGAGGCAATGACTCCGCTACAGGAATTTCTACAGACAAATGAACCGGATAATGTTATGCATTATCTAAAACAGCGATCTGCATACAACACTCATATGTCTGAGGCCTTCTGGGTAAAATGCTAAGAGAAGTTTGATATTGGAGTACTTTTCTTAATATGAAGGGGGTCCCACCGATGGATGTCCGCCAAAGAGAGAATGTAAGAAAGGTGGCACGCAAAAATCAACGGAAAAGACGAATGAACGAATTACGACCCTTTTCCTCATGAAATCTGCAAAACAGGTTGCCGTTTGTCAATTAACTTTACAGGTCTATACATTGTATAAGACGGATCAATTCACTACGTCACCAAACGTATCCCTCAAAAAGTCGAAATGACAATCCGATTAACTTCGAGAAATTTATTGTAGTACAGTACTATGATTTCAATGAGAGTTGAATTCAAGGACTGACGGCGACGCTATTGACTAACAGATACGAAGGTTATGATGTTGAAGATGTATGTAGGCGAATACCAGTGGCGAAGTGGTTCTTCCTAAGGTTTAGTCAATTAGTCATGCGGTCAAGTGAAAAATGCGAAGGTACTGAAATTAATTACAGAACAGTGGGATTCAAAGAAGTCAAGCAGCCTCGCCTGGTAATTCGGGAGCTCAGGCCAGCCGTGGAGAAAATCCTGCATCGGTCTGCCCTGACTAAGTGGCTCTGAAATTCATCACCGTGGAGATCAATGGATACTCACTCACTCACTCAATCGATATCCGCGTGACTCGGCCGTCGGTGCACCCACGGAGAGAGATTGAGATAGGAATAATTAATCGTCTCCCCTTGGCTGATGTGATTGGTCTTCGTTAAATGTGACTGAATTTAGGGAACATTGCATTGCAACTTCGACAATATTGCTGTGACTAGGCTGTGACCAAAACATAATGCTGAATAAAAACGCCAAAGTAGTAAGTCAAAAAAGAAATTCAATGTAATCGAAATAAGAAAGCTATGCAAACACCATATATTTTTACACACGTTCGCCAACTCGATTCGAATACACATCGTCCTTCTAGTGGTCGAACGGTATGACAGAATGTCGAGTTGAACGACATTTTGGAGTACTCGCAGGGCAGTGAGTATCATGCCATCTCACCACTTTCACACTACAGGATTTTGTCATTATTACTGCTGTTGTTGAATAGCTAGGACGTTAGAAAAAACCAGGTGTATCATGCTGGTTTATTTGCTTCACGTTATAGATTTCTAAATGAGCTATCTACTCACGAAAGGTTATTTGAGTAGTAATTCCATAATACTTGTAAAAGCACTGTAATGTGAGCTATGAAATCGGTCCTGTCACGAAGAAGCAGCTCGAATTCAGATTACTTTATACGCATATGATTGCGACTTGGCATGAGTACCACAAAATTCGTTATGATGAACCATGGATGAACACAAGAGGATAATCTACAGAGCCGCCACTGATTAATACACTACCTCACCTTGCAGACGCACTCGAGAAGAATTAAAGAACTTAAACAACTGTTGAATACAAATTGAAAATAATGCTGAGCAAAACATGGCTGGCAATGAAGCAAATCGAGAAAATCGATGGAGTCAACATTGCTTTTCAAAATCAAGGTAAACTGAATAAACTATAGAAAATGAAACTTCTAGGCTTAAATTTGCTTTTTAATTAACATTGCATTCAAACACTAGTTGTATGCTTGTTCCAAATTCTATGTTCATTGTTTCTGAATCCACTCCAGCCTTCTTTAAAGGCATGAATTATATCAGTAATTATAAATTCATTCTAATCATATTACAGGGTTCCTACGCTTTTTCTGATTCAAAAATTAAGGAGATTTAAGGAGATTTTAAGAAAATTAATCACTTAATTTAAGGAGGTATGACGGCTCAGTTGGTTAAGTGACCGCACCGATAACATAATGTAAAGAAGGTCCAGGGTTCGATCCTCCACCTAGGGAAGTATAGAAAAGGTGAATTCTCGACTCTCTGATGGTCACATTCTGCTAAGAAAAACGATTCCAATCTGTGCCGTCTCAAAAGTAGTCCCAAATTTGAGAAGTCATTTTGTAAATTGTGATATGAAATTCCATTGAGCCATGTATATCCAATGTTCATGGAAAAAATTTGTTTCGTTTTGGAACTCCATTAGCGTCATCAATCAAAAAATATTTCTTTCTGTGCAATCTTTACATTTGGAAGTGCGCTCAAAAGCAATCATGATCCTCTGTGAATTTGAATTTTCGTAATGATAACAATTCTTTACCTTTGCACTTTGCTGTCGAATACACAGGGCAGGTGCAGGCTCATCAATATTTGCCGAACTGAATTGGTGAAAGTTGCTGACCTGATTAAGCAATTTGCAACAATGGAAACAAGAACATATCAACAAGGAACAAAATATAAAGCCAAGTTTTGTTTGTTAAATGTACATGTATATCATAAAAAATATCATTAGACAAATGATTACAATTGATGAAGATTATTGATTTCCGCAATCCAAGAGAAAATATAAAGTAAAGTCAGTTGAAAGAAACAAGGCTGGACTGCTTTCACTCTCCTGATTTTTCTATTTGTTCATCACAAACTACTTCTGAATACATCAAAAAAATCCATAAAACATGATTTGGATTCGAAGTTGAAAATCGTGGTTGTCCTAGTCACAGCTATTGGCTTTATACATGAAACAATGTTTGCCCCACCTAATCAACACGAAGAATTTGAAGTTATTCTGGAATAAAATTATTATAAATTCAAAATACACGCGTACTATGGTAAGCTATAACTACACGGATATGTTTGATTTCATTCATTTCATTATCCAGTAAAAGAGATACAATGAAAACGTTTTCAAGCAGAAGTATTATTGAAATAGGTCTTAATAAATATAATAGGAATATGAAAATAGGATTTTCCGAAGATTTGCGCAAAAAATCGACGCTGAGAGTGAGAGACGGTACAGTTTACTATGTTATTGATTCATCACCCACCACGCACCGTCACGGAATCAATCTAAAGTCCAGAAATTTAAGAAGATTTTCAAAAAAGTAAGGACATTTAAGGAGGAAATTAAAATTAAGGAGATTTAAAGAGTTTTAAGAAGATTTAAGAAGCGTAGGAACCATGATATTAGGTATATTATAAAATAAAAAAGGGAAGAGAAAAAACGAAAAAGAAATCATTTTTCAAAAAACATCGCTATAAAGGTAAAAGCGAAAGAATAAAGTCTCTCTGGACTGGACACGGTGATTCGGCTATAATTACAAGAACCTTCAGATTGCGACGGCAAGTAAATTTACTGTTGTGCATCGGAAACTTCGGTTCGTGTAAACCAATGAACCTTATAGCGGCTGGTAGAATTCGAACCTACGACCCAAGTTTATCTAGACTTGTTGATCTGAGCTACGACCGCGAACATGCGACAGTGTCGTTTGGCAGGATAAGTCTTCTCCATCCACGGAGATGGATTCGTCTGTCGCAGTAACTCTAGAGGTGACGCGATTCTATCTCAGACATTGTATGCAATGGTAGACAGATGTGGAGAGATGCGGCTCCCTCTGACTCACGTGATTGGCCAAGCGCGCGCAATGCGTAAGGAAAGTTGTATTAGGGAACACCGAGCTGTCGTTGTCACATTGAAGACTGAACATCTGCCAAGGGAGCAGTGCCTATCTTTGACTCAATGTTTCTGCGTGATATATTCATTAAATGGAAATATTATTCACATCGCTCGACACCTCATGATCTATATTTGCTGACAGCGCACGTTCAATGCAGTGTCAATGATCCAGTTCGTCAGAATTCAAACTTCAATTTGCATTACGTTCAGTAGAAAATTTATCCTCTTGCCCCTCGGGACTAGTTCTAAGCGTGACCATCACTATTAAAAAATGTCATCTCTAATCCGAAATAGGCAGACAAGGCAGTTTATCTCTGTGGTGACATCACTTTATCAATAGATGACAAAATCTTTTCCTTATCGCACTAATGCGCCATGAATGCATTTGCAAATCAATCATATTTTCTTCATATCCATGTTCCAGAACTTTTCCCGCGGTGCAGCCAATATCTACTTCCGAAGGCCTGTTCGAGCCGAAGAGACTTCTTTCTTCCTAGGGCCATTTGACTTTCGAACAAATGCAAATGCTAGGTTGAATAGCTTTGAGATGATTATTTGTAACTTTGTTATATTTTCCCTATGATTTGTATAATTGGTTCCAATAATCTACGAATAAAACGCTTTATTACTACTTAAGTAATTTTGATAAGAAGGAAGAAGTTTTATTTCTGCTACTGGATAATCTCTCTGATTACATATCCTACTGAACTGATTGGTGCCTCATTTATCAAGTACACAAGCAAGAGTGACACTAAGGACATTAGAATAATTATTCCTCATCGTTCAACTAACACATGATGAGAAACATTCGCTACAAACACTTAGTGCATAATGAACTTTCGAATTTGTCCAGATGATAGAATCATCATTTATCTTCTAAATGCTTTTCTCTTCTGCATGAGTTGTAATTATCATGAAGCTGAAGAGTCAGCGTTGGCAAAAACCTACCTCGATTCAAAAATAGCGAAAAACACACTTTATAAATAGGTGGAGTCTTAAAATATTTTATGGTTTATTTTCAACATGACTTTGTTGATATCATCCATGAAGACAATTAATTCTAATTGCTGCCAAGATTGATTGTCTTTGATGAGTTTCAAAATTCTTAATTATTGTTTCTAGAATCGAGCAAAAAGGCTATCAATCACCGACTTGAGCTACTCTTTTATGCTAACTCACATCCCAATATAATGAACTTTTTGTGAATTTTGCTCCAATTTAAGGTAAATCTTAAAATCTATTACAAAGGCCTACAAGTTACTGCTTACTTCACACATTTTCAAAAGCACGCAGGTTATAGGCAGTGTATTTCATCAAAATCGTATTTTAGCGATGTGATGATGTCTTCGTCTAGTTTCTTCACCAACATAATTGATGCAAGTGTAAACTTGTGGAGTAAAAGCTAATACTCGTAGATAAACATTTCAGACCGCTGAAAATAATTATCAACATTGAAGTTAAATAAACGATAGATCAAACTAACCATGCAAGAGATGTGCAGCTGGTAGGATTCGAACCTACGACCAAGGTTAACTAGACCTGCACTCTAACCAACTGAGCTACGAGCCACTTACGCGACTGTGCCAATTGGCAGGATCAAACCCTCAACACCACACATCAGTTGTCATAATAATTATAATCAATGAATAAATAACTCGTCACAATGGTCACAATGAGCGCACTTCCAAATGTAAAGATTGCACAGAAAGAGTTCCACAACGAAACAAATTTTTTCCATGAACATTGGATATACATGGCTCAATGGAATTTCATATCACAATTTACAAAATGACTTCTCAAATTTGGGACTACTTTTGAGACGGCACAGATTGGAATCGTTTTTCTTAGCAGAATGTGACCATCAGAGAGTCGAGAATTCACCTTTTCTATACTTCCCTAGGTGGAGGATCGAACCCTGGACCTTCTTTACATTATGTTATCGGTGCGGTCACTTAACCAACTGAGCCGTCATACCTCCTTAAATTAAGTGATTAATTTTCTTTGTAATAGACGATAAAGCTTTTGTTCCGAATGTGTAATTGTAACTGATAGGTCTAATTAGCATTCCCGATCACACAGCCTCTGAAAATTTGGTTAGTTATCTATCCAAGGAGTTGTTCAAATTTTTTGATTGCATAATCAGAAAAAATTATATATGCTGCATTTCTTCTAATAATCGCCTAGTAAGATTCCCTTTACCTTCTTATCTCAAGTTCGACGACATCGTTACCATCTCTGTAAATCGCATCACCAGTTTTATAATCCGATTCTGAGAAATGATTTTTTCTTCGGTTGAACATTTTTGCATCGGATCATGGTAGTCCATTGCTGAGTTCTCTCCCAACTTGACAGGGGAAAGCATAAAAGGACAGATGAGTTCCTTTGGTTGCTCTATTTGAGCACAAAGGTACGCAACAACTTGACCATGATTAAAGTCGACTGAGAGGCAAGAATGCATTTTGCAGTATGCAGGGAGAACACGTGTTATGTGCTTTCGGTTCTTTCTTTCTGCCACTATTACACAAGATGCTCGTGTATCGCTAGGCTTAGCTTCAGATGCACATGATGATAGCAGAGCGAGTTATCCTCGCCTTTCTACATCACTACCTGTAATAAACCGCTGCAAAAGAGTGTTGAATAACAGACCGCCATATTGCAGATTCTATGGCATATGCGCCAAATTAAAAATCCGTCTTGTCAGAATGCAAATAACTGCAACTTTCATGCATTTGACCATAAACGTATTAGATTATTTTATGCCTGTGCGAGGTGCCAGCAACTGCGTAAGACATCAACCGATCGAGCAGCAACAGTAGTGCTATCGTGTGGAAATGAAATGCTCAAAGCGGCCGGCAGATTGAGTGCTAGCAAAAGAGATGTGGTCATCCGATGGGAGACTCTGCTATTGTCATCTATTTTTCCTGAATCATCTTTTTCCTGATTGATCATTTGAATCTCGCTGATGAAAGTCCGCGCGATGTACTGTCTTCAGTTGGCCGCTAATTTCTTGGATAATGGAGTTTCAATGTTATTAATCGTGGTCTTTGTATAGGAACATATTGGACAAACATGAAAAGAACTCTCCTTTTTTGCTGCACTGGACATGAAAGAATCCCAGACATTTGTGTATAATATTTTGCTACAATGAAATTGAATATTTCTAACTTCCTGAATCCGTAAAAAAACGTTTCATTGACATTTCGACGGGAAATAAGTGACAAAACAATGAACACTTACAGCAAACATGAATAACCCGATGAGAAGGATCCCGATGACAACAACAATGACGATTAAGGCGATGATTCCCGGTGATAGGGCCGGAGAAGGAGCGGCGATCAGCACCACACCTGCAATTTCAAGCATCAGTTTAGTGAAAGATCCTCAAATTAGCAGCTATGTTACAATAAATGGTATAGAAAGATCAGTCTATCTGGAACATAGGAGACCCACGTTATTTGAGAGATGACATGGCAGGGATTGCAGCGGTTAAACGGTTAAACTATCATTAACCGGTTAATTTTATTAACCGCTTAACCGCGGTTAAATAGCTATCTTTCATGAAAATTCAACCAAGCATCCTAACACTAATCCATTATAAACTAAGTATGTTGTATCCATAATCTCCACATCCAAAACGTCAGACAAAAGCGCGCTCAAGAAATACACAATTACGAGTTATGCTTCCAATCTCGATGTTGACCCGTTGGATTGGTGGAGGACAAATGAATGTTCTTTTCCAAAACTGCATAAACTCGCTAAAAGGCACCACACATTTCAGACTGCATCGGCGAGTAGTGAACGCTTGTTCTCGGCGTATGGAGACATATTCGATAAAAAAGAATGCGCTTAACAAAGGAAACGGCAAACGCAATATTTTTTTACACTACAACTCTGACTTAGTGAAAAATCTAACACTTCCCGACAATTAGTCAATACCTTGTTTTTGTTTCATTTACATTGAAATATTGTTTTAATCAAAAAATGCATGTTCTTCGAATCCGATTTATAATAGTAAAAGAAAAGTACAAGGTGAATCTTCGTTCCTCTACAGGTACACGTCGCTCAGGATTGTCCTGATGACTTTTCAACTATGATACTAACTGGAATCCCAACTATGATGATGCAAAATATTATTTTGTTGAAAAATGTTTCTAGTGGATAAGTAGGCCTACGTACATGTAGATTGATGCTTGATGATAATTCGCTCGATTAGTAAGCAAAGTCCTCTAACGCTCTAACGTGAAGCATAGTTAAGTTTTTTGACTGATTTTGGCATATTTGATCGGTTAACTGGTAAAGTGAAAATTTTAACCGCTGCAATCCCTGGCTGGCTGTAACATGGGCTTGAGCTTTGATCACAGTCGAATACCCTAGAGAGAACGTTTGATTTAATGCTCTTATATTTTAGTTATATGCTACGGACGTGCGGTCCGGCTGTATTTCAAATCCATTTCCCAGGCACGCGCCCGGTGCGGTTAAACTTCAAATCGCCTGTTTCAACTGCCAAAACTGTTGACTTATTTACCTCTCCTCTTCCTCTAGAGAGATTAAGTATAACGCCTTTCTGATTTAATTTCGGTCTGCAATTTACATAGGGTGTAAAAGGACGTCACAATGAATAGGGTCTACTGAAGGCCATGTACAGTCAATGAAAATCATTCATGAAAATTGAATGAAACTCTGCGACAGGCATATGGTTCTGTAGGTCGAATATCTGAAACAGTGAGAGAATTTTTCTGTCAACAGATTGTGTCAACAATGAGTGAGAATTCCTTTTCTGTTAGAGCAGACAAATATCGTAGTAAGGCTTGAAATTTCTTGGCGTGTAAGGTTTGCGTCACAACTTTATAAAAACAGAGCGACTTGGCGACTCAAAATAATTGAGAGTTCATATCAGGCCGGATATTCAGAATTTGCGCAAGAATCAGGGCTGATCAGCGCGAATCACAAGAATACTGAAAAATCTACATGTAACTTTCCAAAGTTGCTGTAATCAAATTCAAGTCAAGTTGCAAAAATTTCATCTGCCTGTTCAGTGCAAATTTCCGCCGCTGTTACAGCCTTATCGATGCATAAACATTAGGGTGATAAAATAATTACCGAAATGAATAATTTGGGCGGCATGTACTGATTTTTCCAACTTCCCATTTCTTAAACCACCCTAATAAACATGCACAACAGCATGCATGCGTCAGTTGTGATTGGTGATAGACGCCTTAATGCTTCATTAACAGCCAGAGCAGATCTAGTAAATGGCTTGAAAGTTTATCTTGACACAAACTTAAAAAACAAAAAGCATCTCTTTTGCTCTATAACACAAAAACAGGTGTGTTTTCAAACCTTATTTAGACATGCATCGCATCGTACAGGCGTCTATGCGGCGCAGATACAAACATGTAATCGAAAGACGCTCTATTTTAAATGTTCCATAATAAATCGGTACTCACTTGTCACATTGACACGATTCACTGTGAAATTGGAGCTCAGAGCTGTGGACGTCGCTGTTGAGAAGGCTGCCTGGGTGTAAGATAGACCAGATTTGACTCCCACTGTGACGTCATATGTCATGACAATGCTGCCAGCCCTATAAAGAAATGATCCGAGATTATGAAATGTATGAATAAAAATGTCAGGATTCAGCACTACAAAGAAATTCGGTCAGACCAGTGCTGTAGCTAACATTCCATGACACCCCGCTTTTCAATCGCATTCTGTGATTTAGAATAAGGTCTACTAACTTAGCATGGGCCTATTTGTTGCATCATCGCATGTCGCGCTAATCAGGGCCGGCAAAAACTCACCCACCTATGAAAAAACCCATCCCATGGGTAAACACCATGGATAAAATGGTTAAAATGGGATGGGGTTTTTCAAGAAATATATTTCATGTGTTTTACGGCAAGATAAGCAACAATGAGACGTGGAAGCATCATTAGAATGTGCCTGCACGATCATAGAAATAAACTGTTTATCTGAAGTTCGCTAGAATGAAAATTGACTCAAGGTCGCGGCACATCCGAGGGAACTAAGTTGGGGCATGAACCACCAATTAAAAGCCTCGATTTACACATGTGACTGATTCTAACCCAATCATAGAGACGTTGGCAGGTGCATCTAAGTGAAAATGCGTGCGATTTATGTGCCGTTATTGTGCTTTGCATGAAGCTTTATTTCCATTCTAGAGGTTTTATTGTTGTCAATTTCTATGTGCACAATAGTGTTATCATACTGAATCTCAAGGCAAGGTTGCAAACCCACCTTTTTCTGAAGGCTCCGGATCCGATTTCAATCTTATAGGTCTGTTTGAGTGCATCGGTAGTAAGCATATATGCATATACTCATCCAATTGTCTGTCAGCATTGACATATCGGTTAGATTACTGTTCTGAGGTTTAAAAAGCAAGTGTTCACTAAGTAGGCCTGTATGGCCAACGGACCAAAACTCGTCTGAAAAAAAGGTAAATTTGAGGTACTAGATCGTACTTACTATATGGCACTAAGCAGGATGCAATAGACAAATATGAGGTTTTTGGAAGAAACTTTCGAATGATTCCATTACTCAATTGTATTTGTGACAGGCGTTCCATAAAAATCTTAAATTTGACACAAAGTCTTTTCTAAACCATGAAGTGAGACGATTTCCATGAAAATTGCAACATATCATGATGCAATGACCAAGATCGGACAATTTGTGTTTGGTCTAATTTTAAGGCAATATACATTATTCACATTTTAATTACACCAGTTGAATTTGTTCTGCAATATATGTATCTACTTCTTCATGAGTCGCTTTTTGACATTCATTATCTCTTCGGCATTTAGTATTATGCTAAATTACTTATACTGAGTAATAATCGCTTAGGCGAAGTACTCAAGTATTCGCATACACTGGAGTAACAACAAAATTTTTTTCTGTGAAAGTCAAAAGTTCTTTGTGTTGCTCGTCCTATGCTTAACGCTAATTTTGACAAAAATAGATCATTTCATCAACGATTGCTAGAAATGGACACTATTTACCCATATTTCCATAATTCTGCAAAAATTTGAAAAACCCATTTTACCCATGGGATGCCAACCCTGGCGCTAATTCTTCAAAGTCTCACCCATTTTGATAAGCATTGATAAGATGTTGTCTATCAGAATTCGATATTCGAAGCCACATAATGACAGAAGCCATCACTCAGAGTCAGCTCTCACTCAGCTGCAATAGTGTGACAACTGTTTTGCAGTTTGTAGAGGGAGAAGGTATATTTACATCCACAGAATTAAATATTTTGTTTATCTGCTTCGGTTTGCTAGAAGTGTGACTGATACGAAATTGACGGCACATAGAGGAACCTAGTAAGTGGACAAGAAGGAATTCCTTATACTTTACAGAGATATGAATAAAAGTCGTGCGTCGCTTGCGGATTAATGTGATTTCCAGCAAAGTGCTTCGATTGCCACTGTTCCTTCAGATTCGAAGAATTCAGATCATTGCGTACAAGTTTTAGTCCATATTAAAGAAATTATCATTACTATTATCCAGTGGCGGACGCAGAAGTTTCTGGTAGGGGGGATGATTGGTGTTCTAATCAAGCAGTCAAACAGGTGCCTCGATGCTCTAGTTGAATAAATCCGTGGATTCAAATTCAGGCACGGCATTATGCTCTACAATTCAACATTCATAAGTTACATCTTCTTTTCAAACAAGCTCATTAGTTGACAACAATTTGTTATAGCATTGATAGTCTTTGGTTATCAGCAATCATTTCAGCCTATTTTCCTAGAATCATTGAGAAATCTTATTAAGGCAAGAAATTTGACTGCAATATTCATGGGGTCTAAGGCTAAATTTGTAATTGTGTAGTCTTTATAAATCCATTCCTTTAAAATGCAATATAAGTTAGTGATAACGCAATAATGTTTTCATATGACGATTACTTGTGGCTTATTAAAGCAGCTATAGCTTACATGTATATGCATACTATGATCAGTGCAGTAGGCTCTTTGAAGGCCTAAACGATTGAATTCTATTTCAATAAGTAAAAACTTCTTAGCTGGTTCATGGCCTCGCTTGTTCTCTCGTGAACTTACAACAAGTGATAAAGAGCTACGTGACATTTCATAATAAAGTCATCGCACAGTACATTCCTGAAGACCAATAAGAAATCGATAAACATACATGCAATCACTTCACAATGACGTAAACGGGAATGAAATAATACAGCACTGATATGGACATAAAATGAAGAAGAGAATAATAAAACATGATAAATGATAAATACCTGTAAATCTGTAATACTGAAAACATGGCATATGTAAAGGCACACTGAGAGAAATGTATCATAAAATGCTAATAAATTAAAGTAAGATATACATACTTAACACAGTCTCAAATTGTAAAGTCTATCTTTTTGGATACACAGAGAAGGATTCTGCCGACGGATACTAACGCTTTCTGATACACTCAGCTGGAAGGATGTTCTTTGGCACCGTTGTACACTGAATCCCTTGTTGTCTTGATTCAGGACATCTTCCTTGCGATCACATGTCATGAGATGACGGGTGATGGCTGATGATGGCAGTGTTGAGGACCGTGGGCGAGTACACAGGAGACCCTTCCAGCTGAGTGTATCAGAAAGCGTTAGTATCCGTCGGCAGAATCCTTCTCTGTGTATCCAAAAAGATAGACTTTACAATTTGAGACTGTGTTAAGTATGTATATCTTACTTTAATTTATTAGCATTTTATGATACATTTCTCTCAGTGTGCCTTTACATATGCCATGTTTTCAGTATTACAGATTTACAGGGATTTATCATTTATCATGTTTTATTATTCTCTTCTTCATTTTATGTCCATATCAGTGCTGTATTATTTCATTCCCGTTTACGTCATTGTGAAGTGATTGCATGTATGTTTATCGATTTCTTATTGGTCTTCAGGAATGTACTGTGCGATGACTTTATTATGAAATGTCACGTAGCTCTTTATCACTTGTTGTAAGTTCACGAGAGAACAAGCGAGGCCATGAACCAGCTAAGAAGTTTTTACTTATTGAAGTTTATTTGGAAATTAGCGCCATCCCAACATCTATGAATTCTATTTGATAAATGATCGTTTTATTTATAAAAATGATTCATTTTAGATTGCCAAAAATCCGTGTACATGTAGTTGCATTTTGAAATCAAAACAGGGAATTCATGAAAGAATTAAAGTCAGTTCGCCTTTTATACTTGTTGGCGAACACATCTATCACATGCTCAATGTCAATTTTAATTTCTGGATGGATGTACATTAAGGCAAGTCCAGTCAAACGTTCATCTGACATTCTTGATCGCAGATAATCCTTCAGCAATTTCATGGCACTAAAGGCCCTTTCTGCAGAGCAGGTTGTTACCGGAATCGCGCAAAATATCTGGAGCATCTTCTTGATAGTGGGCATCCTGAAATAAATTCAAAAAATGTGCAGAAGTTTGTGTTAAATATATTCAAATCATGAATCATAAATTATTCCATGAATTATTAATTATTGTCCTGTAATTAATAATCCTGAATTATTAGTCCTGTCCTGTAATTAGTCATTTTGTAAATTCCATTGCGAAATTAACATAGCATTTTAAACAGAAATGAAAGCAAGTCTGACAAGTAGGGCCTAGACCTAGGGCCTTTATTGTCAATATTTTCAATTGCAATAGGGCCTACTAGGTATGTAGCCTACTAAAAGTACATTGAATGCGGAAATTATTGAAAGATCCTACTAGATCACAGTGCATCGCTAACAAACTGAATTGTATTTTGTAGCTTTTTAGTCATACACTTCTATGTGATTACTTACCTTTCGGGCACTAAATCAAGAGCTTCCAAAGGTGTAGTTGGGGTGTGATTTCCACTTTGGCAGAATCGCAACCAATTGAGGAATTCAATCCGCACCTCCTCTTCATTTGGTGAGCCCAAAATTGTCTTGTACATTTCGAAGGCTGGGAGGAGATTATTCCATGTACTCGAGTTGAAGTTGGACGGAATCAGGGCAGTCATCTTTGATACCAGTGTGAAATGGGATGAAAAGCGAGATCGAAAAGATTCAAGTATGGTATCAAGATACGGAAACCAAATAGCTCTCCTGAAGTATTGGTCTTCATTGTCAGAAGGCACATTGGTTCGATGCGTTTGCCGGAGTGCAAGGCGTGGTACATGGATAGTAGCTCCCACAGAGCTTGCTAGCCTCTTAGCTGCTTCGAAGGGTGCATGGGCTTCATCTGTCCATTCCGCATCATCTTTGCGCCATGTTTCCAAAGTAGATATGAAGAAATCGACGTTTTCCACCGCGTTAACCAAGTCTTGGTTGACAGTTTGCAGATATCTTGAGACGGATGCGGTCAGAGCCATAACCTTCTGGGCACAAGAGAGAGCTACGATGAATGTGGGCTCGGTGATTGAACGCAGGCAGGATCTTGAAGTGTCAGCAGTTTTACGGTCAGTGGAAGACAGGAGTCGTTCGAGACATTCAACTATGTGCCTATAATTGCTGCTGAAAGTGAGCAGTGCGTCATGCCGTTGAATGAATCGTGTTTCACAAAATCCTTTCAGACTTTCCATTGAGCTTCCAGCTTCTGAGAGAATTTCCCGGAGAGCTTCTCTTCTTTTGCCGGAGTCATTGAAGAAGTTAGTGGCGTCTTTTACTGATTGAAACATACCTCGAATTTCTGGGACCTCATTTGACGAGTTTAGGACTAAATTCAACACATGACTGCTGCAATGAACATAGATCGCAGAGGGACACATTTCCTGGATCCGTTGTTGAACCCCGCTCACATGGCCTGACATGGTTGATGCTCCATCAAGTCCCTGACCTATCAAATAATCCAGATCAAAGTTTTTGGATTTCAAATTGTCCATTATTTCATTTGCAAGATTCTCCGCAGAAAGATCGATCACGCTTTTGAACTTCATAAATTCCTCTCTTATTCTATTGATTCCATTTTCTCGGCTTACAAATCTGACGCATAGGCAGAGCTGTTCTTTGTGAGAAGAGTCTGTGGTCTCGTCTGCAATTATGTAGAAGTATCGGGATTCATCAATATCATTCTTTATGCTTCTGAATACAGAGTCTCCACATATTTCAATCAATTCATTTTGCGTCGTCTTTGATATGTAAGTCGCATTCTTGTTTGCCTTTTCTAGATGTTCTTTGAGGACATTATCTCCCGCGTCGATCCGATATGCCAGCAGAGCTCTAAAGTTGCCCTCTTCCTTTTCTATTTCTTTACTCAGATCCAGCTGTCCATGATCGCGATGTCCACGGAGTGCTATTCCGATCCTTCCGCACAGAATTATTGTTCTGATGATGATTATCAGGCGATTTCTTGAATCTTTGACATTCTGTCTGTGCTGGCTATTTATCTGAGAATAGACATCCATCGATGGTTTGTTAAACATTTGCAGGAACAGGTCAGCGAATTCTTGTGAGGCTTTGTGATACTCCGTAGATAGATGGCACGAAAGATATCCTCCTGCTCCAGTGAGATGGCTGTATTTGTTAAGGGGAGATGCTACTAGCTGACCAGGTTCTGTTAATTTTCCTCTGTTGTTCTTGCTGTTTCACCTCCAAATTCCTTGCTGAATTCCCAAGTAGACTCTTTGTGGACGCTTGCCACCTTTCTGCGTGAAAGGAAAATCGAATTCCTTTGTTGGCATCCAATGCTCAGTTAGTAGACTCTGCTTGGTAGATTTATCCAATTTTGTCACCATACTTGAATCTTTTTGACTTTTCTTAAAGACACAGCCTATATCATTGTCTGAGCACAATGTCATATGCTCGCTTGAAGATGGAGGTGTTGATGTGGAAGAAGTGACACAAGTAATGGGCCTGTTGCATGGAGCGTCATCCGATAATGTTGTCACACTGATGCTGTTGTCCACAGTGGATGTATTGGGTTTGGATGATGGGCCTACTCCCTTTGAGAAGAAGTCGGAAATTAATCGCATTTTCTTCTTTGGCACCTCACCAGACATACTTGCTGTAAATGAAATGAAATGAAACTTAGGCCTAGTTAGCTTATGAAAGAATAAAGACTAGTTCCCAAACAAAATACATGTAGTCTTGAGCCTACATGTACATGTACAATGTTGTACATGTAATGTAAAATTGTATATGCATGTCCATGGATAATGGATAACATAGGCCTACAGTAGCTACTAGTTTCAAATAAATGGCATATTGTATTATAAGCTTATACATGTATTATACATGCTTATACATGGTAATACAAATACTATGTATTTGCCAGGTTGTCGTCTGTTTTTGCAATCTACTTTGTTCTAAAGAATTTGCCTTCGTTCTTATGCCTTATTACAAGAAACAGTCTCATAGGTCTCATAGCTAACTTTTGTCCAAAATTTTATTTTTACTGATTTTTCTTTGGAATTTTATAAATCTGATGTGAAGAGCAAATTACTCGTCATTTTTTGTGTATTCTTGTGGAAAATCAACGATGAACAAAATAGTTGAAAAAATTGGCTGTGAGACTTGCTGCTAATGTACGTGTAACCTCAGCGACTTCTCAAAAGTAACTGGAAATACAAGTTCAAATTTCACCCCTAACTTAACTACTTCCGAGATGAGACGCGCTACTGACTCATGACCGGAGCTGCTGGCGAATCGATCGCAACTTTAAACTTCCGTCTCCACTCTCAGGTCGGTCCTTCTCAGATGGCATCCGATCAGGGTACCTGCTAGCTTCTCAGACTGTCAAAGTTGTTGCTTTCGACACTACACCCAGACAGGTCATCCGGACGAAGTAGGGGAGGAGTTCTAAATTTGCTATTAAAACATACAGAAAGTGGTGGCCAGCCGTCATTGGGGTCATCCTACTTCTCATGGCCAAATCGGTGGTACACTAAGCCCTTGAGTTATTCTTCCTCCGGCGAAGCTTCGATAGCGGAGCTCTTCCGCTTTGCCACCAAAGAGGAACACCCAGGCAGTTACCCGGGGCCGAGGTCCGCCACGCTGGAGTTAGTCGAATCTGCTGTCAGAAACGACGCAGCGACAGGGCTTCTGGTGCCGCTGAGGGGGTTACCCCATACCGTATTGTACCACCGACCTTGAATGTGAATGCATCATTTCATCATTTTCATCTTCAAAATTTGAATACTTACTTCTTTAAATCAAAATAACCAATGATGAAGGATAGATAGGGATGAAAGTTTGCACGATAAGGAGCAGCAGCAATTCAACTTGGCTCTCCTCTCAGTTGACATCGTTTATAAAGCTATCAAGAACGAATAATGCGAGAATGTTAAATCATGCGTTCTCATTGGAAATTCAGGAACAAGTGGATAGCTCACTCGCCACTCGCCGCTCGCGCAATTCGGTTGGTCGTCAGGTCCAGAATCACTTATTCAACCTAAACGAAATCTTGCCGGAGTTGATAGGAATAACATCTGCAAATTACATAATTCAAGTGGAACTTCTAAAATCGGCATTAAACAGCAGGTCACCTGCGCCTCGTGCGTCAGAGATGCTACAGTTGAATGTAAGCAAACTTCGGCAGAGACCTCTTCATTCCTTGGTTAGAGGTTCTCGCCTTTCCTTAATTCATGTCTCCATGCTGATAAGAAATCCAAATGTTTATTATATAATCACAAGAGAAACTGGGCCAAATATGTTCCAGACTACGATCATTACTTGTACTTTTAATGAACTAATTGCCAAAATGTATTGCTTACATTTACAACCCACAATCAAGTTTGAGCTGGTGGGGGGGATGCATCCCGGCATCCCCCCCTTGGGTCCGCCACTGCTATTATCCGATCATTATTAAAGAAAGTAGCAGGCGTACGAAAATCAGTTCACTTGATGATCCTCTCCTCGGCATTTATACGCTGAATCGAAGCCAGGCATCGATGTGTGCGAAGTGATATCACCAGAGACAATAGAGAGATCACAGCACGCACGCATCTCTCACTGCTCTGGTGTCCTCTGCTGACAGCTTATTGTTTGCCATTTCCAATAGCAAGCGATACATGAATTATCCATTCGAGAAGGAGCAAGTTGTCTTAATTCTGTGATGTGCCATTTCGATATTAAGGTTACATACAATTCTTTCTTTCTAGGAAGCCGAAGCGCGCGCAGATGAATCTAATTCTGTGTTTACAACCATTTCATCCCTGGATTGGGGTGAAATTGGTAAACGCTACATGTTTTTAAATACATGCAATTTTCATACTGCTCAGAAATAATTTTCTAAACAATGAAGGTATATGCAATTGGTCGATACACAGAATTCGTTGATCAGCTATCAAAATTTAAGTTGTTACATGGGTAACTGAGAAAATCACACGAATTCTTTGAAAACTACCGGTACCTATTCAACACTACTTCGAAAGGAAAGAATGAATTTACTCATGCAAATTCGCTTCAGTCTCATTAGGCAAATCCAGTAAGATTTAGTATGTTAAATTCCGGTGCATCTCTAATATTGATGTTGGTTGAGATCAGGGATATATATAGAATAATATCACCTGGACTGATTGCAGAGGCCATTTATCAGATTTCCAAAACACTGGAGGTCTATAGTCTGGTTATGATAATTTTTGCGACAATTTTCACAAATCTCTTCATCGGTTAAGGTAACGCTCTTTTCTCAGAAGGCAATCTGAAGGCATTCCTCAATTCACTCATTTGGAACTACAGCAATCCCGAATCGTTGATTGAAGTAGCTGTGTCGACATTGAAAGAATATCTGCTTGGATCTGATCCTGACTCTGACAAACACCGTAGTGTTGAATTCGTCGTAGAGAAGTCATTTAATCAAATATTACAGAATTATGAAACGAATTAAGAAAGTTATTTCTTTGAAGAAGCACTCGAATTTCACTTTTGACGAGATGCATGAATGTCTCGAAGTTAAATCACCTCCACGCTACAAATACATAAATTATGCGTCAAATATGATGTTATCTGAATAAGTGAAGAACCCGATGCATATAGGCCCTTGATTCAAGCAACAGAAGTATTCTGTACTATATGGTTATGTTACTAAAAGTGTCGGCAAACAATTCGCAGAATGCAATCGCATTCTGGTTTCTGATTCTGAAGCTCCATTTCCGCAGTTTGATGCTGTAGATGAAACTGCTACACAGTATCAGGATGCAGTCAACAGGGGAGGATTGCGTCATCCGAGTCATTTTTGTATTGCATTTCTTTGAAATATAGATGTATTTCTACTGAAATGAAAAATAGTCAAATGCTGCTCTCTGAGATTTTGGCCGTCGATAGGCATCAGGATTTTTTTTTCTGAAATTTCAAAAAACGAATGTTTTACTAAATAATCGATAAATGAAGTAATTTTAGGGAACAGTTTATGTTGTAAGGGGTATGACATTCCCGTGAGAGCCTTCGTGTTTTTTTAATTGTGTAGCGAAGAACCTCTAGGATCCTTCGGAATCCAGCATAGGAGAGGAAAATCATTGCATAATGCAAAGGCTGCATGACATTTTTTTTACTTTCTTTGTACATCTATCTTTGATGAAGTTACATAAAATAGAATTGCTTTTGATCACTTGATTTTTGGTATAGCTAACCTCAGATAATATTGCCTGGATATCTGCAATCATTTCATAGATTTCAACTGTCCATGGTTGAAATGAGCGATCCCTTAGAATGCTTTCGTTGTATTTAGATGGAACTACCCTAACAGTTATTTCAAAGACGTATTCAATCACATACAAATACTCACTTAAGTCCCAACATCGTTATTCCTTCGAGTGGATAGCTTGTTTTCGTAGAATATAAAGTACACAGCTGAAAGTTGAAAGAGAAATTTTTTTACCAACAACGCAAATATCAATTAATAAGAGATTTAGAGAATTTACAATAGGCAGGCCTGTGATTAGCCTATGAGAAAAATTGAGGATTTTTTTGCAAAAATTTGAGGAATAGAAACGGAGCCTAATATGATAACTGCAAGAAAAACTTCTAATTTTAGCACGGATTTTGGGCCAAACTTCAAGTCATGAAAGTCCCAACGAAGAAGGCAACCCCAGGGTTGACCACAACACACTCCACTACACTTTTTGAAGTTGTGTATATTACAAAGGGATATTGACTTGGTCATAATCAATTCCCGCGTTATTACGAATTTAATTTGTTGCCTCAAGTATTATCTGCTTAGAATGTGACGAATAGAGGATGTCAGATCAAGCTGCTGATATCGCTGTGCTTCACGTTATCGTCTCCAATTCAATGATGCGTGTCAGATTTGGATATTGCGATTTTTTGAATATAGGATATATCCTCAACTACATGCATCAGGGGCTTTGCAACGATTAATTTTTACGAACTTTAGACAAATTTGGGAGGAGATTAACCCATAACTATAGAAAGCTTAAAATCGTTGACGGAATGTTTGTGACTTAAAAAAGTCAGTAATTTATTATGAGGGATACGCCACATTACACACTAATTCATTAATATTACGTTATACTGCATAAGTTTTGGTGGCTCTAGTTTGTTAGCGTTTGATCGTATCGCTCCGATCTACATTCAAATGAACATGAATTCTCTCATACAACACAAAACAAGTGTCGGGAACAGGCTTGCCGTTAAGTTGTTGGTCTCATCTAGGGAAAAAGTGAAAGATTATCACCTCTATTCTTTGAAGTTGCGCAGAGATATTGACATCCACATCTTGCAGTGGACCCAGGTTGAAAATCTACCAATCCAGTACTATGTGGTTCAATGTCTTCATTAATCTAAGTTCACATACAACGATAAGCAATGTGTGCACTAGTTTCACACCAACCTGTGTTCAGCAAATTATGAAAACGATCTATACGTGAATAATTCATCCAGGATAAATGACGGTCAGCAGACCCTGGAAAACGTAGCTGCAAAAAGACTCATGAGATAGCAGAGCTTCATGTGCTTCCAACCCCCGTACGCTAGTGACCAGGAGGCATGTAGACACTAAATTTAGGGACCATCCGCTTTACCCCGTCGGATGTGTTCATGTTCAGCGGAAATAAAATGGAAGAGAGTGAGTGAAACAAACACTTCAGTTGATAAGAGTACTGAAATCCAAGTGGGCTGGGCTACCTATATGTTATCATATAATGGATATGGAAGATCGATATCCCTAAGTTCTTTAAGAAGTACAGGCATGCATTTAGCAGCCATATAGTCGCAGAAACATATAAAGAAGGTTGTGACAAAGGTCAAGATAATTAATGAAAATAATTTGATAAGCATTTTATTGTTGGAATTCTAAGCATTATTATGAAGTTAGAAGTAAAAAATTGCTGACAGTTTTCAAATATAAAATTTCTGTAGGTTGATCGAAGTGCTTCACTCATTAAATACGTGGAAGTATTGCACTAAGGAGTTCGACAGACAATAACTTCGGACAACGTCTCTGCTTAGCAAAATAAGTCCGGACGAAACGGAACATCTACAGCCCTGTAGTCTGCAGAAATGGAAACGACGTGAAACAAGATCAAAATTCAACGTAGCAAAGTGCGTCAAGGTAACAAAATCAAAAAACAAGCTAACGACTGGTTAATTTTTGATATGCTAAATATGATTTGAAAGAAAATCAATATATCCGAAAATGTCTAAAAATTTGAAAATGCTCACTAGAAGGACAAACAACGGTTCTCCTTTCCTCATGTGTAATGAATTGGCGAGTAAGTCGTTCTTTTCAAAATTATGTTTAACACTTCTATATTGAAAAGATTCTATTTAGCAGTCTGCCCATTCAGATAATAAAAGGACAGGTCTGTGTCCAATCAAAATATCAGATCTAGCTAGCACAGCGGGATTGCGCTATCTAAAATCTACCAAGTGTGTGAGAGAAAAATCATTAAGTTATAAATCATGAGAGAAGAAAAAGAAAAGAAATAAATCATGAGTGATTCATGATTAGCAGTATGGATGTAGGATACATATTATAGGATTCTATCTTATCTTCTTGATTGGAAGTTTACACATCATCGCCATTCGCCAAAAAACAATGCACTATCCTACATTTTGTCATGTTTGAGGAATTTCTCATAGCTTAGCTATATTTGAGGAATTTTTGAGGATTTGAGGAATAATTAACAAATTTGAGGAATCTGAGGAATTTGAGGAGTAATCACAGGCCTGAATAGGTCTCTACGGCACCGTTAACGGAAAAGTCTTCAAAGAAGTTCAAAACATAAAGACACACGTCGCACGAATGGCTAGATCATATTACAGCCATCCTAGATCACAGTCGCAGCTTCAGTCGAGCCGACGACAGAATTATTATGTTTTAATTATGACACAGCAGTTGCTTAATCGAAGACGTTGTACTGCATTCAAGAATTCGTAGAGTCAAACGCTCTTGAAATAAAAGTTTAAGCTCAAGTTCTACTCTACGACCATAAGTGATTGTAGAGATGTACCTAAGCCAAGTCGCAGCTTCCGAACCTGCTCAGGCCGATTGCAGCCATGGCTCCTCGCATCGACTACACCTAAAATATCGTTATTGGAAGTCGGCAGAAAGCTTCAAGACGCTCCGTAAAAACTCGGGCTGCGGTCACCAGATGAATGATAAATCAGATGCAGCCTACATACAACAGTAATATCCATTCTATATAGCCTACATGTACATGTAGATTGCACAGTGTACAGTGATGTAGCGATGCATGAAGTACTTTATGCTATACACTGGAAATAAATAAAAATCATAAATAAGAATATAAAAGAAACAAATTATATTATAGAGCTCCTTAGAAGAAAGTGATAAAATGCAGCATTTGACGCACTGAAAAAAAGTGTTAAACGTGTTAAAGTGTTTGGAAAAAGTGTTAAATCCGGTGCACCCTTACTGTAAAGCATATTTTGTTTTCATATGTGATGTAGTGATTACATGTCGACCATACCATTTAAGACGCAAATCTTAAGCACAGACTACATGGAGATTTTCAGTGTGTGAACACAATGCGATTCATAACTTGATGACTTGAATATTTTTGTTTTCCTTTCATGCAAGTTCCCGGTAGCAAATTCAATCAATATTATATAAGTTAATTCTGGGCTGACCTTGATTCGACCTCGACTTCGATTAAAATCTAATCGAGGTTGCATCACTGTAATTGAAGGCTCATTTTTCATTGACATTTGATCTTACACGATAAAAATTGGCAATGGTGGCTTTAGAGTACACTGTATGCAATGTAGACATTACTTTTCCTTTGCATGAAGTCTGTAATGCAAGTTTTAGATATTCATGCTAATGTTGATGCAATGTGTTGCAATAAGGTGGCAGGCTAGTCTCTTCATGACTTACTAAGAACTATTACCCTTACGCCTTTTCTGAAATAGTAGTCTTCGCTGCGACAAGCATCGTTCTCGAAATTTCATTATTTATTGGATGTGTTATGATTGATGGAGAAAGCGCAATAACAAAGGTCTGTCGTAGTACATTTAATATCTAAAGGGAATGACAACTATTAAGGCCGGCCTATATTAGATCTATCAGTTATATTAGTATCTATCGGCCTATATCAGATCTATCAGGCCTATATTAGTATCAACAACGTACGGATCACCCCGTTGCTCGTCTGGCCATGTACATCTCTGATTTAATAGTCCAAGCGACATGATGGAATTTCGAGAGCAGTTGATTGATGCATTTTTATCGGCCAAAAACTGCAGGATGACTAAATAGTCGTGTCATGGTTGATTCATTTCAATAAAACACATCAAAGCGCGCACTATAAGTAGAAAATAACTTGCTAGCCATGATTGCCATTGTATGTTGCTATTTGACCCCTAGAATTAATTTCACGTTATTCGGGGACTTTCATTACAATTTTTGTAGTTCTAGGTGCAATTTTAAAATATTTTTTGTGCAACTTTGGATTGCACCAGCAGTCAACCTTAGAATATCCAGACGGAAAAGGAAATGGTGGAAAGTTATATAGTGAAACACCGGTTGTGCGTATTGATGGATCTGAGAAGGAATTGGGTTGTTATGACACCTGAAGACCCATTTGCTATTTGTTCAGCCACAGGTCTTACTATGCATTGGACGCTATCGCAAGGGACGTCGGGTGTGAGCTACCGTGGAATATCCTCTTTGTAGATGACTTGGTAGTGTTAGCTGAGAGTGAAGACGAACTGATCATAGGAGTAATGAACTAAAAGAGGCGGCTGTCAGCGAAGGGCTTAAAGGTCAATGCAGCCAAGTCCAAGGTAATGTTGAGCACAACTGATGGCAATGAACCAACTGCCAGTGGTGAATACCCTCGTACTGTCTGCCGTCAAGGTGTCGGTAGCAACACGATACGCTGTACTATTTGCAAACCATGGGTGCAAAAGAAATGCTGTGGTATTAACCAAAGTCTTGCTCATGCAAGCACGTCTTTCGCATGTAAGCGCTGCAAAGGTGAGATACAAAAGCTGTTGAGATCGGTCACAACAGTCGCGCTTTCCTTGATGTCGGCCGGACCGGACGTCTGCTGTACCTCTGCTTTAAAATCTCAACTCAGGTAAGTACAATACTCGTGCTTTATCATCAAATCTTTTTGAATGAAATTGTACGGATAAGAAGTGTTACTCTATCATAAATGCGAATTTTTAAGTCATTTCGTTGCAAATCAACTGCCAAATAACAAATTTATTTTTATTCTTTGGAATTAGTAAAACAGAAGTCACTTCCTAATTTATGAACTTCTAATGTAGTAGCCTACAATCCTTAGAATCGAGGTGCATCGAACCGGACTCAAGCCGGGCATAGGAAGGTCCATCAGAAGACTAAAGCTGGACAAAGGCTGGTGAATCGGAACAGACTCAAGCCGGGCATAGAAAGGTCCATCAGAAGACTAAAGCTGGACAAAGGCTGGTGAATCGGACCAGACTCAAGCCGGGCATAGGAAGGTGCATCAGAAGACTAAAGCCGGACAAAGGCTGATGAATCGGACCAGATTCAAGCCGGGCATAGAAAGGTCCATCAGAAGACTAAAGCCGGAAAAGGGCTGGTGAATCGGACCAGACTGAAGCCGGGCATAAAAAGGTCCATCAGAAGACTAAAGCTGGACAAAGGTTGGTGAATCGGACCAGACTCAAGCCGGGCATAGGAAGATCCATCAGAAGGCTAAAGGCGGACAAAGCCTGGTGAATCGGACCAGACTCAAGCCGGGCATAGGAAGATCCATCAGAAGACTAAAGCTGGACAAAGGCTGGTGAATCGGACCAGACTCAAGCCGGGCATAGGAAGGTGCATCAGAAGACTAAAGCCGGACAAAGGCTGATGAATCGGACCAGATTCAAGCCGGGCATAGGAAGGTGCATCAGAAGACTAAAGCCGGACAAAGGCTGGTGAATCGGACCAGACTCAAGCCGGGCATAGGAAGGTGCATCAGAAGACTAAAGCTGGACAAAGGCTGGTGAATCGGACCAGACTCAAGCCGGGCATAGGAAGATCCATCAGAAGACTAAAGCTGGACAAAGGCTGGTGAATCGGACCAGACTCAAGCCGGGCATAGGAAGATCCATCAGAAGACTAAAGCTGGACAAAGGCTGGTGAATCGGACCAGACTCAAGCCGGGCATAGGAAGATCCATCAGAAGACTAAAGCTGGACAAAGGCTGGTGAATCGGACCAGACTCAAGCCGGGCATAGGAAGGTGCATCAGAAGACTAAAGCCGGACAAAGGCTGGTGAATCGGACCAGACTCAAGCCGGGCATAGGAAGGTGCATCAGAAGACTAAAGCTGGACAAAGGCTGGTGAATCGGACCAGACTCAAGCCGGGCATAAAAAGGAATCCGACCGGACAGCAAAGCATCAAATGTTCTACTCGAATAAAAGTGGGTGCAATAAAGCATAACGTATGCAATTCAAGCTGTCGGAAATTAGTTGAGAACTTTCCCCTCTTGAGGCTCATTTTAATTCTTTTGTCTTGATAGTAAGTTTTGCAGTGCTTACAAAAGAAAGGCACATACAGATTTCAATCTTTTTAGTGTATCCATAGATTTGGTAGTCAGAAACGTGAAATTTTGGAAAATAATCAATGAAATTTGCACAATAAACAAATTGATGAATCTTTTTAATTATAATACATATCCTATCGTATGACAAAGCAATCGGAAAACTGGAAATTTGCCACCAACACGACACCAGGTTTTTCAGTCAAAACACGAACACGACACGAAATACGATCGCATTGCTTTAACCTGACACGACAGCAACACGAAATTTATATTATGAATAATTCACTAATAATGTGTTAATCAATGAAAAAACAATAGTTGATTGGAGGAGAGTACGCCAGATTAAAGAAATTGCAAACTAATTTCGGCTAGACTCTCAGTTCAGTAATTATTGTCAAAGGGTTACAGACAGCTGCTTATGAAGCTGATCTTGACTCAGAGTTCATCGTCCATCGTCACGGTGTTTGGCTACATTAAAGGAATGCTGTTCATTTATCCTTCATCTCCGTGAACTAAATAATTTGTCTTAAGCTACAGAAGGTTGAGTTATCAAATTATCTCAATTTATAATTTTAAATGAATCTTAGTCAACAAGAAAATTTAACATGACTCAAATTGTCAAAACACGAACACGAGTGACAAAGCTCAACACGAATCAAAGCGCTATCTATTGACTTTCACTTTAACCGGCGCTGTGGCCTTGTGGTGGAGTGTTCGCTCTACGTCCGGCAGACCTGGGTTCAAATCTTGGTCGGGTCAAACCTACGACTTTTAAAATAGGTACACTCAGCACAAAAAGAATGTGTGATGAATAACAACTCGGCCACATGGAAGAAGGGCTCCGTGCCTAAAGTACTTACGAATATAAACTACGTTAGTAAATATATTTTATCATTTCATTTTACTTAACATCAGTCGCGACAGTCTATAAAATAATCAACAATCTTAATTCTTTATTGGTGGAATAAAGACGCGCACAAATGGACATTGCTATAAACTGTCGGTCTCTGAACTTCCAAATGTAAACCCGCTGTTCGTTTTTCAACCATCTCAGTCGTGTCGATATCGAACGCTCTGTCCAAATCAATAGTGCTGTCTCCTTCACTTCAAATTTTTAAGTGTAACTTATTAACTCAATCCGCAGCTACAATGCTGAATTGGTTGCATTGAGGATCGGCCTTGAGAAAGCCATGGAAGACCGGCGATGGGACAACTGCAGAAACGCTGCTGTCTGTCTTGATAATAAAGGTGTGATTGAAAAGATACGAAGTGGCCACCTGGACGTCAGAACATCAAACGAAGACCAAGCTTGGAACAGCCTGCAGAAAACAGCAAATAAGAATATTCTCATTCAATGGGTCCCCAGTCATGTTGGTGTACATTGGAATGAGATCGCAGACACGACTGCAAAAGATGCCACGAATCTAGACCACAAAGACATTCCTATCGATATCGACACAGTGAAAACAAAAATACGAGGAAGCCTTGCCAACGAATGGAAGAAGAATAACAGCCATTGTAAATACAAACATCAAGAAGAAGTCAGCTTGAGTTCTTCTTAAAGCACCAAACTTGCAAGATACAGGACAGGGCATTCTCTTCTTCTAAAGAAGCATCGCCATCGCATCGGCTTAGCAGAGGAGGCAATCTGCGATGAATGCGCCGAAGAGGAAGAAAGCCTGGAGCACAACCTCATCAAGTGCTCAAGATGGGATGTACAGCGTTATGCCAGTTTCCACCCGGACCCCAACCAAATTTCCGCCACCTAGTTGCTGAACTATTTGAGGGCAATTGGTCGTCTCTAGCGACTGACGTCAATGTGTCTTGACACCGAACAGGCCAAAACAACAACAACAACAACAACAATCCGCCAATCTTTCACAGCACACAGTGTGCCAGAATAGCCTTTTTTGCCAAAAATTATTTACTCTGAAAATATACGGTCAAAATTCGCCAAAATGAAGGATATACACAATTTTGATGTGCTACGAATGTTGGTGGTCTTACTTTTACTCTGAAAAGTAATCTTGGTACCGTAAAAATAGATTTTCAAAAATTTGAATTTTTTTGAAATTTATAATTAGTACTGAATTGTAACATTAGCTAATATTTAGGATATCACATGTGATTGAGTAGTTGTCCGGTCAAGTTGTGTACGCTATTTACGTGGGTGATATTTATTTCCCATTTTTGTATTCCTCATGCGCTGGTGTATAATAATAATAATAATAGTCTTTATTTGATGAGGATGTCATTTGTAGCATGGTGCTAATTTACAATGATCCTCAAAACATTATCAGAACACACAATACAAAACATAAGTCAAATAACAGTTCATACAAAGTCCAGTTTATAAGTAAGAACAAGAAGTACAAAAAGAATGTAGGCCTAGTTACTATAAATAGAACTTTGAAAATTCAAAATTTTTGAAACCTGGTTAATCTTTCAAATATCATGAATTTCAAAATTATAAATTGTTGTAGCTGGATTCATGTTATGGAATGATACGTTTTAGAATGGTACAGAAGATATTACATTATAATGTAGATGTAGTATCATGCTATTCAACTAATCGATTCATATGCCTATTTACCCTGAATATCTATAGCAGGCCCTACTGATAGATTAATGATGTTGATAGGAGTCAGAAATTTTTTTGAAGCACCTTGTTTATTTAATTAGACTAGGTGTTACTTTCAACAAAAACACGGTAGTATGGTACATCCTATGATAACTATCCGAAAGGAAAAATATGTAAAAATTGATCCGCGATCATAGGTCGTTATTTTTAGAACTAACAAATACTTTTACCCTTAAACTTTTGTTTATCTGGTCTCAACTTCCGACACGGTTTCAATCCTACTTTCTGCGCATCTCCACCATGAACGAGATTACAAATGGACGCGTGCTTCAGATAGTAGAAAGCTGTGGAGGTGACACTCATGTTGCTGCTTCGAATTTGAAAACGACTTGGCCGGGTATTGATGTATCTGTTGACAGCATTCGACGTAGAATACAACGTCTTAAGAAACCAAGGAGGTCTAACGAATCGCCTGAGATGAAGGCATGGTTGGAGACTTCATTCATTACTACATCTGTAAGTGTTGAGAAATTGACCACTGATGATCTATCCAGTGGAAGAGTGGGACGTCCACGAAAGCGGTTATGCGATCAGCCTGGTCGAGCGACGATTACCAGTATAATGGATGAGCCTATTAACGATCTTATGAGTTTCGCTGAGAAGCAAGGTGTTTCCATTGATGACGTAGTTGATCTGTTAAATGCCAGGCGACGTAAAGATGAATCCAATGTCAAAGTATCTATTCCCACTGATGAGGCAGTAGCATATTTCTTTAATGGAGACTTTTCATCACGTTCTTGGACTGAGCTTCGACTGTTTCTGCGTAAATTCGGCGTCGAACTTCCTAGCCGAAATGTAATTGATTCCGCAAAGAAAGATTTGCATCCTCCCGTAATTTCACATGAATTGAAATGCTCCGTCCCCTACCGTGAGCTCATAGTGGACACTGTTCTCGGCATTGTCAAGGCTGAAGAGTGTGGTGAGGAAATTTCACAACACGCCAGCTCACTTCAGTTAGTAGTAAGAAAACGGCGAACACCAGATAGCGCAAGATGGCCGCCATCGCTGAGTCCCCCCCCCTCTGGAACGGCAGAGTGTCGTGGTCGGCCGCCGTGGTGCTTCGTGTCTGAGTCCCCCCCCCTCTGGAACGATAGAGTGTCGTGGTGGACTTGGGCGACCGCCAGGATTAGTCTTGAGGCTATAGTGTGTGATATTTTTGGTGCAATCTGCTGAATGTTGGGTTGTAAAATGGGTTGTTTCGAGTGGAAGGAGTGGTCGGATGAGAAAACGGAGGTCGGATTCGTGTTCAGCGTGAAATTCTGCATCGGTAGGGTGAGTTTCAAGTCAATCGGTGAGAAAAAATTTTCTTTAGAATTTGGGATGTTTTGGTGTGTAGCGCCCAAACGAAGCATCGGATGAGAAAACGGAGGCCAGATTCGGAATCTACGTGAAATTTTGGGTTAGGAAGGATGTTTCCAGCGAAATCGGAGAGAAAAAATTTTCACTGACGTCCCCCCCCCCTCTGGACAGCTTGCTTCGATTTTGGCTTCCAGTGGACGGATTTTGTCGTGCGATAGCTCGTTTGAAAGCTAAGAGTGAGACAAATTCAGTGAAAGAATCGGCTTGTTCCTATCTGTCTTCGTTTAGATGTGAGACGCCATTTAAGATTTTGGGACATTGGTGAAAAACGACAGAGTTAGAATTTGGGACGTTTTGGGCTCTAGCTTCAAAACGAAGCATCGGATTGGAAAACGGATTTCAGATTTGGAATCAGCGTGAAATTCTTTATCTGTATAGTGAGTTTCAAGTCAATCGGCGAGAAAAAATTTTCAACATTTTTCGAAAAAACGACAGAGTTAGAATTTGGGACGTTTTGGTGTGTAGCGCCCAAACGAAGCATCGGATGAGAAAACGGAGGCCAGATTCGGATTCAGCGTGAAATTCTGCATCGGTAGGGTGAGTTTCAAGTCAATCGGTGAGAAAAATTTTCGCTGACGTCCCCCCCCCCTCTGGACAGCTTGCTTCGATTTTGGCTTCCAGTGGACGGATTTTGTCGTGCGATAGCTCGTTTGAAAGCTAAGAGTGAGACAAATTCAGTGAAAGAATCGGCTTGTTCCTATCTGTCTTCGTTCAAAAGTTAGAGCGGTTACAAGATTTTAGGTCGGAGCTCGCTTACCTGAAAAAATCCTAAGTGTCAGAGTGACTTCGTATGGGTAAAATTTTGAAAATTTTCCAAAGTGTGGAATTTCGACCTGGGACCGTCGCCAAAACATTTTTCATCAAATTCTGAAATTTCGCTGACGTCCCCCCCCCTCTGGACAGCTTGCTTCGATTTTGGCTTCTAGTGGACGGATTTTGTCGTGCGATAGCTCGTTTGAAAGCTAAGAGTGAGACAAATTCAGTGAAAGAATCGGCTTGTTCCTATCTGTCTTCGTTTAGATGTGAGACACCATTTAAGATTTTGGGACATTGGCGAAAAACGACAGAGTTAGAATTTGGGACGTTTTGGGCTCTAGCTTCAAAACGAAGCATCGGATGGGAAAACGGATTTCAGATTTGGAATCATCGTGATGTTATTCTCCAATGAGGATCATCATCCAATGAGAATCAAGCATTTCTTTATAAATAGCGAGCCTTCCACAGTGAGAATCATTCCATCGTTGAATCACACGAGTGACGGACGCACATTTTCTCTCTAGTTCCCTGTTCTATTATCCAACTAAAATGGTAAGTCGCTACTTCCCTCCCTCTCCTCCCTTGAACGTAAACTTAATACAATCTTTTTCATTTTCAGGCATCTACTCCATCTGCTGCACTAGTAGGAAAAAATGGCGGTCAAACGTTACAAGGTTCGCTACGATCAGATCATCTACAACTGAGGCCAGTGGAAGAAACAACCAAGGTACATAATCCTACACCGCTACAGCGTAAATTTAAACAAGCCTTGCGTTATGATGATCATAGCGTAGTACTCCAAACGGGAATGCTCCCTTCCACGGATGTCAAGATAAT
This sequence comes from Prostheceraeus crozeri, assembly GCA_907163375.1. Classification (NCBI taxonomy): domain Eukaryota; kingdom Metazoa; phylum Platyhelminthes; order Polycladida; family Euryleptidae; genus Prostheceraeus; species Prostheceraeus crozeri. The sequence continues at coordinate 752,233 of CAJQUW010013018.1, forward strand.
GCGCAATCAGTATGGGGACTACATACAAATCCCCGTGAGTCCGTACATTCGCCACCAACTTGATATTATTGAGGAGTACGTGACATTAAGCATGGACATTCCTACTCCTCTTGCTCAAGAGTGGAAGGCGAGAGATGAAAAGGATACTCCCTATAGAAAGATTTGGGATGGTAATCACATTTGCCTACCGGTATCACATTGGTGTACTTACTATAAGAAGGATGGAGATCATTCAATACCCATCAGATGTGATGAGCTCGGAGAAGGTACTTGGGATATCCTTTTCAAAGTGAATGGACTATATTATGGTCGACACAAGGATAATAAAATAGCCTCTCTCTCCATGCATATGGAATCCATCCTATATATTCCGAAACCACCCAACGTGGACGACATAATTGATCAAATCCTTAACAGCAGTGGTACGAAGCGCAAGTCGGAGAAGAATGCTACATCAAAACGCAAATCAAAGGAGAATTACTAGTCCTTTCCTAACTCTACCCTATGACAATTCGCTTATGTGCTTTGAGTGTCGTAGACGTGGTCTTATTAGATACATTTTACTTCTTCGTTGCCATCATATCATTTGTGTATTTTGTCGTGAAAAGCATCGATGTAATTCTTCATTTTGTAATATGTTATAGAACGTTTCCTTAGATGTGTAAATTTCCGTTTTAGGCTTCTATCATCATTTTTATGGATTGTGAGGGTGAACCTGTACAGGAGCTCAGTGCTATTGCTATGAACAATTGGACATATCAGATTGTTAGTGTCTATCATCAACATGCCAACTGCAATCCCAATGTTGATCAATGGGCGAGAAAACACATTCATGGACTTAATCTGAAATATTTGCAAGACTATGGCTTTTCTTGTGAAAGTGCTCTTCTTATTGACTTTAAACGATGGTTAGCTGCTTTCAATGTTATACGCATCTTTTGTAATAATCCTGGTAAGGAGAGGAAAGTATTTCCTAATCTAATCATTGATGATATTTTGCTCCCGCCTTGGGATAGTAGAGTGAATCAACATTATCATGAAGTCACGAAACGTTTTAAGGATTTGTGTGTTCCTATTTTGTCTGTTCGTTGTAGTAGCTACGTTCATAACCAATGCTTCTTTCCTCCTTACCTCAACACTGCCAAAGTCCTGTATGGTTATCATTGCTCGCTGTATGATAGTTATCAGCTCTATCTATTTTATCTCTTTCAAACCATTGATTTATAATGCATGCTTGTTACCGTTATTCAATAAATGTTACTATGAGAAGAGTTGTTGTTTTCATGCAATGGATGGGTTAGTTAAAGGGCGATCATGTCTTTCTCAAACGACTGCGGAACATTACGTTTTCATAGGCAAAGTTTAAAAGGAGTTGTTCAAGATTATGTGATAAATTTTCATAAAGATGAGACCGACATCGAAGCAGTGGTTGATGATGCTAGCACTCTATTTCTAGAGTTAATGAATACATTCTCTGATAGCATTATCATGGCGCGATTAGTTGCGAAAATTAAGTTTAGTCATTTTGGAAAGGAAGAGGTGGAAAGTCGCTCTTTCCATTTTGCTTCTTATTCAATGGAAGTGGTAGATCACCCCGAAGAATTTTTTAAAAGACATATGATAAAAATTGCTGAACGTCTTAACGCATTTAACCATCATGGTAGCAGTCTAGTGATTGAAGCGATTTCAGATATTCACATTCAACTTTCCATAAAGAAAAATTGAAAATGCAGTGGTACTTGATTGTAGCACAACTGGTTTTCGAGCTATGTCTGCTCACTCTCGAAGTATATTCCTTCTGTACATGCGTCTATTATTTAGAAAAGGCTAGCAAATTCATATCTTCAAAAAGATTTGCTATAGACATCAGTAACGGTGAAACTATGTGTTGCGATGTATGTAAGCGAAAGGATGGAAATGAAAAGCGCATCTTCAAGAGATGTAAGCATGCTTTTTGTCAACGCTGTTTCATACGTAATTGCATTCAACTTTGCCAATGTAACCACTGTGATATTGCTCATTTCGAGTGTCACTTATGTCGCAATAGTTAGTACCTATGCAAATGTGGTAAAGATAGGTTTTAGCAAAGGCTAACACGGAAAATGGCGAAACGTAAAATGACGAAACGTAAAAGTCAAAAGTTTTCTTCAGCCATTCAAGCTCTCCGACGAATGAAAGCAAATCAGCGATACAATGCTATACGACATGCTAACGATAAATTCATTTGTGAAATTATTTCTCATGTGAGGAAGTTGAGGACGAAGAAATTAGCGCCAAAACAACGAAAGTTACTTAAGCGATATGCTACGAAATTGCGTTTCATCTCCAATCCTAAAGTCGCCCTTCAAAGAAAGAGGAAAACTCTAACACAAAAGGGCGGTTTCCTTTCAGCAATACTTCCAATGATAGCTCCTGCCGTGGGCAACCTATTGGGAAATATCTTTGGCTCTAAGCGTTAATTATGCAAATGTTGAGTCTCAAAGTAATAAAATGGATTTCAGACTTCAATGTGATAAAGTTCTGACTGTATCAGGTCCATCTCATGCAGGTAAAACTGTTTTCACGCTGAATTTATTGGATAAAAGAAGGGAGTTGTTTAAGGAACCTATCAATCGAGTGATTTGGTGTTATGGTATTTATCAACCGTCGCTGTTTCAGGAATTGCAAAGTCGCAACTTTATTCGACATGAAGGAATTATTCCAGTGGATAAACTTCAGTCTAATGATGTTGTTGTATTGGATGATTTATTAAAAGACAGTAAGAATTCAAAAGATGTTACAGATATGTTCACTCGCGCAGCACACCATAAAAGGTGTTTATCATCTATATTACACAAAATTTATTTCCTGATGGAAAAGAAGCTCGTACACGAAACCTGAATACACACTATTATGCTATTTTCAAGAATCCGCGAGATAAAAGTCAATTTGAAATTTTAGCGCGACAAGTTGCACCCAGAGGATCAAAAGCCTTAATTGAAATTTTTCAAGCAGCTACTGAAAAACCATACGGTTACTTATTCATTGACTTTACGCAAGAGTGTCCGGAAGAATTTAGATTTCGAAGTGATATTTTGAAAACTCCCATGATTATCTACAAACTATGAGTTCTTATTCTCGCATGATTGTTATTCCTCAGGATGAATATGTACAATTGACTGCCATGCAGCAAGTAAAGCAACCTCTTGCAAATCAAATGTATAGGAAAGAAATAGATTATCAGCAAAATGTTCACATCAAAGATCCACATCGTGCTGTATTATTACAATCGGAAACTGTTGAGCAATTGAAAAACTTGAAGAATAAGATGCGTGACTCTGTATCGACTGCTACACCTTTAGCATCTCGCGCACATGCCATATCTCTTTTCAATAGTATTGAGCCCCATCTCAATGTAAATGATAGAGGAGAAATCATTACAGATGAAAATAAAGTGATTGGTGCTTCACGTTATGAAGACTTGATTCAGTATGCGACACGTAGAAAGCGCCGTCAGGGCTATGTTCCACCTGGTTGGCCATACTTTCTTAAACTATTGAAAAAGCATAATGTGCCAAAATTTGCTTTAAATAATGAGACATTGAAAGAACTTGATTCAACAGTGGCTACTACTCCAATGCTTCAGACGATGAAAATGCCAACAAATTGGTTTAAGGCGTCACCTGCTACATCCCCTTCCACACTCACTAAGCAAACAAGAGGAAGAACTCGACGTAGATCTACATCGCCACTAAAACTGGTAAAAGGAAAACGTAAAACAGCTCCTCCCAGGAAATACATGTTCTCAGACTATTAATATGAAGCAGATGTGTTGCTTGCCATGTAATGAGCCGCCAGAGGTGAATGTCGTTGTCACTTGCACTTGCTGCGCCAGCTCTCATAATGAAACCCCTAAGCAATGTGAACACGATCGCAAAACCGCTAAAGCTAAATGCTGCAGTTGTTGTAAATGTAGAAAGGCAAGAAAACAAAAAGATGAGAAGGAGGAAAAAGTCAGTCGTCATCGACTGAACGTTTGAAGTCAATCTATTATGATGTAAAACATCCGGCAGGATTTGCATCTATCAAGAAATTATCAAAAGCGAGTGGTCTTCCACAATCACAAGTGAAACGATGGTTAAAGGGTCAGGCTACCTATACACTCCACAAACAAGCGAAAAAGAAGTACCGCACCCGCCATTATATTGTTCATGACATCGATGAACAGTGGCAAGCAGATTTGTGCGATGTTGCCTCCATTTCAAAACATAACTCGGGCAATAATTTTATTTTAACCGTCATTGATATTTTCTCGCGTTATGCGTGGGCTCAACCTTTAAAAACTAAAGAAGGGAAAGGAGTAGCAAAAGCATTCCAAACAATTTTTCGAGAAGGTCGCATTCCAAAAAGAATTCAGAGTGATCAAGGAAAAGAGTTTGAAAATCAGCATGTGACAAGATTATTTGAGAGGCATGACATTGAGTTGTTTAGTGTAAAGAGCGCTTATAAAGCTGCACTCGTTGAACGTTTTAATCGCACATTAAAAAATCGCTTGTGGCGACATTTTACTGCCAACTTGACACAAAATTGGACAAAGGTTCTACAAGATACACTCCATGCCTACAATCACTCTATCCATCGTTCTATTGGACTCAGACCAGTAGATGTAAATGCTGACAATGTAGATAAAGTGCGCGAATCATTCCAACGTAAACGCACTCATGTGAAAAGTGATGTGAAAATTGGCGATAAAGTTCGTATCTCAAAAGTGAAAAGTGTTTTTACTAAAGGGTACCTCCCGAATTGGACAGAGGAGGTATTTACAGTATCAAGGATTAATCAAAAAGACTCTCCGACCACCTACAAGTTGAAAGATTACGATAATGAAGAAATTGAGGGTAGCTTTTACCGCGATGAGATTGAGGTAGTCACTGAAAGTGAAACATATTTGGTAGAGAAAATCATTCGATGTAAAAAACGGCAAGGTGAAGAATGGTGTCTTGTTAAATGGGCTGGTTATCCTTCAAGTATGAACTCTTGGATGCGTCGTGCCGACATCTTTCATCTAAGTGATCGACAGTGATTCATGCAAAGTTGTAACTAACAATGTTTAGGGTTTGAGCTATGAATCCAACTGCCTCATTTTATTCACGACCCTCCTATGTAAGTGGCGGAGGACAAATTTACATCGGTGCTCGCCGCCAACGTGGAGGTAGCATACTTGGTGCACTGAAATCTGTTGTAGCACCTCTCATATCCAATGTCGGTAGATCTTTGAAACGAAATGTTTTAAGTAATGCCGTTGGCTTTGCTGGTGATGTTGCTAGTGATCTTTCCAGAGGTAGAAGTTTTAAGAGCAGTTTGTTGAATCGTGGGAAGGAACGCGGTTTAAAAACATTGAAGCAGACCATTGCTGGTGTTACTCAAGGAAAGAAATCACCTAAACGAATGAAAAAAGGAAGGAGGAAACATCGCGGAGCTGGTAAGGTGCGATCTTCAGTCAAAAGGCATTCACGCAAACGTCGCAGAGGCTCTAATCATTCATCAGGCGCTAAACGACGACGCTGCTATAACTTCTAATCATGGAGTGTAAAACTTCCGGTTTTTGTTTGTTCGATCAACAAGCCATACAGACAGATATTCTTAGTTCAAGTATTGTAGATTATCATCCTCGAACAGCTGAGAATGCTGGCCCCATTGAATTTGTTATTCCTGGTGGTAGTGATGACTACATAGATTTGAGTTATGCGATGCTTGATTTGAGGTTTAGAATTCAGCAAGCAGATGGAACTGCTATTGACGATACACATAAAGTTGGACTGAACAATTTACCATTGACTACATTACTTCGTGATGTTTCTCTAACGATTGGAGAGCAGCAGGTGGAAGGTGGTCAAAGCGATTATCCCTATAAATCATATTTCAATCATGTATCACAGTTTCATCCAGCAGCACAAAGTCATATGGAAGCCATGGGATGGTACAGAGATGAAGCAGGAAAATTTGATGTTGTATGTTGATTAAAGATAGTAGAGTATGTCAGCTATATGGTCCGCTGAATTTAGACTTCTTTAGACAGTCAAAGTTTTTACTGTGTAATACCAGCATGCGACTCAAGCTGACATTGAATAAGCCTGAATTTGCGCTGAATGCATTTGCTAAAGTTGACAATTTTAGAATTCATGTGGAAGATATTGCACTTTACATTCGTCGAGTAGTACCGAATCCAAGTGTCATTAGAGGACATGCTGAAGGCCTTAACCGCCAAAATGCCATTTACCCCGTTCAGCATACAAAGCTTCTCACCTTTACAATTCCGAAAGATCAAAAGAGTTTCATGAAAGATGGCCTCTTTCCATCGGAAGCACCGAAGCTCCTCATGGTGGCAATGGTTGAAAATGATGCATTTAATGGTAATATAAAGAAGAATCCTTTCAATTTTAAACACAATCAGTTAAGTGAAATTGCTTTACGTGTAAATGGTGTGAGTCATCCTGGTCAACCCTACAAACCAGATTTTGCTTCGGATCAATTTATGCGCAGTTATGTTGATTTTATGGACGTTTTTGGCTTTTACAATACGGATGACACCAACGGACTGACTATGAAAGAGTTTAAGAGTGGATATACTATTTATGCATTTGATTTGACTGCTGACAGCGATATTAGTGCACCCTATCGTCAAGCGAACGTGCCTCATAATATTCGTTTGGATTTGACGTTCAAAAGAACACTACCTGAGACGATCAATGTATTAATTTATGCAGTCTTCGATTCAAATATTGAAATTACAAAGTATCGTGACGTGATTCTTCAGTATAATCGTTAATGAGTTGGTTGACTGCTGACGATATTAAGACTAAAGTGCAGCGTAATGCAGACGAAGCGACGTTGAAAGCTTTCGATAATGTCTATTCACTCGATACCTTACCACCTGCAGTAAATCACTATCCCATCTTTATTGTGCTAAACACTCATTCTCAGAATTTAGGCGGTGAGCATTGGAAAGCGATCTTTATTGGAGAAGACCGACGTGGTGAACTATTTGACTCTCTTGCTCAACCTCCAAATATACCAACACAGCAGTGGTTGAGAAAACATACGCGTCAATATCAGCGAAATGAACGCATACTACAACATCCACTTTCATCAACGTGTGGTGCTTTTGTACTGTACTTCATCTTAAAACGTTTACATGTATCTCGATTTGCATCTATTATTCAAAACTTTTCATGTAATCCATCCTCTAATGAAAAAATGATTTGTAAGTTCTATCATGATTTGAAATAAAAACATGTTGGAAAAATTGTTTTTTATTTTACAATCCGCTGGGTACGTACATACTCAATGAGATAGTCTAGGATCATATTTGCTTGTACATGAGATTTTAGTCCAGTAATGATCACTTTACTATTATGAAAGATTGCCACATGCACAGGTAACCAACAACTAATGAGAGCTGCAGGAAAAAGTTCGGGTTCATAACACAAACTGTAACTGCTGGTACGAATCTTCAAAAATGATACACTGTCACTCAATTGAGTAGAGATCACCATATTGTCCACAGTCAGATTCGACATCACACACCTCTCCCTCTTCCATATCCGACGTAGTAGTCTTTGTAGCTCTAAGCGCATTGACTGCGCCGATGAATGAGAAAGGGCGCCGAGAATCTGTACAGTCCCATTTGGGAAGAGTTGAAGATTTCGTGAATTGTTCATCTTCACCACTAACATTTGAGGACGGCCCGGGTAATACTTGCTATTTGGAAGCTGTTGGTGTAATGTTGTGAGATCGATTTTGGTGTAGAGTCTGAAGCGACGGAGAATGTTGACGATGGTGTAGCGATGGCGCTTCATGATGAAAGAATGAGTAAATTGAGCGATGTACCTTCCTTTTATACTTTTCCCAACTACCTTGATGAAATGTGAAGTTAGTATGAAGTTGGGAATGATAGAGTTGAATTCGCCGATTGTTGACGCGCAGCCAGATGCGATTTCCAATACGTGAATGTCTTTTCATATAGAAGTATTTCAAGTCCTTCATGATATGATGTAGAGATTGAAAATGACGATAAGATAAAGCAAACTCTCTTCTCACATTTCCAGTTGAATCTTTGAAATAGACGTTTCGATCATGATCCGTTTCAATACGTTGTAGGGAATCTAATTTCCAACTCATGATGTGTGGTAGTCATGTCTGATTAAGATTTGCATAGTAGGGCGATGAACTCACGACGAATAAATGTCATGATGGAGCGATGTATATATCTTCTATACTTCTCCCAATTGTATTTGCGAAATGAGAAACAGTTTGCGGAATGAGAATGGTAGATTTGAATTTCATTTCTGTAATGTTGAAGCCAAACTTGATCACCCAAGGAGATGAAGGAGATTAATGTTTCAAAATATTCCAAATCCCTCATGATATCATTGAGGTTGACAAATTGTCGCCATGTTAATGTAATTCCTCTTGATGTATGACCATGAGAATTTTTGAAATGTACGTTTCCATCACGATCAACTCTGATATATTGTAGAGAGTCCAAAATCCAAGTCTTCATGATGTTATGCAAAGTTGCAGATTAGCAATATAAAAATGTCGTTTTATCATATTTTGCTTAGCAATGCGGCTACAAAGAGATTTACTAGTAATCGAGCTGCACTCTTTTCTACTCCCATTGATCATGTACAACAGCTAAATGGAAATTGGGAAGTGGGTGTCACTCAACTTGTTTATAGCAACTGTGTCTATACTTTTGATCATGAGGTGATGACTATTAATATGAGGCGTACAGCTGCTTATCAATGTGAAAAGGGGTGCCGAGTATACATTCCACAGTGGTCAAAGAAAGATCTCTTATCATGTAAAAAGTTTATATATGATTTCTTGAATAAAGCGTGTACACATATTGTCCAATTTACTCCGCACAATGATGATTATAATTATGTACATCATGTAGTTGAGAAAGATTGGATTGTTGGTTTAAGTCCAAGTTTAAGAAATGATTTAGGCTACCTCGCTAGCGCCTTAACAAGCTATGATAATTTTAACGTTAATTACCACATAAGTGGTCATAAACAGTTAATATATCGAGAGGAAGCTTATTATGTAGATCTTATTCCAAGAAATGAGAAGACGTTGGTGAAGAAGATTGTGATTAAGCCAAGAAAGACAAACATGACTCCTGAAACATTATTGAAGAAATTTAATTATCTCCTTCGAGTTGATGGTAAACAAGTGGCAACATTGACTTATATCAAATCATCTAATCATATTGCAATAAGCAAATTAAATGATGATGATCTAGTATTAGTTTGTTCGAAAGATTTTCATCAGTTCTTACGACATCGTTCTGCAGCTGTTGATGGAAAATCTGATATGCAACATTTACCATGTGAAAGGCCAAATCAATTTGATACAGAATGGGCCGTATCTTTATACAGAAAGTGTGTAGAGCCTTTTGGTGGTTTCTTACATGAAACAAGAGTGTTGATGCCTCGCATTATTACTTCGGTTAAATTGGTTGTAGATTATTTAAATGAAGTGATTAATGAGCAACATATTTCATTTTCTGAAAAAGAAGGTACTTTGTCTCTCACTATAAATGGAAAAGGTATTGAACTAATTATGGATAAAACTCTAATGGACATTTTGGGTTTTGATCAAAATATCTTTAAAAGTGGTACTGTAACCAAAGCTAGCGCAGACATGTCGCTATCGCGTCGTATTAACTATTTTCAGATATATTCCAATATTGGTGAAGATGTACGTGTGGGAGATGTTGAAGCTCCATTGCTAGCAATGATACCATACCAGCCAAAAAGCTGCAGTATTTTATCTGAGCATACTTTCAAGAAAGTGCATTATACAAAGCTGAAATCAAACTACATCCCACAAATTGATATTGCCATTTATGATGATGCTGGTGCGTTGATTCCTTTTCATAAAGATGCTGTGACAAGTATTACACTCCATTTCCGAATGAAGAGTTAATGCAAAAGTATGCTATTATATTTTTCCAATGTGAATAATATGGAAAGTGAAAATAAGGACTCGTTTCTAATCTACTTGCCCAGTAATGCTTCTATGAATAAATTTCCCAAAAATAAACCATCAGACTATCGAGTAGAATTAAATCGCCCACTGCATTTAGAAGGTGAATGGGAGGTTGGCGTTTCTAGTATTTGCTATGATAGCAATATTCAGAATGTGAATGATTTGGAAGAAATGATATTGACTCCTCGCACCCATGATGGAATAACGATGAATAATGCATTCCAGTTCCCATACAATTTAACATCAAATGGAAAATGGAACTATGAATGGATTCAGATAAAATCAGATTCTTATGAGCCATTTGGGAATGAGAAAATTATTAAGGCATTCAACAGTGGTAATACTTCCATCATGAAGAATAAAAATCAGAAAGCTTGTGAGTTTACTATCTATCATTGGAGTGGGAGACAGTTCCTCCGCTTTCATTCTTTTACTAAAGGTCTTACGCTCAGGTTGGAAAATGAATTCTATCCGCATCTTGGTTTTGGTCATGGACTACATCTAACGTCAATTGCTACTGCAAATGTTAGAAAAGTTTATTCAAATCGAATCAACAAATTTCATTATAGATTTAAAATATTTGATGAAGATGTTGTAGAATGCGAAGAACGCATCATTTTGAAAAAGCGTGGTGTTCAACCTTTATCACTTATTGAGTTAGTAAAACGATGGAATGAGACTGTGGGTAAGAAGTATGGAGAAAAAATTATGGCGGACAAAAATAAGTTGGTTATTCAGAAATATAATGACAAACTTACAGTTTATTTCTCTCCAACCTTGCGTCATTTTGTAAGACATTATACACCTATTATTGGAAGCGGTGTGGTGTATGCTTCTCATGAATATCACACTAAAGCTGATTCAGTTAATGATGAATGGTGGGTGGACATCTATGGCGATCGCATCAAGAAAATTTACCAGTCTTATGAAGAATCTAAAGTTGCTATCAATATAATGCCGTGTCTATATCATACAGTTGAAAGCTTCATTCATGTAGTAAATCCTTATATACAACAGAAGTTGAAGCATGTGATGAAAAGTAAATATGATGTAAAGACACACCACATTTCGTTTTCAATTGAAAATCAACGCGTTGTTCTGAAACTGGGTGATGACATTCAATGTCAATTGAGTAAAAATTTGAAAAAACTCTTTGGTTTTTCAATGCTACAAACAGTGTTTGCTGCTGCGCATACGATTGGTATAGAAACACCAATGACACTTGATAAACATGAACAGCACCTTTACATTCAAAGTGATTTGATTCTACCTATTTCTGTTGGTGAGAAAAAAGAATACATTTTACGTGATTTCATTCATGATAAAGACGCTTCATATGGAATAGTCGAGAAGATGTTTGAATCTATTTTCTATCATCCCGTTGTCAAACAAACTATACCCTCTATTGCTATCAAAATTACCAATGGTTTACAAGAGTGCATCCATGTGAAAGATACTAAATCCCTCATAACGTTAGTGTTTCGGAAAACAAAGTGAAGTCATTGTGATATGTTTATTGAAATATGTACATGAATGTGAAGCAATAGACTTTATACAACATCCACTGAAAATATATACATGAGCGCACTTCAATAAACATTGTTATATACAAAAAGTCTTTTTACTTCGTGAAGGGTGGAAATATACAGGGATAGGAAAAATGTCTTTCAGTGGAAAAGTCATCACATGGGGAATGTACAGATGTGGATACATATTCACAAGGAAAAAACAATCTCATGCGATACATAAAACAACAATGTTTATCTACAGAAATCAACATCAAAATACTAAGTTAAGGATGATTATGCTAAGACGTCTCCTGAATGTGGTAGTGTGAGTTTAATTCTTTTGGGTGGTGGTATGTTTGTGTCAGGATGTCCATGTGGAAGAGATATGTTGTGTTCTAACCAGCACCTCTTATCCTCCCATGCTGAAAGCGCCCGTTTCCTAAAAGTATGAGTTTTGATCTCATGCGACTTAGATTTTAAGATTGTCATATTGACAAACGTTATATTTTTATTTCTATAGGCTTTCCTGAAATTCTTATGTTTCATATTTTGCACAATGGATTTTGATATGCCTTTAGCGCGCTTAATGCTATCATCACTATCCTTTAATTTCATAGAATACATTTTTGGACGGAGGAGAATCATTTCATCTATTTCCTTCCCTGCTGTCTCATCCTTAAAGCAGCCAAGTTTTGCCTTATTTTTGATGGAGTAGAGTGGATGATCAGTAGGATAATTTGATGTATCAAAATATCTTTCTAAAGATTTTCCTACTTCATTGAAATTTAAATCTTTTTGAGTGGTAATACCTAAGAAGAAACTATCTGTATCACCACCCAACAAACGAACCTCTTTTACGAGAGGACATGGTTTTAGTATTTTATAAAAGAGTTGGTACATTTCAAGCTTAGAATAATCTAGTACAGCTTGACCAATATAGATGGGTTTGCACAACTCAACTTCAGATTTTATCATTTTAACACCTATAAGGTCCTCATCGATAATGTCTCTATCGATGAATAGAGGTGATGAGACTAATTTGTGATACTTTTGATCATCATTAACTAGTTTGTAGTTTACGCGCTTTCTAACATCCTCCATCGTCTTACCAAATAAACTGTTGTTCTTATATTTATAAAGATCTTTTTCAAAGTTATTTTGGGCTAGTGCACGTTTCTGGCTGTTGCTATCAATATATGGCTTGAGGAAGGCTTTCTGTCTAAATTTAATAATGCGGTGAACTCTTTTTAAAATCATGCCCATTTCTAAATAAAATTTTAAGATGCTAAAGTGGACTAGATAGTTTTCTTTATCATACTGGGTGAGTAAAAGTTTGCGACAAGGCTTATAGTCGGGTTGTCCACATGATTCTAAATCTTTATGAAATTGTTTCATAAAGTCGGAAAACATATCTTTACTCACTTCACCTGATTCGGGTGCGAGTGGAAAATCTACGGTTTTATGTTTAATATTATTTGGATAGATTAGATCTATCTCAAAATAATATCCCCAATCACCTTCATCTGGAATTGCTAGTATGTTGGAAGGGTTGGAGAAATGTTGAATATCACTATCATCTAACCAGCTAAACTCAGAGTGAGGTAGCGGTTTGGATAATGAACTACCATACAAATTATTTTGGTCATAATACTTCAGATGAGTCTGGTCATCGCCTACTATTTTTGATTTTAACCTATGTTTATTTACAAATGTGAGACCACCGCGAATTCCTCGCTCAAATAAATTATACATCTCTGGATCTTGTAAGAGATGAATGGTCTCACCAGTCATTTTAAAAGCAGACTTAAATGACATGGCTGGCAGACTGACAAAGTGGACGGGATCTAACTTATCTTCTTCTAATGCCACTCGTCCAAACTCCTGAAATACATCAGCCAGCAAAAATACATCTAACTTAAGGTAGGCAATCATATATTCACCAAATGTATGGCAGTCAAATTTTATCCATGCATCTTGTGCATGATCATAATCTTCGGTCTTACATTCTGCGCCGGTCAAATCATTTTTAAATTTATCTATGGGCGGAAGAGAAGTCTCGCCGAGTTTACTAATTGCATCAAAATATGCATATGGAAAGACTCCTTTCCGTGTGATGACTTCATCGGTTAGATTTGGATATTGTTTCTTAAGATTTTGTGTTAGTGGAAGAGACTTTAGATTTTGCACGATAGAGGCCAGTGATGCAGTCATAAATTGGTAGGAATCTAAAAATTTTATATCAAAATAGACCGTCTTATTTTCTTTAGTTTTATCGACAGGCACTTTTGCTGTCATGGCCATAAACTTCTCTCTCGTTTGTGCTATTACATCAAGCTTCCACTCTTTCATTTGACCTAAACCTCCTTTTATTATCATATGGCTGTCGTAGCCCTTGAAATTATGGAAAATGACGGGTAATGTACGCCGCTTCATCCTCAGCGAAAAATTACATTTTGAACAGAGTGCGTTTCTAAATTTACCAGTGATGTGATCATGGTCGCGCACTTTCTTAATCTTATCATCGTCAAGTGTTTTCCTACATTTGGGGCAAACGTTGCAACTATCAAATTTTGCTTGATCATCTGCTGTCATATGCAATGATCTGCGATAGAGTTCACCATCATACTTTTGTTGAAATTTTACAGCCTGTTCGAGGAATTGTAGGAATTGGTAAATACAATCCTCACCTTGCCAGACGTGCATTTTATTTTTTCTATTTTGGAAATGGTCATGCCATACTTCATAGCAGGAAATGGCTGCTGGTCGATGGATGTTATCATCGATATAACATTCGATGTCAGCATAGATGACACGAAGAGGACTTAGTTCATCGCCATTCTCTCTATATGAAAACTCCTTATCTTTGGGCATGCGTTCCATTTGCAGTTTACCTCGCTTACACCACTCATAATGAGTTTCAAATTTGGTTTTACTCCTAAAGTTCCGAATGCATCTGTCACAGTAATAAATCTCTGATGAGGTAGAATTTCTTAAGTGGTGGTATAAGCGAGAAATTTTGGGAATGCCGCAGTAGTGCCATTCCTCACTATCATCCTGTCTTACTAATAAAAGGTTGACTACATGGTCATAACAACTCGAACGCGAGTTGTAGCGCACACCCTTCAATCCCTTTTCCCAAACATGGAGAACTATTTTAATGTTGTTCAATTTTTCAAATTTTTCTATATCTTTAATTTTCATATCGTCACTATTACAGTCATCGAAGTTTAATTCATTCTCCCACTGCCTATAGCTATATGTGCGATTTCGATTCGCATTGATGTCATTATAGTGGAGAATGGAGAGGACAGCATATTTAAAACATTGCGATTCGCAATCGACATTGATGACTGCTGTTTTGTTTTTTAAATTTTTTGGAAGTTTAAAGGAGCCTCGACCACTATGATTTCCTAATAAACTGATTTTAATCATGGCGGACTCAATACCGTCAAAAATGAGACCGCTATCGCGCTCGTTAAACTTATCAATATTTAATTTTAATCCTTGGATGTGAAAATTTATCCAAGACTCATAGTCTACAACCTCGGTTGCAGGAGAGGAGGGTATGTGAAACTCTAACCTCTCTATTATTTGTCCAGTATGGTGGTCGATTTTTACATATTTTATTTTAAGATAGATGAGCGCCTTCATCCTAAAATTGTCTAAATTGTTGAAGAGCGCTTCTATCAATGATGAATTTTGATGAAACCATTCCTCAAAGTTAGCAATGGTTTCTGAGGAGTCCATCTGGTAGTTCCTCACTAAATTATTTATGGACACTTCAGTGAGTCGGATAGAGGAGGTACCGTTGGTGTAGGTATCGTTCGTGTGTGTATGTTGAAGTCTGTGCGAAGATAGTTCAAAACGTGTCTCGAAAGACTGAATGCATAAATCGCAAGAAAAGGAGACATCGTTAACAGAATCATCCCTACCTTCGGAGATTGATGCCGACTTAGGTCGACAAACACCTCGCTTGATGTGTCGGGTGAGATCCCATTTCCTCGTGAAGATGTGCCCACAGTCAGCACATTCCCACTCGTTGCCATATCGCGACAGTTCTGAGCTGGAACTCGCATCACCTGAAAGAGAAATCATTCTATCATCTCTGTTCAAGTCTCAGTGTAGTGTTACAACCTACCTTGACTCAATAACTCTAAACTTTCCTCGAGAAGAGAGGGCGTTGGTGATGAAGTTGATGCCTGAAATTGAGGAAGATGCTATTAGTCACACGTTTGAGGGAGATGAGAGAGGAAATCTTTAACTTACCATTTTAATGAAATATGATCAGATAGAATAATAGTCAAAGAGAGAGATTGTGCGTTCGTCACTTGTATGATTCACAGATTAAATGAAATGACATGAATGTCACTTTGCTTATATACTTTCATTCTCTTCATTCATTGGATGTTCATTCTGATTGGCTGCTTGTTGATACTTAAGAATTAGAAAACATTTCAAAGTCATTATTCAAAGTCAGCATTTCAAAGACAACATGACAAGTCCTCCAACAACACCAAATACCGCATTGGAGTTCTCATCTCCATGTACATCAGCAAAGGTGCTCGTTACACCAAATGCACCAAGAAAGGCGAAGGTGGAGAAGACATACAATCTCGACAACATACGAAAGTTATCATTATCGGAGGAGTTGCCCGACCTAGTAGGCATACGGTGGAAATATTTACAATATGATGCCGAAGGGGTGATGGAGATGACCAGCAAGTCGCACTTGCATCAAATATGGGAGTGGTACACCCCTAACTCCCAACCGCGAACCGTGGCGGAGTGGGCGTACATTGAGAAAGTGAGGGACGCTGCAGAAGAACGTTTAAAGCAGCTCAACTGTTTTTGTGATCTATGTGAAGTCAGACTCTGGGACGATATTGACGATGAAGACCTTTTGAAATACATGCCATAATAAATGTTTATTTCGTATTATCTTTGCTTTCATACTGACTTACTTGAATGGGGCTTTAGTGAATAATTTAACCATGTATACTTTTTCATTTGGAAATAGTAGCACGCTTAGTCTAACTTGCAAATCTTATAACATTTCATATGGACGATGATGATAGATGAAATAGTGTTAAATAAAATTAAGATAGCTTACATGATTCTGGGATAGCAATCGACTGCGATCCATGTGTAAAGAGCTTGTTAGACTATGGAAGAGAGAAGTGTGTTATGTTGCGTGTGGCGCGTGAGTGTCCTCCCATTTCATTCCATTCATCAATTCGTCTCATTGATAGAGACAGGTAGAACTCATGGTTCTCATAACGTATGCAATGGAAAGTTTTAGGCAACCTTCGACAGTTGGCTAAATGTCGCCCTGACGCGAATGCATACTACGTTGAGACAGAGGCAATCAC
Organism: Prostheceraeus crozeri; assembly: GCA_907163375.1. Classification (NCBI taxonomy): domain Eukaryota; kingdom Metazoa; phylum Platyhelminthes; order Polycladida; family Euryleptidae; genus Prostheceraeus; species Prostheceraeus crozeri. The sequence continues at coordinate 769,148 of CAJQUW010013018.1, forward strand.
TTGCAAACATGACGCAGAGAGGTTTAACAAGATTGACCATTGCCGAATGTCCCTTGCGGTATACATAGCTACGGGTTTCACCGCCGTCCTATACAGGAACGCCCGTCGAAAGGAAGTATTACACCGAACTTCATTTGCAACGTTCAAGTTGACTGATAGCAGATTCAACTTAATGATAGTATTCGCCAGTCCGAAGACTGCCCAGGGCAAACCGCGAGGAGGTTCTATCATATCTTGCCCCATGGTGGCCCTTAAGAGAGCCGATGGTTCGTTCTCGGGAGTAACGTCATCTTACACCCTACCTATTCTGCTAAGAGAGTCTTTGACTCTCTCTTTGGTAGCACTGTCGACTTCCACACTAACTGGCACATGGCTAAAAAGTGGAATGTAGCGCCATTCCGTTGGATTGACAGCAGTTGCTGTCATCGGATTGCCAATCTGAGCAAGATTGTTGTGAACTCTGTCTTGCTCCTCTATTCTAGCAAATTCATCAAATAAATTTCGCGGTCTTAACTGTGGTCCGCGAGGAGAGTTGACTGCAGCGTTTGGCGTCTCCATGATTGAAATGAAATGGAATGAGAGGTAGTGGTTTATATACCCCTCTAATGTGATGTAACGTTCAAGTTGACTGATAGCAGATTCAACTTAATGATAGTATTCGCCAGTCTAAAGACTGCCCAGGGCAAACCGCGAGGAGGTTCTATCATATCTTGCCCCATGGTGGCCCTTAAGAGAGCCGTTGGTTCGTTCTCGTCGTATCTGAAAATAGAAGGAAAAATAGATGAATCTTGTAACCGCTCTAACTTTTGAACGAAGACAGATAGGAACAAGCCGATTCTTTCACTGAATTTGTCTCACTCTTAGCTTTCAAACGAGCTATCGCACGACAAAATCCGTCCACTAGAAGCCAAAATCGAAGCAAGCTGTCCAGAGGGGGGGGGACGTCAGCGAAATTTCAGAATTTGATGAAAAATGTTTTGGTGACGGTCCCAGGTCGAAATTCCACACTTTGGAAAATTTTCAAATTTTTACCCATACAAAGTCACTCTGACACTTAGGATTTTTTCAGGTAAGCGAGCTCCGACCTAAAATCTTGTAACCGCTCTAACTTTTGAACGAAGACAGATAGGAACAAGCCGATTCTTTCACTGAATTTGTCTCACTCTTAGCTTTCAAACGAGCTATCGCACGACAAAATCCGTCCACTAGAAGCCAAAATCGAAGCAAGCTGTCCAGAGGGGGGGGGGACGTCAGTGAAAATTTTTTCTCTCCGATTTCGCTGGAAACATCCTTCCTAACCCAAAATTTCACGTAGATTCCGAATCTGGCCTCCGTTTTCTCATCCGATGCTTCGTTTGGGCGCTACACACCAAAACATCCCAAATTCTAACTCTGTTAAAATTTTGAAGAAAAATTTTTTCTCACCGATTGACTTGAAACTCACCCTACCGATGCAGAATTTCACGCTGAACACGAATCCGACCTCCGTTTTCTCATCCGACCACTCCTTCCACTCGAAACAACCCATTTTACAACCCAACATTCAGCAGATTGCACCAAAAACATCACACACTATAGCCTCAAGACTAATCCTGGCGGTCGCCCAAGTCCACCACGACACTCTATCGTTCCAGAGGGGGGGGGACTCAGACACGAAGCACCACGGCGGCCGACCACGACACTCTGCCGAGCCAGAGGGGGGGGGACTCAGCGATGGCGGCCATCTTGCGCTATCTGGTGTTCGCCGTTTTCTTACTACTTCAGTTAGCTGTGAAAACCGGTCTGGATGGCTCTGGCTCCCATAGAGTCAGACATCAAGTTGTCGACTTTCGTCAATCTTTGTCAGAAAATCCACATATTGACCCGCACTCAACCTCGAATTACCTTTTATGCTGTGTAGCACCTCTTTCGTTGAATTACATTGATCAAAACGGCGATTGTGTGACATTGTGGAAAATCCGTCGCCTAATTCCATTGCATATACCCGACCATTGGCGCTTGTACGTGCAGTAGAGTCAAGGACTGTAATTGAGATCGAATTCAGTGAACTATTCAATTCTATCAATGCACAGGAGTCTTATGAAATTCCCCTACCCGGTCGTAGTAATGAAAGTCCTCTGACAGTAAGGGTAGACAACACTGTCAGTATGATTGACGGCAAAATGGTGGGAATTCTTCAAGGCGATATGGGGTCAAACAAATGCCACTATTGCACGAGCTCGGTTGAGGAGCGAAATAATATCATTAACATACTTCAAGGATTTCTGATAAACAAAGATTTCCAATCGTGTATGGATGCTTGGAGCAGAATGCAAGAAGGAGAAGGAATGTCTATCAGTACTCAAGATAGGGAAGGCCAGTGTCAGAAACCCCTTGTGCCAGTCAGGTACTTTGCCATTCTGCACTGCAAACTTCGATCTCTTGATTTCGCCCTTAATATTCTCTACAGATTGATCGCGGGTATTTACGTATGGAGAAAATGTGGACAGCGTGAAAGATTTATAAATGCAGCGAAGAAAGAAGCCCGCGAGAAGTTGGGAATACTAATTGACGTACCGACTGCGGGAGGTGGCAATACCAACAACGGTTCAATTGCTGAACGTTTTTTTGATTCTAAAAACAGGTCAATCATATGTGAACTGATAAAGAACGAGAGCGATCGGGAGAATTATTCTATTCTTCTACGTGACGTGAACATCATTCTATCTGTGTGTCTCAGCTCAAGACCTGGCGTAGATGTGACTCAGTTGCGTCAGCTTGGCATCGATATCATGGCTCACATTCGAACCAAATTTGTCTTCAGGAATACACCTTGGATTCCGATCAATCCATCGCTACATGCAATGTGTGCTCATAGCTGGCAACTGTTTGAGATGCATGATCCAATATCAGACTTCAGTGAACAGGCACAAGAGCACTGGAACAAAAACGTTGCCAAGTACAAGAGCGGATGTGGAACACGTGCACGGCAACACAGCGTTAAGCTTAACATTCGCGATGTCTTTACGCGCATGTTACAGATGACCCATCCAATTGTCGTCTCAAAGAAGCGGAAGCTGAATGCAACTCGATCAAAAATGGACGGGGAAATCGTGTCAAGTGATTCGGACCGTGAATTGATTAACAATTTGTACTCTGTAGACTAATTATATAGAATTATTGAGACCATCTTTACATCAAGTTCTCAAAATACACAGATTGATCTGTACTTGTGTTTCTTTTTAATTTGCCCATGTACTCAAAATCTGCTTTTCTCATTTCATAAGTAGTATATGACGCAAATACTCCACACCCACGCCAAACCATGAGGCCTAGCTCACCTCAAATAAGTTTTTCTCATGCAACTAGGTCTAGGAAAGCTATATTTCGCTTTAGCTATATTTACTTGACGGTTCAACTCAATCCTGTACACAAAGTCGTTAATTTAGAAATCCATGCAGTGTTGTGGGTCCAGGCCTATAGGCCTACATAGATTCCAGTGTGACGGCTGTCACAGGCGTCGGCATGGCCGGGGGCCATCAAGAATACCTCTCATATCTGCAGAATACTTACATTTACTCGGTACATAAACTACAGTTCCCCCCGAACGTGCCAAAAGTGTTAAAGCTCAGATGAAGTACTGGAAATACATGTATTTTACCTAAAATTGCAATATGTTACTGGATATCACCGAAACAAATTGTACATTGGCTAAAAGAGGGCGGAACGCACATTTTTTTGACCCTAGAGATATAATAGTTAAGAACTAAAAAGAATTTCATCAAATCGCGATTCATTAGGAAACAAGGATAAGCTTGAATCTCAAATTAATTTATAAGAAAACCGAATTTTTGAAGACGATTTGCCATTCAAATACAATTTCTTCAACTTTGAAAAGATGCCATTCAAAAACTAGTGAAGATAATTAAAAACGGTTTTCACTACTTAAGAATTTGGGAAATTTCCTGTCGAAAGCTGTTGAGTAGGCCTATAAAAAGAATTTGAGATGTGACCAAAATAATTTTTGACAGCCTCTGGCACACTGTGCAGCACTGTACTTGTTTCTCAGCTGCTCATATTATTTGCATTATTTAAGTTGTGAGCATTTTCCATTTTTTTGTTAAGGCTACACGTTAGTGTTGCTTTGCAACCAGTGATGTTTTTTCTACCTTATTTGTAGAACAAACTTGAATAAATAAAATTAAAACAAATAAATTCAGAATAAATGCAATTAGCTTAACATTCTGCAGTTGCTAGTTGTTTAATCCCTTTGCTACGAATGCGGAGACAACCCGCTCAGATAGATATCTGTAATTGTGCGGCTTGATTGACGACGTCGCATAGCAGCGTCGTCGTAGCGCGGCTATCCAATGTGCCATGTTTGTTAGTGCATTGAATTTAGAGATTACGTACAGACGAGCACTTATAGGGCGAAACGCCGTTTCTACAGTTGCCAAGCAATTTTTGTGCTTTAATTGTTTTAGTCCGAGGACATCTGACAGGAATTCAAGTACTTCATTCCTGAAATTATTTGAAACCGTTATCTACATCTCTTAGTAAGCCGCTAGCCACACGTATGTAAAGTGCAAAGCCAATCAATAATAGAAAAATATTATCTACCCTCTATATCCGAGTGCTTTCTTCATTGCAAGACTTGAAGAATACTATTTGAATTTAGTATCAAAATAATGAATTAAAGGAATATGTTGATCCATAGAAACGTCTGGGGTACTTCTACTCTGGAATTTCAACTCAGACAAATACAATACTTGTGCTTTATCATCAAATCTTCTTGAATGAAACTGGACGGATGAGTAGTGCTCCCTAATCTTACATGCGAATTTTTAAGTCATTTCGCTGCAAATCAACTGTCGGTTAACAAATTTCATATTGAGTGCAATTACTCGTAGTATTTTAAATTCATGTTTATCCTCTGATAAGCGTTGCGGCATTCATCTGCAATCGCCTACTTTTATATGTGGCCTTTACTAGATGCAATGTGGTTAAGTTTGACAACTATATCCTTGTTTTTTTAGCTGAATGGACGATATGTGCACGATACTTCTTCTTTTCTGATTTTCTTGATGTCAAAGGTGCAGCATTTGTTTGAGGGAGCGTTTATTAAAGAACTGCTTTCTCGGCTGCGACGCTTATTGGAGGGTGTCAATTATTAGAGTAAATACGGTACATATACAAAGTTTATTTTTTCACATCCACTTCTAAAATGAATTTTCAAATTTTACACAACAATGAGATAATGAATTTTAAAAATAGGCCTGTTTTTACATTCGGAAGTTCCACACTGTTCGCTAAAGTTCGCAAGATGAATTGTTACTTTTGCAAAACGAGTCATTTCATCGCAGCGACTGTCAAGTAGCCATAAGAGACTTATTGTTTAGATTTCTGAAACTTTGGACGAAACCCATGTTTAGACACCTTGAATAATAACTTTTAGATAGGTTTGATGCTCACCTGTATAATCAGAGCTAGAACTTTCTTATCATACGCAGATGTTCCTTTTGTGCTTTCCTGGCTGCTTAAAGTGCCGACAACAGAAATGTAAATGGTAAACTTGACTCGAGCATTGTTTGATTGACTCGAGCTGCCTGGGCATTTGCTAGTGGTTGCAGCAGTTGTAGTAGTAGTTGTCACCGTAGTTGTAGGGGCAATGGTCGTAGTGTTCGGAGCAGTTGATACTGTGGGTTTCACTGTAGCGTTTGATGAGGCAGCCGTGGTAGAAATCATAGGAGTGCTAGGAGTGGGCGCCACTGTCGCATTAAAAGTAGTGTTTGATGTGGCTACTGTGGTGGCATTCGCGGAGCTGTTTGACGCGGCAGTCGTGGTCGCATTCATAGGAGTGCTGGTAGTTGGTGCCACTGACGCATTCACAGAACTATTTGACGCGGCAGTCGTGGTCGCATTCATAGGAGTGCTGGTAGTCGGTGCCACTGACGCATTCACAGAACTATTTGACGCGGCAGTCGTGGTCGCATTCATAGGAGTGGTGGTAGTCGGTGCCACTGACGCATTCACAGTAGTGTTTGACGAGGCAGCCGTGGTCGCATTCATAGGAGTGCTGGTAGTCGGTGCCACTGACGCATTCACAGTAGTGTTTGACGCGGCAGTCGTGGTCGCATTCATAGGAGTGCTGGTAGTCGTTGCCACTGACGCATTCACAGAACTATTTGACGCGGCAGTCGTGGTCGCATTCATAGGAGTGCTGGTAGTCGTTGCCACTGACGCATTCACAGAACTATTTGACGCGGCAGTCGTGGTCGCATTCGTAGGAGTGGTGGTAGTCGGTGAAACTGACGCATTCACAGAACTATTTGACGCGGCAGTCGTGGTCGCATTCATAGGAGTTCTGGCAGTCGGTGCCACTGACGCATTCACAGAACTATTTGACGCGGCAGTCGTGGTCGCATTCATAGGAGTGCTGGTAGTCGGTGCCACTGACGCATTCACAGTAGTGTTTGACGCGGCAGTCGTGGTCGCATTCATAGGAGTGCTGGCAGTCGGTACCACTGACGCATTCACAGAACTATTTGACGCGGCAGCCGTGGTCGCATTCATAGGAGTGCTGGTGGTCGTTGCCACTGACGCATTCACAGAGCTGTTTGACGCGGCAGTCGTGGTCGCATTCGTAGGAGTGGTGGTAGTCGGTGAAACTGACGCATTCACAGAACTATTTGACGCGGCAGTCGTGGTCGCATTCATAGGAGTGCTGGCAGTCGGTGCCACTGACGCATTCACAGAGCTGTTTGACGCGGCAGCCGTGGTCGCATTCATAGGAGTGCTGGTAGTCGTTGCCACTGACGCATTCACAGAGCTGTTTGACGCGGCAGTCGTGGTCGCATTCATAGGAGTGCTGGCAGTTGGTGCCACTGACGCATTCGCAGAGTTGTTTGACGAGGCAGCCGTGTTGTTGTTTGAAGACGACGTAGATGCATTGCTTGCAGCCGTAGCGTTTGAGATAGCAGTTTGAACCGCTGAAAATAAGACAGAAATGCTTGAAGAATTTTTTTTGAATTCTTTTCTGTATGTACACCACTATTTATCAACTAATACGATTTTGTCAATTACAGTAATTCCTCATTATAGAAAGTAGCGGTCGAAAATAAAAGTTCTTTCTATGTCTTAAGTGACACTACACCTATTTATGCCATTCAATATTCGGAAATTCTGCTTTATTCAGCCTATAATTCTACATTTACAATGTCATAAGTTTTCGTGAACCAGCCGTCTCAATGATCAGATTGAACTGCACTGATCATTAAGTTGCAAAAGGACGGTCGCATCGATCTTATTTTCAATGGAAATTCTCTTACTTTTGTTCCTGGCTACCTTTTGTAAACAATTATTTCGAACCAACTCTCAATAGAGAGAGGAGACATTCCAACTGTTAAGTCTCAGAAACGCGAAAATGCGAATCAGAACCAGTGCATGAACACTTATATTGGAAAAATTGGCTTCCTAGAAAGCTACATTTTCTGAATGCAAATTCTGTAATTAAAATCTCTTTATATTAATCAGTATTTTGATGGAAATACATTGTCCTTAAATGAGCATGTGAAAGTTGATGACTGCTCCTTGTCAGTTGGTTGACTTTTTTTAATGCTGAATCTGTTCAAATGATGCAGATAATGGCTTCACAATTCATCTGATGACTGTCGATATTTTTAGTTTGTTTGACAGATAACAAAGGCATCGAAATATAAGATTGCTATGTTTTATTCATCACAAAATAATTACATTATCACAAAATGCACTCTGCAAAAACAATGCTATTTTCTATCGCTAGCTTTTGGATATTGAAGAATATCAAATTCACTATACAATTAAATCATATAGGCCTACAAGCACAATTGTACATGCATTATGAATATGATCAAATGTGGCATTTAATAAATATGGTATTCTTTGCATCAACTACATGCCTATTACTTAGTACAAAAATCACAATGTTTCGTGAAACTACTGAGAGAAGATCAACTTTATTGTCAATGACAGGCCTAATGATTTTAGTCAATAATCTTAATCTCAATACATAGGACATGGCAAGCGACTCGAAAATTGAGAAATTTCATGGCAGCGACCATGAAAATGCTTTAAAGGTAACTCCTCATTATTGGGAATTCCGTTTCAATGTGGAAAATTTAACATCATTGAGGAAAACAAATATCAGTTCCCCTAGATATACGCACTACATGTAACCATGGACTCCTAGGAGTCTAGGATATCTAGGAGTCCATGATGTAACCGACTCTGACAATGAATTACCCTGATATCTACTTAAAATTCTCACTATATATTTCTCCGGCGAAAGGACAATAGAGATGTCAAAGTAGTAATGTTTTATAACATTGAAAGAAGGCATAGTACTATGTCATCTGCCTTGTACGATCTCGTACACTTAAGGGTGAAGTCCAGCCCGTATAGCGCTATGTTATGGACCCTCGGGAAGGTCCGCCCGGCACGCAATCAGATCCGTCAAGTCTTTGTGCTTTAGGACCTTCATGCATTCATGCATTTGTCGAGGATCACAAGTCAAAGGACCATTAGGGGTAAGGTCCAGCCCCGCTTTAGAAGCGCTGATTGAAAAATGGACTAGTGGGAAGGTCCTCCACACCGATCTCGTCAAATTTGATTCTAAAATGTAGTCCTAGGATAGTCAAAAGTTTGACGCGCCTTTTCGCCACTCAAATGTCTGCCGGTGGGAACGCACCACCTGTCCACCTAAGGGCAAACCTTAAGTCTTATTAAATATAGGTTTATTAAAATTATGAAACATTTAGACGTCGTTATGGGAATGTCCCAGCTTCAATTGTGAGACTTTTTTCCAAGCTAGTGCTATATTTCTAACGATATTTATTTAATTCATCATAGATTTTTCATCATGACTTTTCATCAATTTTTATGCATCTAGGATATCTGGGAATGTGAAACTGCCGCAAATCAATGATGTATCTTACATAACTAGGAAAACTTCCGGCATATTATAGATACATGTACAGTAACCTACTGTCTACGAGGAGTTACACGGTGAGAATCTCCGAGCCGAAGGCGAGGAGATTTCTGTGTAACTCCGAGTAGACAGCTAGGTTACTGATATGTAACCCACTCTGACGATGAATTACCCTGATATCTACTTAAAATTCTCACTATATATTTCTCCGGCGAAAGGACAATAGATATGTCAAAGTAGTAATGTTTTACAACATTGGAAAGAAGGCATAGTACTATGTCATCTGCATCACGTCTCTTGGATCTCATTGCTTAGAAAAAATTGTTGCTTGTTGTAGTATGTCCACGGCATTGAAAATTTGCATTTGATAGCAACTGTGTGATGCAACCACAATTGATCCATCATTCGAGGGGGAGCTGGAATTTAAGCAGAATTATAAGAATTAGAACAATTATAATTGTTAAGAAATTCCCCCCCCCTTCCCGGGGGTCCATAACATAGCGCTATACGGGCTGGACTTCACCCTTAAGTGTACGAGATCGTACAAGGCCACTTAACAAGTGATCTCCTTGGTCAAAGTTTCAGGTTCGATTGATTAGGAACCTATATATAAATAGACACTTAGTAATCACCATGTCAACCCCATGGAGATCAGTAACCGATACAGTCCATTCATCACACTAGGGCAGTAAGCGATAAAAAAACAACGTTAAAACAAATAAAACAATAGCCAGTCGGCAGCAGGTACCCGCCTGGTCGCGTTTCGGCCCCTCTACCTGAACGCTCAAGCCCAGGCGGGGGCCCCGCATAAGCTTATATGCGGCTGGCATTCTAAAATCAATACAGTAATGATATGTGTAATAATAAGTAATACTGACAGCAATAGTAAAAACAAAAACAAAACAACCGCAAAAGACGGATACAACCAAAACAAACTAAAATATATGTGTGAAATACTGAAATGGTATAACCAATAAAAAAATGCTAAGAAAACAAACAAACAGTGCTAATTTTATTGTTTAAAATGCGCACGCGATGTCAGCTGCCTGGCTGAGAAATATCCAAACTTGACTAGAAAATTGTTATGACCAGTTAGGATTTTCTCAGTACATGCCTTCATTTTAGATTTACAATATCCTCTGCTGCCCATCACACAAAGTGTCATATTAATTCGTTTAATTAGATCTTCAGGATGCGAGCAGATGCGACAATAACGTAAAACCTGGCCGGCAAATACATTAATTCCCATGTTATAAGGTATTGCACTGTCTGGAAATGTCAACAGAACAGCAGAGAAATCAAAATCTTCCACTTTATGATATACTGAGGTTCGAAGACCGTCACTACTACTGTAGATTGGAATCTCACATCGAGGTAAACAACGGCTTTATCATTGACTATCTATCTGCAAGAAGCTCCACTGGGTAAATTTTTGGAATTAAGGTATTGAAATGCTTGTAATTTATTACGCATATATCGCCTATATATCTCGAAGTGTTTGACAATAATTTAGCTAGTCCAAGCTTTTTATTTTTAACCAATTGTTTCATAAAAACAAATTCGCAATTTAACAGAAACAAGTCGGCAAGTAAAGGACTGCAATTCCCTCCCATTGGTGCCCCTCGAAATTGTCTAAACACATAACCGGAAAAAGAAATGTAGACTTCAGACACTATAAAATCAATAGCCTTCTTAAAAGAGTCCACGTCATAACAAAAATACCCCTTATATTTGATTTTGGAGAAAAACGACTTCTCATATCCCACACACAAGTATCTACGATTAGTAGAATTGAATGTGAGATCAAGGATGGAAAAAATTTTATTCTTGATAGCACCTTGATCTAAGTTTGTATAAAGAGCAGAGAAGTCAAAAACTTGCATAGAGTGGACGCTCACGTTAGAAATATTCCTCAAAAAATCTTGAGTCGAGGCTACACTCCAAAAGTAAGAATAACCAGTATTACTCCTGATTGACTCACAGTATCTATGGAAATTTTCTCTTATCACTTTCAGACCTTTGTTGATATTCACCGATAACTTTTTAGTTGTACAATTTCTGGCTCCGGCAATGAATCAAAACTTATAAGGATTTTTATGCAATTTTGGAATCCAGAAAAGTTTTGATAGTTTAAGGTCCTTGTCACTAGCATTAATATCAAAGTTTCATTTCATATCTTTAACGTGTTTAGTAAGGACTTCCTTTTCAGAAATAGGCTCAGGTTTATAAGTTGCATTGCAGTGGAAGAATCTATGTCAAAACCAAGCTCGTCCATCAGGATTTGAGATAGAACTTTTTACATATGAAACTAAAGTTGTTGGATGCTTTATCGACATGAACGACTATCAAGTTTTTATGGAGATCTTGCAACTCCTTATCAACACAAACGTTGCTGCCATTATCTTTCCTACCCAACTTCTTACAACGAAAGATGCGGTGCTTTACTAACATGATGACCCTGTTTTTCCAAATAGAGAAGTCATCAACTTTTAAGTGAAGGCGACTGGACACACGAGATATATGATTGTCTATGGAATCGCTGATCTCTTTTTGAATTTTTTTTTTGAAAATTATAAACTATATTCAGAAGTAAATAAATAATACAAAGACCGTACAACAAAATGAACTTTCGTAACATAGACTTGATGGAAGAGAAAAAGAAGCAAACTAGATACATTACTATACATTACTATATACATTATACATTATTATACATTACTATATACATTATATACAAAGTACATTACTATATACATTACCTAACACAATTAATTCAACGGAATAATAAATGCATCTAAAACAGCTCAACAATATATACATATAGATTAAAAAGGAATCAAATTAAACGGTACTTGCGACAAATTAATTTCTTTCCTTTTTCGCCCCCTATGTCCGTGAACCCCTATCAGACAGCTTTTCATTATAGCGAAAGAAATTTTTGTTCTTAAGTGTCCAAGAACATCTGCGTAGCTGTCATTGAATTTCAACGCAATGAGATGTGCCATTCGCTCCCTTTTTGAATGGATTTCCATGATGTTGACCTACATGTAGACAATCTGTGTTTAGTGCCATACGCAAATATAGCTCTGAGACCTGGATCATTTATTATATCTAAATTACCGGTAAAAACATGCCCATAAGGCTCATAAACAAAACTGGTCATCGAGTCACAGCTGCAATCGCTCTGCAGAATGCCAACAACTTCCTGAATTGTCAGGCTATTAAGAAACTTATTATATTTGAAGAATTTCAAACAAATAGGGTTATTAAGCTTATGGTACACTTTGGGAGGATATAGATTTTCGCTTTTTCTGGAACTAAAGCACAGACACTTTTGTCATCAAATACAGAGGGTAAATGAAGTTTGTCAACTAAATGAGACTTGAAAGGAATCACTATATGCGTTTTGTCTTCGGTAGAGCTATCCTTCTTGTTTCTATATAATTTACTATGAACATATGTTGTCGAAACGAAAGATAGGTCATTCGACTGATCAAGACGCCTAGAATACATAATTTTAAGCATGCTATCACTAATCGATTTCAAGCAATTATAGAAATTTCTTACTTTGTTGCTCTTCATCAACTCTTGAAGTTCCTTGAGAATATCCTCACAACTATAAGATGGAGGATAATTCTTTCTACCCGACTTCCTAAGGACTTGGCTTCTCTTACGTCTGCTAATAGGAGAACTAAAACATGAAAATGAATTTGCAGTGTTCTGAGAGGCGCAACCTTCGCTTAACACTCTGTCATTCAAACCTTAAGGATGCAGGGTGTTCAGCGTTCTTATATGAAAATCTTTACTGTTAAGCTCGAAGGCAATTTCTGTATCAGATTTATTACGAACATCGACAAAGTCAATAATTTGTATACTTACATCATCCCAACTGTGATTAGAACTATTAAAATGATTACTTAAATACGTATTGAGATGATTCTTTTGAACAGATTGCCGATGCCCATTAAGCCTACAATGTAATGGCTGTTTTGTCTGTCCAACGTACTGGACCCCACATGATTGACATGTGATCAAATATATTACATGTCTACTCTTACACGAGAAACTACTAGGATAATTTAAAACGAACCGCCTGCCGGTACTAAAACTCTTAAAAGTAGTATTAGTGTCAAGAGATTTACAACATAGGCATCTTTTGCTGCCACAGACATCAACACTACTGACGCATGTGGAGGGCGCCATCCACTCCTTCGCATTAGCGTCATACACTTTAGCTTGCATTATATCCATATTTCAAATGCCAGGACCCCATATGTAGGAATACCATATGAGATTTTAAGGTAATTAATGTACAAGTCAGAGGCCGCGTTAGCGGTCGACGATTTGTTCATTACTTACCGAGAAATCTCATGTGGTATTTCCATTGAAGATCTATTACCTTTCAAATGACAGCCTAAATCGTCATTAATGAATTGTTATTGAACTTAAAATCTATGACATCAAAAATCCAAGATTTTGATTTCAAAAGAATCAAATCTATGATAATTTTCTACATAGCCCATGCAGCTCAGAACATTGAAGTATGTAGAGCTTGAGATATCTACGAGTCTAAATTGTGAACCATAGGAATCACTTCAATGTCATTTTCACTAGGAAAGCGAAGATGGACGGTGAAATGCTCCTACCTCAATGGTATTACATAGCAAATTTGACGGCCTCAATTATGCATTTAAGGCCGTCTAATTTGGATTTGGAAATATATGAACGACTTTCATAGAAAAATGACATGTGAAATATCGGTGGACAACCCTACTTACTCAGTAACAATGTCTACTTATATACATCTACATCTATCCATAGACTTCATGTAACAGAACATTCTTCTGCAATTTAGAAGTGTACGTATGATCTTAGCAGTAACTTCTGTGTTATAAGTATTGAAAAATGACGGCAGGGTAACGTCATTATTCCTAGGTTATTGCACCATAGATCTAGAAATGTAAGTAGACAATGGGAGTGAGACATGTTTTAAATCTCCATTAAAGCATGCTTCCCATGTTTAAGTCGAATCTTTTCAAGCCGCTCAGTTTTTGAGAGTAAGGATTCGGCAGAAAGAAGGGGTTTGGCTATTTTGACTAATTTGTTTTATACAAAATGGTACATCGCATCAAGACATGACATAAAGATAATATTTCTCTTGAACTTTTGTACTTATTTTTCCCCTGACAATTTTACTATTTTGAAATCTACTATGAAATTCCTTTTCATTTTTGAGATAAACCTACAATTGAAATAAAAAATGTGTTGAAGCTTGTACTTGTCTCTCTGAAGTACTCTATTATTTATTTCTGAAAAGCATGCGATTCCTCTGCTCCACGCTGTAATAAAAGTACTATTCGCTTTTTATAATCGGCTAGTAGTAGTAGTTTTATTTGCCTTCACATGAAGAAAAAACATGACACTAAAAAACTAGTGAAATTTGCAAAATTTGTGAAGAATTGGACAAAGCAGCAACCCGAGTTTTTAGAACATTGAGAACGACATCCAGGGTTCGAAGTCCAACCTTGCACAGAATACTGAAAAGAAATTGAGTTGCTGCCAGTATAAACAATGTTGCAAACTCACGAATATCATGTTCAGGGTGCCAGCGATATTCTTAAATATTCGCAAGAAATTCCAGAACTTCCAGAAATGCCAGGAACTAAATCAATACAGGAGAAGAGCTTTCATCCAAGACTGATAATAGTATGATGGAGAACTAATTACGCAATATACATGTAGGCTTTTAACCACTTCTATTTGGAAAATATAATTCTTTTGGCATGTGACATCGGAATGACTTCCACATCTGCCCTTGACAGGCAGTGTCAACATCATTTATTCCGATAAAGAATATTAAAACTACTACTTAGTTTCTAAGTCGATACTAATGGCTTGGTCCCACTCGTATGTACATGAAAGGTAGAAGCAGAAATTCTGATTGGGACTGCTGGCGAAGCTGGTGAAATGGAGTGTAAATTAAAAAATAGAACTGCATTTTGGCACGAATGAATGAATCGTTCGACATACTTTGCCGTCGACGTCTGCGTTCGTAACACGAACACGATCGTGTTTCATGTCGTGCTGGATTGCAAGACCAATACATGTGCATGGAATGGAGAAATACATGGGCAAATCACGAGCATCTGTGCAGACCCTCAGTACGTTGGTGGACCGAGCGGGCTACCAACTACCAAAATTTGAGAAGAGAAGTGTGCGCCTCGTCAACGCCATAGTTGCCAACCCAGCTATGCACACCTACAAGCGACGTGTATTTTTCAACAGCGGAGTTTATCATATACAACAAATGGTGTACTCTGAGTCCAGCATAACTTGATAAGCGGCTTCTTATTGCTTTTAGAGCGGCCACTGGTCTACAGTCATGTTCAGATTAAACATGTATTGCAATAAACCAAAGAAAAATTACGTTTAGTCAGATTTAATGAAAGACCCCGAAAATCGGCTTCAGTAGACAAAACTGCTGCAATAGAAGCGGACGCTGTCTATCCCTACCTCGTCTGTGGTGTTGGACGAGGTTGTAGAATGCATGTCTGTGGTTTTCGCATTGAGAAATTACAGACTGACACGGCTTCGCGTGACGAAAGACAGTGCCGGGTATAGAGAGCATATACATGTACATAGAACTATTTCCTTATATGAACCTTTTTAGAATTACGAGTTTATTAAGTCTAACCATTCGCATCGGCCTATTTAGGCTTATACCCAAATACCGTATTTTGGTCCCCTATATGAAAATTTCGTGTCGCCGCGATTGCCCGCATCACAAAATTGACTTTCCATCGCCACTACACAATGACAGTGAAATTGATCCAGATCCCTCGCTAGGTTAATTCGAGGACAAAATATTCCGTATCATATGTGCTGTCGTGTCAATCTACGAGGAAGTACCACAACAATTATTGCAACGAGTTCAATTGGGAAATTGTTGACACAATTGATTTTTACTGATCAGCTATGAACTACAATGAGTTATGCTGAATTGTCACTGTCTGACGTCCCAAGTCTGCAAATGAGAACAGTAGCAGTAAAAATGGATCGAGACATTTCATATGAAGACAATGAACCATTTCTTAGAAAAACTTCATGTTGTTCTCAACGTTGGGGAAGCTGAAGTTTTCTAAGAAATGCTGGGCCACTTTACAAAGAAAGTACATTCAGAAATAAATTAGCACTGGGGACAAGATTGAGAGAAGAGAAAGGTTTGAGGGAGCGTTTGAAAGGACGGAGGGGGGAATGGTTGGTCGCTTCGACTGGGAGATTGTTCCACACACGCACTGAGGCAGAAGGAAAGGCACGGGCACCAATTGTCTCCCGTCGACTTGAGGGAATCCGGATGGCGAGAGTATGAGCGGATCGAAGGCTGATCCTGCGGACCGATGTGAGTTCCTCAGCAAGACAGACTGGTGCAGTGCCGTAGAGGTATAGAACACCAAGACAGCTAGCCGGTAGTCGCTTCTCTGAGGGAAGCAAAGCCAGTGCAAGGCTCGTCGAAGAGGGGGACATTACTTGTCCCTGCATTACAGACGAGTCTGGTGGCAGCATTCCGCACAGACTGAAGTCGTCATTGGGCGCAGATGGGGAGGCCGAACAGGATCGATGAGCAGTAGTCAAGTCGGGACTGAACCAAGGATGTGATCAGAGATAGTATTGCAAGTCTTGTGATCGAGCGCTTGATGGATCGCATCTGCCGTAGTGCTGCAAGACAGCTTGTCAGACGCTTGGAGATTTCAGCTGTCCTTGACAGGTTTGAGTCGATGTGAACAACAAGACTAGAGATTACCCAGAGGCAAGAAGCAGACCGAATCAATTAATATTGGAGTGGTGGGAATTAAATGTCGGAATTAAGATGAATTACATGCGGAAATCGTGTGGCGAAGAGAATTTTAGAGCCGTTTAATGGTTGTCTAAGACCATACGATGTGGCTAAATCTAACATAAAATCAGCCAAATTATTAATCTAAATTCATCAACTTTATATTCTAACCCAATGAAGATGCACTGCAAGCTAACTGCTGTGAAGACTTACAGTTGTGAATTACTGAGGAGACTGAATTACTCATGCACTACTTCCAATATCGATAGTAAATCCTCTGAAGAAAGAGAAGGCAGATATATCATTTGAAGTGACGGAGACAATGGAAAAAAATCTAGAAGGAACACTAACTGAGCAGTTACCGAAAAATCCTCCAGACAATATTGTCTTCTTAATAAACCTTACATCGACTTCAATGGGAAGCAGAGCGATGTGATCGTTATCTTTCACTGGATATTTGTCAATTTTTCTGTTCTAGTGACTGTTCTAGGAAAATAATGTGTCTTTTATTTGTCGGTTACCCGGTATTGCTTGGAGGCAATCGGCTCGATCTAAAAAATACATGTGCTGTACAGTGCATACTGTAGCACAACAACGATGCGAGAATAAAATGTATCCCATGAGTGACATCACAGACTACAAGTTTCAGTCATTCTTCACTTGTCAAAATGGAAGCTTTATACATTTCCGCGTGAAGAGAATTTTAGTCAACGAGGTGAGTCGGGAAGTTCACTAGTCTATGGGGTCATACCTTCATGTACTGACTTCATTGCGACTGTACTTGATAGCACAGTCGATGGATAGTACAACCAGTGATTTAGAATGAGTAAACACTTTCAACAGTCTGACATTGTAACGAACATTATTATCATAGTCAATTCCAAGATTTCGTGAGTCAACACTATTTGCTGATCAAATTTCTGTCAAGATAAACCAATGCCTATAAATGATCTCAAACAAAAACAGAAGTGTGACCTACTTTAGATTGTGCATAAGTTAATAAATCATCTCCGAATAACATGACGCGGCGCACCTTCCGAAAGAGAACAAGGATCTTATGGATAAGAAGCTTGTGAACCATGAAGCTTCTAAAACTGACGTGGATCGATACTGCAAGAGCTAACATATTGGTAGATGCCTCATAGCAGCCGAGTGCTAAATGCACAATATCTTGATTGCTAGGAGAAGCTATAAATTTCGTTATGTTGCGAACAGATGAAAAAAAGTTCATGTGAGATTGAGATAGCTTTGGACGGATATTACAGGAGATGTGTGCGGTGCAGCGTCTCTTGTGCATGCACCGGTTCTCGGGCTGGTGCAACGAACCGTGCGAATTACGATCAAATTGACATTTTACTGTAGGCATTTAGTAATTAGTTTCCTTTACAAATAATTCATTTCATCTGTTATCCTAGTCAGAGCAAATTGGAGGGATGAGCATTTTAAGCATACAGCATAATTATTCTAACTAGGAGAGCAATATACTCAATTCCATTTATCTATTCAGTTCAAACTTTAAATTCCTGTATGAAAATTAGATAATTCGAGTAAATGATGAATTATTTAAGACCACGAAGTCTCATTTCCCTCGACCTCAGAATTTCAGAATCTCGTAGTGAATATGCGTACCCTGCTGTTGGACTGCTTTAGCATTCTCGCGGCTGGGGATCTGTCCAAAAAAGTCCTGATCAGCAACATTATCACATCACGGAGAGATTGCTTGAATCCGAGCAAAATAGAGATGTTGACCTCTTGCACACTAATTTGTAGATAGCAGTGACATTACATCAAATCTTTCTACATTTACTGATGAGTTCAGGTATTCTAAGAAAAGAATCAAAAATGTACTCTTCCTTCATTACATTTAATTTTAAAAAAATAATCTAAACATCTGACGTTTCGTCCGCTACTTACTTTGCACCATTTATGTTGCACATATGCTTTTTCTGCTTCATCTATGTCAGTGGTGGGCAACCAAGTTTGGATAGCGAGCCACCAATTTTAAAAGGCAGCATTATATGCTTTATATTATTTTGTTCCGTACTTTTAAGTGCACACATGGGCTGCTGTACCGTACGTTCATAGTGGTCGTATAACATGACAACATTTTACATGTGAATGCATACAGCAGCATTGTACGCAACTAGATGTAATTTGTTCAATATCAAGGAATGATTATTTACTTTCTACAATTCATGCGAGTGCTGAGGAGCAAACAAGGGTTTAACAAAACGTGGAAGCTTTTCTTTTGTGTAATTAAACGGCAATTTGACTTTTTTGTTGATGTGACTGACATTACCTCATTACGTAGAGAAACATGCTCAGCAGGGCATTGAATACTATGTGGCTTAGCATAACCTCGCGCAGGTGATGACCATTTAGCGCTTGTGCGAGAAGATATTCATTATGAAAGGAGCATGGTTGGATGATTCGAATGTGGATTTCTGTTTTCTTTGTGCCATCATATTGCTCACTTAGTGGTGAATTAATGGTTTTGAAAATTCTAAAGAGGCTCCCCATAGTCGGAGTGAATCATTTTCACATCATTGATTCAAATAATGTCAGCGGGCCACTTGAGATATGAGAAGCGGTGGCGGGCCACCCATTATGTCCCTGTGGGCCACCAAATGGCCCGCGGGCCACGCGTTGCCCACCACTGATCTATGCAAAGAATTCCATTAGAGCTTTGATAGAGACGTACAGGTTAAGCATGATGAGAGTCACTTTAAGCATTGGCAACATAAAATTGAAGGAGGCCTATGTAAGTCTGTTCAAATTCTTTCTCACCACTAGAATTTTCCCAGTACTATATAAAATCTGCATTGAATTCTGGAAAATATGAACATCGTTTAAGATAGAGACCTTGCCTTCAAGATTTTGAAGCTTCAATAGACCGTCACGTGACAATCTAGAACGTGAAACAAATTACATCTCACCTATACTTTACTAAGTGTTTCACCAACCTTTTAACATTTCAACACTGTCAAACAGTGCACCGGTACGAGCAGGTGCGGCTAGCGCAGTCCTAGATATCACTGATCTGACGAATAGTTACCATTCAAAGCGGAGATGGAGATTAGTATGAGTTGAGTAAGGCAGTCACTAGTATGAGCATGACCTGAGCATATAAATGTGAAACTATTTAATTTGTAGCTGCGATACCGTGCAAAGGTGCATCAGAAAATGAAAGACGTAGAAGGGAAAATTGAATTTTCTTAGTACTATGTTTCCGTCTCGTCTCTCGTCAGCAACATTGTAAACATAGAAAGTGGTCTCTGGTTGACTTGACTACTATTGAATGCTTACGTGAACGCTGTGAATTGACAGCAGCAAACGTGAATAATGTTTGGAAAATAACTCGGTCAACACAACTAAAACCTGCAGTCGAATCGAGTACTCGATCAGAACCAGAATTTTGAGTCAGTCCAAGTTTTCGAGTACTTGCACAACCCTAGTCTTGAGAGGAACTGAAAAGCGGTTCTAAACAGAATGACCTAACAAAATTTCGGAAAATCTGGACCTCGAAAACCATAAAAAATATCTGAAGTGGCCTTTTAATAGCTGCTTGATGCTCATTTTGAATTTCTTGACCGAACGTCATAGTTAAGAACGTATAAATCCAGCTGAAATTTCATGTCGCAATACTTCGCAGCGGAGACAACGTACGCTACATCAACTGCTGCTTTATGGGAGGAAGTTTGTTTTCAGGGGCAAAATTTTGCTTCAAGCATTTCGTTTATGAACGCTTTCTTCGAAGTAGAACCACCACCTCTATCCGTTGTCCTGGCAATTTAGGCAGCAGATAGCCTACCAAGAAGATTGACTGCGTATAGGGATGACGCGGTGTAATTTGATAAATTACAATCATTTATTCGCTATATATTCAGGACAATTTTTCTTTACTCATCCATTCCCTACCCAAGGCACGAAGTCACACATGAAAAAACACATCGCTGTCTGGCTGATATTCGATTCAGTGTATGCACTATGCAGTGAGAAGAGGATGGTGAAATTATCAGGTGAACAAATTTTCGTGCGCCCGATATTTTCTGTAATAATGATAAGGGCCAGCACTATGGAGAAAACTTGTGCGCAATGATCTGAATTCTTCGAATCTGAAGGAATTGTGGCAATCGAAGCACTTTGCTGGAATTCACAGTAATCCGCAAGCGACGCACGACTTTTTTCCTTCTCTGTAGTAAAGTATTAGGAATTCCTTTTTGCCCACTTAATAAGTTCCGCGATGTGCCGACGATTTCCAATGAATCACACTTATAGTAAACTGAAGCGGATAAACAAAATATTTAATTCTGTGGTCATACCGCATTTCACCATTGCTGCAAACAAAACAAGTTTTCGGGAATGTTGGTGATCACCATAATATTCGTCCTCAGGTGATTCGGCAGCTTTCATGCCAATTACAGTGTGATGCATTGTGAGTTCAGAAGAAAGGGTCCCTTCTTTTCAACTATATTTTCAATTTTCATGTCGCAGACAATGGCAGTGTCAAATAAATTCGGACTATTTCAAATAATGAGCTATTACATGCTGATATCAATTCTAATAGACTATCTGATAAATGTCTATCCTGCATGGAAAAAATATGAAGTAGAGTTGTTTTGGATGCTAATAGTGGGAATGCACTGAAACATTCTCCGATTATCAAAATGTAATAAAGTGGTAGAAAGTGCAGTATGAATGTGAAGCAATGACCATCACGAATGTATATTGGCCCATTCGAGAAAACAAATTACCCACGTTATTTCATTACTGACAGTCAGATTGCGCGAGCGATTTGCTGCGATATACTGCGGAGCAATTTGTTTCGAAATCCCGGGATCCCGAATCTCGGGATTACATTTTTTAATATTCCTTAAACCTCGGAATTTGTAAAAGTACCAGGAATTGCAATACTAGTGTACACAACTGGTTGGGTCTAAGGAGGGAGCTACATGCACTTTGAATTTCTTGCTGCATTTCAGATAAATACTTGATTAAATACGACACCACTTATTTCTTAAACAGCAGTCGGAGGAACCAACGTGAACACCTTGTTCAATACATGCAAATCGGCATTCTAAGTGGTCATCTGATGGTCCTAAAACTATCACAACGGCATATGGCAGTGGCGGGGGAACTAGAAAATATCTTTTATTTGTGATTATCAACATTGTCAGTATAAATTGTTCAGAAGAACCGCATCGTACTCCTTACTAAAAAGGACCCAACAATCAGAATCAGAGACGTGTATGTACTAGTATAAAAACCGCTTGCGTTGAACGCAGTCTCAATTACACAAATACTCTAACAGATACGGGACGAAAAATTCAAGTTTCACCAGCGGATGTAGACAGCTGCACAGGAGGAACTGATTTGAGCTTTTGTTTCTGCAGCCATTAGGTTTCATCTAGGTTAAGTTTTGTTTCAACACAACACAAGTTATGGAATCCATGCATGGGGTGTCGTGAAAGTGCGTCACTATGAAAAAAAACATGCAGCCTAATGCGTACCTTGTGCTATGTTATCAATGAGATCCCGATCATCTCCTTCAGCGTGGAGACTATATGTCCTGCAGTGGAGAGAATATACGTCGGTAACACCTGTAAAGGAGTTTGTTTAACATTCCATTATCTTAGGATCCCAACACCAAACGTCATATCTAATTTTCGAAGATATGAATGTCTGAAAGACGCGATTAACTTCTATACCAGACATCGAGATCCATCGCCCACAGACAGTCACCATGTAAAATACAAAAACTACACCGTCCTTCCGTGCAATTCTTCGACCAAATATTCTTCGATTCTTTTGTCAAACCAATATGGTGGTGAACGTCAAACCATTGAATACGAAATACGAATGAAATTTGACCCCTTATTTCAATTATAAATAAACAAAAACACCAAGTTCATCAAAGAGCGTTTTCGTTCGTTCTATTTCATGTTGAACGCGGAACTGAGAGACAGATATGCGATATGACGGTGTTAGCACAAAAGATCTTCAATTATTTCTTTGTAATGTTGATGATGCATTGGATCGCTTTAAGATTGTTTTCTGTGCACGTTATTTCCAGCTGTTGTCCATCTACGAGGTATTGTGCATTAAACAGTTTGCACCTGACCTTTGTGTTCAGAAAGATATCAAGCTCGCTTTACGTCTGCCTTGGTGACTAATGATCTTTTGTACTAACACCGTCATGTCGCATATTTTGTCACTCAGTTCCGTGTTCAAGATGAAATAAAACAGACAAAAGCGTTCGCTGAGGAACTAGGTATTTTTGCTTATTTATAAAGAAGAATCAGTCACGAAACATCATTATACTTTATGTATGACAAAGAATATGCCTCCGATCAATAAAAAGCAGGCCTGATATTCAATATGTAAAACTGAAATTTCATGTGGAAGTGATTTTATAATGAAAAATGTTGATTCTCGCAAAAGTTGGGATTTCTTTGAAATTCTTTGATACCGATCGCTACACTCCAAAACTGATCAGAAACAAATGACATAATAAGCACCGTCTAATTGAAGGGATCTATTTATAAAATGGATTAACTGTTTAGACTGAATATCCAAGAAATAGGCCTATGGGATTTCTTTCACCGTTCTGCGGACACTTTTTATCTCATTTAAAACTTAGAATTTGAGGCAGTCCTGGTTCGAATTTTGCCAATTAGCTTTGACGTGTAGAACCTAACTTATGATTTGAGAGAGCGATGGCTCTAGAAAAGAATAGAGAAATAAGAACACTTCTTAAATTATAGGAAAACACAAAGTAAGATGGCAGCTAAATAGATATTGAGATAATCATCTTCTTCATTTTCATTTATGATCGAAAGCAGTGCGATTACAATGTATACTTGTTGGGTTGGCTTGGCCATTCCTGGGAAACAATTCAAATTCAAAATTGCCTCCGGCCTCAAAGGAATCTTTTTATTCTTAGAGCTAATATTTTGGCTTGTCTCTTCAGTTTTCAAACAATTAATGGAATCAGATATCAGCAGTGACTTTAATACCGGGAGTGGTGATGTCACATTTGAATCTGTGACACATTCCGTCAAATGCTGATGAAAACATTTGGCCAAATTTTGACATATGTCGATGGGTAGAAAAAAGGCAATTTTCTATTTTATTTTTGATGGTGAATTTTTCCAAGTTGAGCATATGACGCAATATTCACACCATAGGCTATATCAAATAGGGTTGTTAATATATTAATAATACATTATTAATTTGAGAAAATTTTAATTTGATAATTACTACAGATTTTTGTTATTTGTAGTTTCATAGAAAATTGCCAAAGGTGTCCAACATTTACCCTGAGATTTGGGGTAACAACGAAACAGACCATGGCTAGAATCGGGACACATTTTAACTTTGCTCTTCGTGAAAAAAGACACTCAAGTGTTGTAGTTTTATTACAATTGAGATAACTTTTGTTGTCTTGAATTCATCCATGATTTTTTAACTTATCATGTATATACAACAAGCACTAGAGGCACGTGGTCGTAGATACGATGAATCTCCCCTGACTTGAACAATAAGCACAATATTCCTCGTACAATAGACGTTGTTTTTCTTCCGCTGTCAAGTTTAAGAAATTCTGTGTGTAGTGGGTGGACATTTTTCACTGATCAATCACTTAATTTCTCAAGAACATGATGTCAGGCCCGGATTGAAACGCATGTAACCAACCCAGGGTGTACATGTTTAGTTCCATTATATCGAGTTTAGTTCCTGTTATCGAGAAGCGTGGGCAAAAGAAAACAAACAAATGAGGCTGGACGTTTGAATGAGGTGAACTATTATTTGACGCAATAGTTAGATGGGCGATTATTTGAAGTTGGACCTAAATTAGCGAGAAATGACAACATTCAGAATTTTCACCTTTCTTTTATATCTATTTCCCCGCCTAATATGAGCCTTGGTGGCTTTATGACAGCGATCCTCTAAGTATTAACTGTCGATGCATTTGGAAGCAGGTCTCTGACTATTTATATAATCATCATTTCTGCATTCAGACTAAAACGAATGAGAAAAAAAGAATTCTTATTTAAATGTCAGGAAGCTGGTCAGTTCCACGTACCGTAGAAAACTTACTTTAAATAGTAACTTTTCACTTGACACTCCAATATGATTAGCATTTACTGAAAAGGTCTGTCTCAAAAGTAAGTAGTCTCAGGCCGGTCCGACTTGTGTAGTCATGAGATTTATGCTGATTAGCGCCACGTCATTGAAACGTCAATCCAACTACGAGAAAAAAATCAACAATCCAATTCAATATTAGAAACATCGATTACGTTAACAGTACGTCGAATAAACCCCGCATCCACGGTAGTCTACTTCAAAAAGAAACGCTTCTTCTAGCGGCGAGGATATAGTTCCTCTCTCCGGTCTTAATTATACCACAAACAGGAAATGGGGTAAATAAATACCGTCATCAGTAAACAACTGAACAGGTTCATTTGGAGCCATCAAACAAAAAGCTTTTTGGATTTTACTTATTGATGTATACACATTTAATGAACAGCAAATTGAAGAGTACAATGATTTTGCTAGCTAAATGCAAATGAGTAGGCAGATTTCCTCATTAATGAGGTATGACATTGTAGGCCTAATAAAGCTGCGTAACTCTCAGTTGCAGCAAATTTCCATGTTTTATTTACTTACATAAACTTGGATCGCATGTTGATAAGCTAATCTAGGTTTGATGTCGGATATATTTTTTAGCAACTCTGAATTCTCTGATGATTTCAATTTTTGAAAAACATTGTAGCCTTGTAAACACATTATCAATCGGCACAAAACTTTCAGATAAAAAAATAGCTGCTTTTTTTGTGTTTCAAATCGTAGCCCACGAAAGGGTTGGCCACATTCCGACCATGTCTGATGCAGCATCATTGTAGATGCAACTATTCAATGAAAATTCTTAGGTGATAACATGTGCAATAATACTTGCATTTCAATTGTATCGCACTCTTGTGCTTGTGAACGTTGTTATGAGAATGACGCAGATTACACGAAAAATTATATCAGGTAGGATTTAATTGCAAAATGAGATTGATTTTGGCAAGAAAAAATGTTAGTTCAAACTTCACAGAAGTTTCAAAAACAGGAGTCCAATCGGAAGTTGGAGTTAGGGGTTATCAAAAATTAATTGCAATTATGTAGTTATGCCAATCAATCAATTGCTATTATAACTTGAGGACAGCAAATCAATTAATTGTGGTTAATCGATATCATCAATCAATTAATTGCGTATTTTGCTATCAACCTTTAGAAAGACTAATTAGACTTTGAATTTTTCACTGATATTTCAATTTAACGGATTAGGTTACATAGGCCCACCTACATGCTTGCAAGTCGCATAATAATAGTGAATTGAGTAGACCAATTACATGACATGCACATGACTATATTCTTAGTTGGATGCGGATATTGATAAAGTTTGCTGCAAACTAAGTTCATGCATCATAACTATAGTGATAATAATTTATCAAACAAGCGAATGATTAATCACACGTGTCCATAATGTGAATTATAATGTCCATAAACTATGAATTAAGGAAAACTATCATGAAAGTTTTGTAATAGAGATGGTAAATATATTGTGTGCACCAAATAGTTCCCGATTAGAATCCCGAAGGCGATCAGTTTTTATTGTGAACAAGAAGCAAGCTCAGCAAATTAGCATCTAAATAAATCTCTGCGGAATGTTTTTCGCACAGTGATGAGTGGTGATAGTCCGGGAGCCAGCGTGAAGTTGTGCAGGGAACGAGGTAGTACATAAAACTTTCACATAGCATAGTACACCTCTAACCTACTGCAAAACTTCGCGTCTGCCGAATCAGATCATTTGCTTTTCAGAAATAGAGAGGATAACACAATCCTATGTATTTCCGATGGTAAAATTGTGACATTTAAGGTGTTGACTCCATTTTTTCGAATTTTTGCTCATAAAAGTTACACAAATTGGTATTTTGTTGAGCTGGTTATTATAGAAATCATCTACAGATCATGATCTTTCAAATGAGTGATCATTCAGTGACAGAGGATGAAGTAAAGTGTACAAACAGACACTTTTCGTTAAAGTATATCAACAATTTTTTTGAACTTTCTATGTTAAAATTTGCAGTTACACCAACGAAAAGTGTCTGTTTGTACACTTTACTTCATCCTCTGTCACTGAATGATCACTCATTTGAAAGATCATGATCTGTAGATGATTTCTATAATAACCAGCTCAACAAAATACCAATTTGTGTAACTTTTATGAGCAAAAATTCGAAAAAATGGAGTCAACACCTTAAATGTCACAATTTTACCATTGGAAATACATAGGATTGTGTTATCCTCTCTATTTCTGAAAAGCAAATGATCTGATCCGGCAGACGCGAAGTTTTGCAGTAGGTTGGAGGTGTACTATGCTATGTGAAAGTTTTATGTACTACCTCGTTCCCTGCACAACTTCACGCTGGCTCCCGGACTATGACGGCATTCCAAGTGAATCAATCAATTACATGCCTTCCCCATTATAACAATGGTCAATTAATTGCAGTTATTGACTAACAACAAACAATTAAATGCAATCATTCTATTACATCAATCAATTGATTGCGACCAATAAATTTCAATTAATTGCAATGCAATACATTAATTTTTCACAACCCCTGCTAGGATTGCGCAGACCGTGTTTCCGACTCAACCAGCATCAAACTCGAAGTTATTATTCATCAGGTCTTTATTAGCAGCGCCATCAATTTTGTTATAAATTGATTCGATAATCGATGAGTAACTAAGCCTTCTTGATGGCGAAGTTAACTGACAAAAAAGTGACGCACATGATGTGAGTATAAGTGCAGCAGGCATATCATGATAATTGACAACCTAATGATAACTTTCAATCGCGTCCAGTCAAAAACTTGCCGGTATAGTTAAAAGAGCGCAGTTGCTGGTATAAAAGAGGCAATCAAAATTGATGCTTCAGTCAAATGGAATTTCAAAAAACACTATATAACTTAAGTAATATGTGTACATATGTTAACTTTTCAAGAATGGAAAAAAGTGAGAAAGCACTCCTTCGAAAATTGAGCTCGAGAAAGTGACCGTCACTATTTCTTACAATTTATTTTCTACGTTGAAGTCCAAAAATGTGGTTTTGCATCATATAAAAATACATAGACCCAGTAGAAAATATTTTAATTATGCTTAAATGCAATCCGGACCTCCGATAGTACCCGGGTTAGGAATCAAAATAAAATAGAGCCCAGAGTGTTCTACTAGAAGAATTATGGCTATTTTGCTTCAATCAATGTATTTTGTTCTACTATAATTCAAATTCTACTATAATCCTTCAAAAAAGGTCGTTCGCACAACAAGTTATTTTAGAAAGTATCAAATAATCGGTACTAAAAAAAGTGGTTTACTTGATTTTTTTTCTAATTCAGCCCAGAGATATAACCAGTCGCAGGTATACCGGTGCCGGTCGCCGGTCCGGTATGGAAAATCGTACCGGCCATACCGGTGCAATTCCGTTCCCGTCTTATTTAAGAAATTGGTCTTGTCTTTCAGAATCCTTGACTTAGAAGCAGTCGCTATTTTTAAGGTCCAGTTAGGCATGCGATTATATAAGCGTATTCATAAGGCATTCGGACAAAACTATTATATACAATGAGTTGAGCTGAAAGTCCACGCTTTTCACTGCTTGGCTACTTGATCATGTGCTTTTTCCATCAAATCGAGTGTAGTTATAAACAGAGACTTCTCAACAGGTGGCTGTTCTTGGCATAGAAGCGCCAAGATGAACAAGCTACAACAGCTGACAACTTGTGATTGGCGATCTTGATTTGGGATGCACTGCAAATCTTCTATCTTTACGCACTGACTTTTAACAGGCCTAAGCTTACAGAAATTTGCGGAGAACCAAAAATGGCCAAGTTATTCCGATCAGAGAAATGCATTCGCAACGAGTCCCTCATTACTGCCTTTTCACCTTGAGTAACGCGCTTGGTATGTTATTAAGCTTAGTATAAGTAGATAGTATTATTCCGTGTAGAAGAATTGTCCATAGACATATGCTAGCAATAACAACACCTAAATAAGTTTGATCGGATTTCTTGTGGGCCTATATCGATTGACAATTTTGGAAGGTTAAATAGCCTCGCTCAGCATACAGGGATTTACCATCGGTATGACATTGCGGCGTTCCTGCATTCAGTCTCCTGTCTGGAGGTTGCCGCCGGACCGGCCCGAAAATCTCGGCAGAATGCCGTTCGCCGGATCGGACCGGCACACAGCAATTTAGATGATATCAACTGGTGTGATAGTCATTTATTAGCCTATATATAGGCTACATGTACATCAACAATATCTATTTATAAATGCTTCATTGAAAAGCTCGGTCGGTCCAGTACCGGTCGCCAGTTCGGTTCGGTCCGGTCTCGAAAATTCCGAACCAGTTACAACTCTGAATTTCAGCCATCAAAGTCAAGTGATGTCTACCTCAATCACTCCTTCCAAAATCCTTGGCTGTTTAGGAGTGCATCTTGACTCCCATTTGTCCATGCACTCGTTCATATCAAGCAATCTCGCACTGCCTGCCTCGTTTCACATAGACAAGTGCGGTCCATTCGCCAATCCTTTCATTTCTCGTCGTGTTCTTAGCACACTCCCGCCTTGATTAATGTTCATCTGGCTTGATGGTCTCCTAAACTTCTAGCATCGTCGCCAGCAATCCATTCTTAAAGCTGCCACAAGATTTCGCGTCAAATCATCCAGCCGCTATCATCAGTGGCGGTCCGAGGGGGTGCGATGCCGGTGTGCATCCCTCCCCACCAGCTCAAACTATGTGATAAGGATAGAATTTGATCAGCATTCAACTTTTGCCTTTTGCAATAGCATTTCAAATTACTTTGGCGCTTCATAAAGTTCAAAATTTGCGAGTGGCGCAATAATGTTCACAGTAGCTAATACCTACTAGATATAGAACAGTGCTGGTCTTTGAGTGGTTTCTGGCAGCAGCTCGACGTTTCAGCAATCGCTACTGAGACGGTGGAAATTTTGAAAGCAAGGCAATCGTGAGGAAGTCCAAGCATGTGTGTAGTACCGACTGGACAGTGAGAAGTAGGAAGACCCATATGACATCTAAAATTTGAATTTTGGTGCTCCTCTCTACTCAGTTCGGATGGCCTGTCTGGGCATAGTGTCGAAAATAAAAACTTTAGTCATGTGATAGTTATGATTAAAAAATGATGCAACCGGAGTTTTAAATGGTACAACGAAATTGATATTTCGCATTTATGCGAATCAAAAATCCACTCGCAACTTAGTCTGAAAACGAGTAGGACTATCGATACTTTCAGAAGTAAAGGTGCAACCAGCTGTCAATGAATTGCATATACTCTGACTTCCATGGCATCTTTAATTGAGCATATTTGTATGCTCATTTCCTTGACAGCACCAAAGAGCATATATGCAGATGTTAGATAGTTGCTTTTTCTGCTACTAGCAAGTTAGCAACGACTTAAAAGTGCATAAAAATATCAGGAAATTTCGTCATGGCGTGATCTCACCCAGGATTCCACCCCACCAGAAATTTCTGCGACCGATCCTGAAAGACCTCCATTGGCTGCGTATTCAGGAAAGGATTCCCTTTCGCCTTTCAGTGCTCAGCTTTATCTTTCTCAATGGTTCAGCAACTTCTATCTCGTCGAGTCGAGTCCCTTCTCGGTGTATCAAAGATTGCTTCTCGCAAGCACCTGCGCTCCTCAAACCGATCCTCTCTGTATGTTCCATTCTCCCGCCGATCCATCGGAAATCGTTCCTTCCCATCTGCAACAACACGTGCGTGAAACTCGCTGCTGACTTCTGTAACTCCTGTCTTCTCTCCTCTCCTTCAAGCGGTCTTTGAAAACGTCTCTTTTCAGTCGTTCTTTCTCTCAGCAATTCCTTTTCTCTTCCTTCTTACTTTATTTTTGTTCAGTGGCCTTGAATGACTTAGCGCCACTCAAAAATTGCACGTTGAATAAATAAGTATCATTTAGATGTCGCAAGTGATGAATAGGGATGCACTGCTCTGTCGTTAGTGAGAGTAACTGAGATAGGCTGCAACCCTGTAGATATAAGTGTACCGGTCACCACATGATGCATTCATCGATCGCATGCGGAACGTAGTATAGACTATCAGACACGTCTTATTGATGACAAATGTACCTAGCATTGGAATGGTTGTCTCGCTATTAAACTGATCTTTAATTCATAGGGTGCTCATCGGCATAAAAGACATTTGCTGCACAATTCGCAACAGTCTGGAGCTACTCGTCTGACACCTTTTCGCCAAAATGCTTATCATATTAGGGGCCGCTAGAAGGAAAGTTACTATTTAAAATAAGTTAACGAAGGTACGTGATACTAACAGGGTTCCTGAACTTTCAACAAAATTTTCATCATTCATACCTGGATAAATGGTTTGAGATTCGTTTTCAATCTATCAGCTACTGTTCAATAGATCGTTGTCGTTAAAACACACTGAGTTCATGGTTTGTCAAAAATAATTGCATTGCAATTAATTGCTTGATGCTATCAAAAAAATTGCAATTGATCAATGATATCATGTGATAGAACAATTGCAAAGAATTAATTGGGGTCATTAAATAATTGCAATTAGTTGATTGTATCATAGAATAATTGCAATTGATTGATCGATTGAATAGTGTTGTAATGCGGAGTATATTTAATCGACTGATTAGCTTCCAATGTCGTCATCACTAGCCATCGTAGGGAAAACATCCCAAGATACCAAGCTTACTAAACATATCTTCTTCACATCTTATCGCTTTCAGGATTCTAATCAGGCACATATTTAGTATCTCTATATTACAGTGCCTGTATGATAGCTTTTTGAATAAGATTGGGAAAAAATAGATTTTTTTTTGACATCTCAGATTTTGTTCATATTTAGGTAGGGTTTGGTCTCACTTGGAGAAATCCAGATTTCTTTGCTCCGATTCCCAGTAGTTCTTGAGTTACAGGACCTCAAAGTTGTCTATGTCGCTTTGTATTGGAGAACAGATTTTCCCCAGCAACAACTAAAATAGCGATCTTCTTTCCAAGAATTGCGAAAATCGCGAACTTTGAAGCTGAGTACCCAAAAAGACCCACTTCAAACTTCAGTGAAAATTTCATCATTACTACATGCAAGCCAAATCAGTATCAAAAGATTGGCGTGATTTGACTTCCTTTAGGAGATACGGGCAAGAAATGACAATTTCAATCTTTTGGTTTTTTTTGCTCTTATTAAATCAATAATCCACGAATGTTCAGTCTGAGCGCCTTTTTCATACCTCTTCTGCTACAAGGGATGAAAATATATTATGACACACCAAATGTCTTCATGACTCGTTCTGTTGGATTACATAGTGTCGCAAACATAATCGCAAAACATACCTGCTCATTTTCCTTTACTTGCAGGCCTACATGACCAGCAGCAACTCCGTTTAATATCAAATTAAGAATATACTTGCATGGCTTCCACGTAATGCGTCTACTTAATTAAATTGGTTGAGGCTAACCTCCGGTAGATCATAAAGAAAAATAATAATACTATAAGCCTAACTAAAAACTGAGAGAAAAAAATATAACTTACTACTGCGTTTTAAACAAAATTATAAATCTAACAACTTACTTATGACATTAGCGTCTAAAAAGGAGTGATTATAGACATGACACTTGTGTGTCTGCTTAAATACTTCAAACTTTGTAACTTATC
Organism: Prostheceraeus crozeri; assembly: GCA_907163375.1. NCBI lineage: Eukaryota > Metazoa > Platyhelminthes > Polycladida > Euryleptidae > Prostheceraeus > Prostheceraeus crozeri. The sequence goes on from CAJQUW010013018.1 coordinate 801,692, forward strand.
TAAATCCCAATCTGCTATCAGTCAAATACAATTACAAACAGACCTGTCATTTCTAATGCGGATAACTGGTCAACCACGTGTGGTGTTACGCAAATGCTTCAATCGAAGTGAGAAGATGAAGCTGAAGAAAAGTAAAGAATTTGATCCCTCCAAAGGACCGATCTGGCTTTCCCACAGGTTATATGAAGTGCAACTAAAACAAATAATTGATACATGCTGTGATAAAGTTGATGAGGACAAAAGCAATAGAGGTCATCAGCAGGAACTTGATCAAGACTCACGTTTCGGCCCCTTAATTCCTGTACGTTCAAACTCGCTGAACCGGGGCCCTGCTTTAAAGAAAGCAGCCTCGAAAGAAAAATCTCGGACATGTAGTCAGATACATTGACAAGTCACCATCCAAGTTGAGAAAAAGCTATTATGCAATTTGTATGCAGGCCCATAAATTGAAATGTGAAAAATATGAAATTAAGAATTTTTTAGTCTTATCAAGCGGTGATGATAAACAACTGCAATCAATTGATTGATGACACCAATTAACTGCAATTAATATATTGTGTTTTTTGCTTCAACTTAAGTTAGTTGCAATTAATTTTTGATAAACCCTTCACATGTTAGGCAGGGAACTGAGATAAATTCTGAGATATGGCAAAAAATAAAGATTTTGAATGATGTCATCAATCGACAAAATTCGGCAAGAATCAGAAAGTAGTCCTTTGTTGCAGTGTTTCTCAACTTTTAGTTTGCTGTGGTATATTATTACTTAATAAACAATTTATCGTCCAGCTCCTTTTAAAAAAAATCATTATTGTAAAGGTTCACATCCTCGTTCGAGGAGATGAAACCGAGAATTTTAAGTAATCGAAATGTCTCAAGATCAGTTTCAAAAATTCTCAAGATCTCTTTGAGGGTCCTCTTGTAACAAAAGGGGATACAGAAATGATAATGTGATCGTGGTCCCCAGTGGTCAAGATATTATGAAGAAAAAATATCTAAAAAATTAATATCTAAAAATATTTCTCTTCATCCTTTCGGAAACGATTAGCAGTGCAGCAATTTCGTTGAGGTACATGTTAAAATGCATCCGACTGAATCATCAGTTTCATACTGAAATGCGAGTGCTCGGGAAGACTGCTGGGCGGTGTGAGGTCATTGTGAGGCATAATGCACCAAGTGTAGGCCTACTCTACTTGATCTCGATACTGATGTCCTTCACTGACAAGCTCTGCTTAATTTTATGCTACGGACTACAGCATCTCATTGTACCAAAAGTGGATGTCGAAGGTGACACTGAACTAGCTAAGGGTTGGAGAGCTCAAATACCGTGATAAAGTGGGAGTGCTCACTTATCGAAAATCACTAGATCTTAAGTCAACGTCGCTTTGCGAAGAAAATCGAAGAGAAGTCGTCTATCGTGAGTATGTGACACATGCCTTTCCATCATGAAGAATTAAAAGCTATGTCACAAAAGGTTCAATCTGGTCTTCTCGACCTGTTTCCTTACAAAATACATTCATCTCAATATTTCTATGAAACATTGGATCCCTGGAGAGAACGATGAAGATGAAAAATTGACTTGACTGTTTTCGTGACTCTTCTCTTAGTGCTGTAACAGCACAAGTTCTATGTATCTCTGCAAACTGAAAAGCTGATTTAAAGTAAATTGTTGAGATTTTGTGAAACGAGAGTTAGAAGCGCAATCAAACGGTTTTTTTAAAGCGCTTATTCTCGAACTTCTATCAAATTTGACTGCACACGTTCCGAAAGATTGTTATCGACAATAGAACAGTTGCTGCTTTTCCGCCATCATAACCTGAAGAAACCAATTTCTTCTGTTTCTGTTATTTGTTGTTATTTCCTTCGTTTTATGAAGGTTTCATGGAAAATACTCTTTTCTTGGTTTCACTAAATTCATTTTATCACACATACGCTGATGCAATTTGAATGCTAACAAATAACATGCCTACAAAGTTATCTAATAATTCAATAAATTAACGTTTATTATTATTCACGTCAACGTCAATTTTCGCCGAATTTCCGAGCAAATATCTTAAAATCCTTTCTGTTCACTGCACCCTTAATATGCAGAGTAAACGGTGTGTACTCGCCCTGTGATATAAGCGTAGCAATAGAAATTATATAGGAGCCTAATGGGTAAGAAAAAGCAACGATAAAATGCGAATTTATGCATGTATTTTTATCGAGGCGAAAATTGCATGCTTTACCGAACGACCAGTGAAGGCTTACTAAGAATGAAGGCTAGTAGGTACAGTGAAGTTAGCTGAGGCCTAGCGCAATGAATAGAGATGTGGGTACTTATGTGGGTTCTCTCCCCCTCGTCTTCAAAATTGATTAAAATCCAAAATTCGCAAAATTTAATTAGTCCTTAAAAGACTTCAAGCACACTCAATTGACTAGTATATTTTCCATCCATACGCAAATTTTGACTCATTGATTCAAAAACGATTGATTCATTTTTGTGAATTGCACAAAAATTTGAAAATCTGAGGGGGAGATAATTTTAAGTACCCTGACTATTAGCATCGCTTCACATCTATATTCATAGTTGCAGTATTCATTAATTAAGGAGACTAATGTAATGCGCCACTGACAGGAGAAATTAGAGACGTGCGCCAAAAGAACAACTACGCCATGGAATAAATCGCCAAATTTCCGGGTGCGATCATGGATCGCATCAAGAAAGACAGACTGACTTCGCAGTCATCATTCAAAACAAATACAATTCAAAATATCTATCAACTAGTGGATGTAGAAAAAAGTAGATGAACTTCGCAGTTAACACTAGATGTAAGTAATCCTACAGATAACGACATTAAAAGGAAACTGCGTTTTTTCCTTATTTGCGTGCATAATGTCTTGTCAATTGAGAACATTCATCCGTCGTTCTCTGCATCTCTACATCTTGACAGCTATGTTGAATTGTAAGTTCTGATCTGTCGCCTACCTAAAGTCTGAACTTTCAAAGTAATCCATTGCCTTATTGCTGAATTAGAATTGTTAAATGCGCGTGGGGCTGAGATCGTTCAGGGCTGGACAGAAAGGTGTCTAAAAAGGCAGTGCTAAGGAGTCCTCATTGTCTATTATAAAACCGTGATCGTTTCTCCTTGATGTCTAGTTTTTTAAAACCAGTCGTAGAAACTGACTGATGCGGTCAGTCCTTCCTCGTATGAATAAATTAGCCTAATCGCTTAAGAATTCTTAATAATTTGTCCTGACTCTTTCGTGGAACATCTACTGAAAGCTTACCTGAAGATTCAATAGCGATAAGCAATATAACCGCAGATGCAGCGTAAATGTAGATTCCACGCGACTTCATGTTGTCCTCAGATAATGAATGATTTCCAGGAAAGAGCAGGCAGCGCACACAACACAACAGCTCACTATTCGAAACTATGATCGAAATGACATTTGTTTGGCTTTGTTGAAGCTCTGTATCCAGAAAAGTTAACTGACGTCATCGCGATTTTAATTGGCTGATGTCTACCACTTCCCTGACAGGTTACATTCAATCTGTGATGAAAACCAAACTGTATGTATTGTATGGAGGTCCTTTTGCTTTGCTATTTTGGTTCTGTCGATAAACATACAGGGAAAACACTATTGGCCTGGCCTTGCTGGGTCGTCGCGAAGCGACAGTCGTAGAACCAACTCTGTCAACGATTCAACTTTCTCATGTGACTGAACGTCCACGGAAGCAGTTTTTACCAATGTTGGGAGGTAGTTACTAAGAAACTACGCGCAGTGCAGGAAATATCACAATCTTACGATGCTCAAGCGTATTCTGTTGTTCAAATTCAAATCCGCTATTTTGTGCAGACAGGAAAATAATGATGCTGAATAAAATGTTGAATTTATTAAATATATACAATTAGATTGGAGTGAGGCTACTTATAGGCTATCTCACCCCTCGTTTTCAAATTTGTCGAAGATCCACAAATAAATCTATCGTCACAAAGTTTCATGCGCAGGATGCACGCAGTTGAGGAAATTTTCTGACATCATGCAAAAAATCCTACAAATCGGACAAGCAGCCTACTTATTGATTTTCAGATGATGTACAACGTTACAAAATATCGCCTATACAAATAGTTATATTTTATAGTCATAGAAATTAAGCTTGTCGTTGATATGAGGACTGATGAGCGCTCTTCCAGGCAAACCATTTTCTATCAAATCAGAAATTGAAAGCTTTCATTAAAAAATGCGCGACGAAAATTACATTTTTTCAAACACAGACCTTGACACAGCAGAAGAACCAACCAGCTTTGCATTACAGGTCCTTTAGTTTCCTCTCCTATAGTTGGCGGAACCCCGCTGTAGAATAGTGGATCCTGTGACACCTATTACACACAACGATTGAAAGACTCATAACATGACAAAAATCCGCCAAATTTTTGTAACGAAGATCACATGTTTGCACAATATATGTTGCAACACGATGCAGATCTTTAACAAAATAACCTGTGTTAGAATATTAACAATCTTTTGTGCCAGGGGTGTAGTCGTAAATTCTTAGGAAGTATAACGCTAAGAGCTAAACATTCAGCTGAATTTTGGGAAGTATAATGCTAAATTTGACATGTATATACACTAAAAGCCAAAAGACTTGTCGCACATGCAATGTTTACTAATGCGCAAGGGTGACATTAAGTCTTTTGACTTTTAGTGTATCAGCTGAAAACGCATATTCGTGCCACTATTGTCCATAACGGACTGTTCGAGAGCTACATAATCGCCCTTTCAGAATTTTCAACCGCTCTCATCCGCTTTCGGCGATTACTTTATCATTGAAGGACTTCCACATGAATCCAAGTATTAATAAAAGCATGCATGCTCATGACAAAATGCAAAAATAGGAAGTTGAATAAGATCTTCATCAATAATGCACATCAAGTATGAACATTTTTACATTAAATGTTTGCCACATACAGCTTTTGACGTTAATTTGATGACCTTAGGAAGTATAACGCTGATTCGGCCAGAATCTTAGGAAGTATAACGGCGTTATACCGCGTTACCCCTCCACTACACACCTTTTTTGTGCCCTTTCAACAGCATACTGAAAGTGCGAGTAAATACGGAAAATTCTAATTATTTGGCTCTCGAATACATGCGTGAACGAATACCCATCTTTCCGGGGAAGAGGCTATATATGGAAAGGTTAATAACACCACAGGAAACGGAAAGTAATCCACTTTATGATGTATGCGTGTAGGCTACTGACGTGTGCGCACAATCAAACACGTACGCCTACGTAAGTTAATAACATCTAAATATTCAGTAGTGGATGTCATTATCGTCACTCCTTTCAGACTTGAGGTCACTAGGATATATTTTGGGAAGAAAATTTTCAAAATAACACAGATGTCATACACAGCGATATGCATTTGACAACTGTTGTCAAGATTGTTGCAATCTTGCAAGCTCAAATGTCATCTATGCTAACAAAGACTTCACAAAAATAAATTCGCAATGTGCTGAACACAAATCCATCCGCTAGTGAAAGGATACATTTACCTCCCATCGGAATGCCTAGCAAACTTGCTTGAAAACTTCACCAGCAGAAGACAGGACTAAAAGTTGTGGGATTAGAACTTTAGAAGCCAGTGAGAAGAAGAGAGAACAATGCACAGTGTGCATTGCACACACGATTTTAATAAATGTGCCGAACACTTCAGTCAGACTCAGATCCAGGTCCTGACATCTCTCCTCTTCACATAATCGTCTCTAATTTAAAAAGTAGTACCCCACTCGTCCGATTAGAATAATTTTTGCGTGTTGGTTGCAGATGTCCTTGTATCTGAAGGGATTATCACAAATTATTTGATTGCTGCTGTCAAAAAAATTGATTTGCATTGTAATGGGGAAGGCATTTTGACTGATTTACTTGCAATATGCTATCACCCACCGTCATCATGAGAAAATTTTTTTCCCACGGTGATAAAGCGATTCCCACCGGAGCCGAGCCGGAGCCGGAGCCGGAGCCTTAAGGAGCCGATGGTTTTGGTCGGAGCCGGAGCCGATTTATCATAAAGGCTCCGGCTCCGACTCCGATAGTTTGAGCTTTGATATAAATCTAGAATTTTGAAAGTTATTAATTGGCATCATAAAAAAATTAAATCATTTGAAATCTAAAGATATGTCTTTTAAGTATACCAATGATCTGTCCTCCACGATATCTTTCTTTGCAGTTGCCGCCTTCTTTTGTATTATATTTATTATATATTTACACACATGTGTAATTTTTTTTTATTGCATATGTTTCGTAAGACTAATTTCCATATTGACAACGTATTCTCCAAAATCCATTAATTTGAAGACTTGTTATATGCATGCTAACTAGATGATTGTAGATTCCTAGAGACAAGTCGCCAGTCATTTATGTACACATTTCCAGTTCAGTCAGCAAAGATAATATAGCTACATTTCTTGCGCAATGTCTTAAATCTAATACGGTTACTATGTCGGCTATCATCTATCGGTATGGCTACTGGCAGAAGCTAGTGGCATCTGTGACAATGCCAATTTCCTTAGATTGTATTGTAGGCTCTTGTGCAGTCCCCCACCTACATTTTTCAAAACAATCGATTATTCAATTTGATCAATTTTGATTGGAGGGATAACTGTTCACACTTACACGAATGACCTGACTACAAGTCCTCAAATGGCTATAGCAATAAGCGACCCAGCCACTTCTAGTAGCGCCCTATTATTTTAAAGGTATCTCATTCACAATGAATTTCCTTTGACTTCAAAATTCGAAGGGTATATTTCATTGCGAAAAACCCGAAGGCAAATTACAATGTTGACTTGCTGACGAAGTTTGCGACCATGACATCGCAATTACCCACGTAGATTTTTACAACAGCACGGAATGGTGATGGAATGCTGCTCATGGTTTGATACACTCAAACCGGTGATGCTGAAACGGACATCCAATGGTGCTGCATCTTTTGACCAGAGAAAAAATGGGGGGGGGAGGACTGCACAAGAGCCGTATCGTGTAATAATATTTCCCCAAATGTCATAGACCTGTGGATTTCAAGAATTTTCATTATTATTTTTTCCGTCTGTCAACACTTTATGCTGATATCATGCTGACTTATATGTAAACAATAAAAAAAGACTGAGACGCTCTCAATAAAGGCGCCTTTTGACCTCCCTTTTTCTATTGTCTGTGACATTAAACCGCACGCGCACTCGAAAGCTAGCAAAGTAGATGGGATTTCTGCTCGGTGCTCGCAGTCAAATTTTTAGTATGCACAGCACCCTGCAACATACTGTGTGATACTCCGAGTTCAGTTTCATCAGCCTAACCATCATCAGAGGAATAGTGGTAATGTGTTATACATAAATTGAATATAATAATATACATGAATCATTGATGAATTATTTAGTGCAACTTTACGCCATAATGAAAAATACGAAATTAATATAATGTAAGTTAGGCCTTAACTTATTAAGTATGCTGCATAGAATTACAAAGCTTGTCCTAAATTAGATATTTTGAATTTTTTTAAGTATAATTTTCAATTGTACATTTCTAGCCTACACTGCAATGAGGCTATCTAAATTACACTTTCTACAGATTATGAGTCGTGGGCTACCCACCGATCATATTATTCATGGACCAACAGACTATTGAATAAAGGCAATAACAAATAACAATAACAACCTAAGCTAGCCTATAGACACTTTAATATTTTAATAAAGCAATTGATATCTTTATTGATACGGTATATTTGGCTATATAGCCAATACCCTTTCTATGTTCGAGTAGATACAGGCCCTATAAGCTATTTAGAGGCATACGCTATCCAGTTTCATATTCAAGCTTTGTTAAAAAGCTTATTCTACTATTCGGCCCCTGTGACGGCTAATTAGGTATATCATCATCACTCATGTGGTCTTATTTAATGTAGCCTCGTAGTAGACTGGTTGCAGGCTAGGCCAATTTATTTTTAGCCAGTGCGGGAGATCTTTATCTAATTTAACCAATCCTGGCTATAACTTTATTTTATCTTTCAGAGATAGTCAATTCATGCAAAAATATATGACAAGTATGTTATTTGTCATTATATTAGGCTATTATCATTTTTATTATTAACTTAAGTCGTTGCTTCTTAATGAAAACTAATTTGATGATTGTAGCAAGCCTCTTAAGGCCACACCGTTATCCAAAAAAACCGTTCAACGGATCCAGGATAACCAGCATAGATAGAACCTGAATTTGAAGTCGGAGCCGGAGCCGGAGCCGAGCCGGAGCCTTTCACATCAGTGTCGTGGAGCCGGAGCCGGAGCCGATGAGATAACGCATCGGCTCCACAGCCCTGATTCCCACGACAAAGAATTATTTATGTACTGTATATGATTTGAACAAAAAATAATTGCTCGATTGTTTAATTCAGGTGCTGAGACAAGAAGCATAAAACTGCTACTTTCATTAACGAAGGAAATTAGACCCCTTGCGTAATTCATAAATAAACAAAAACACCAAATTCATCAACGAGCGCTTTTGTCCGTTCTATTTCATGTTGAACACGGAAGTGAATAACAAATTAGCGGCATGACGATGCAGACATTACGGAAAATCAATAGTCAATTCTGTGCCTTCGTGTCAAAGTGACCTAAGCGACAAAATCTCTTTTTTACACGAGACGAAAAAAACTGTCCTGGCTTGAATATTCAATCAAAGCATTTACTTCATTGGTTAGTTTGGACTCTGTATGGTAGCATGTTTCAGTAAATCACGTTTGTGAAAATTTTCTAGCCTTTACATAGACATTAGTGGATTTAAGTTGATTTGACACAAGTATATTTCGAAAAGTTGGCGGTTAGGTTAAAATGTCACAACCAAGAATGTTGAATTTTAATCAAAATTCTACACAAAAGATTGATGATATCGCAATTGTACATGTATAATTCATTATCATATTTACATAGACAATAACAAAATGTTTATGTCCAGTTTTAAATTTGATCTTCTGTCGATGTCGAGGAGTTCAATCCTTCATAAAAAGAGTGGTACACGGCTGGAATGAATGGCAACAAGCTGATGAGATCTGCCTTCTTCTTCACCGATATTTCAAGTGGCCTTGAGTAACACTGAAATGAAAATAAAGATCCCTTTATGATTATAAATGTAGGGAGAAAGTGCATGCATGTAGGTTATATCTATAGGCCTACACATGCAGACACATAGGCCTAGGACATAGAATGAGAGTGATAGGGGGTTCATCCATAACGAAAAGGTACACTGCATGTATGAAATTGAATATAAGCTTACATGTATTTTGTAGGTAAGAGTAGACGTATATTCATAAGAGACCAACGAGCATTTAAAGCACGAGAAAATTATATTATTAGGCATTCTAATGAAAATGCAATTTGTGTAACTTTTACAAAATTTGCAAGGGGAAAAAGTTTTTAAAAAATCTTTAGCATGTCTATTTATGAACTTACCGGTTGAAGAATTATAGCATCAGCGTCTTTTGTCGTCCTTCCAGTCAGTGTGACTCCTTCATACTGATCGTGCATGTTGTAGTTATAATGCAGCACATCATGGTCATCGATTTCGATGCAGTAGTTTCTTATAGATGAAAATCGAAATTCTCCAGTTCTTGGAAGCTTCATAATCTCTTCAGACACTTTATCCCATCTGTAGATTTTGTCTTGATTGATGGGTACAACAGTGAGGTAGGGCGGTGAAGTCTTCGCCATTCTGACCAGATTGAACCAATCATTTGGTACAAAGATGTCCATCCGCTTTTTTGCTTTCTCAATAATCGCGTGTACGGAATCACATTCCATATGTGTATGCCCAGGAACCATGAAGGTATGCGTCATCTTCGTCGATGTAGTTTCAGACAGAAATTTCAGCATTCCAAGTACTTGTCGATTCTTGTTCTGACCGGCACACGAATCAGAGTATAATTTGAACTCTTTGATGTCCGGATTCAGTCTCAATTTCGTTTGAATGAAATCGTAGAGGCAAGAAGCGATTTCATTTCCACCCCTCTTCGCAACGTCTTCTGACCACATATAACAATGAGGTGGGCCATGTTTGTAGTCATAGATTGTTAGGTTGTAAACCCAAAGCTGCCTTTTGTAGAAGCTCTCTGAGCAACTCAAATTAGGAGTAGGAAGACACTTCTGCAGATCATAGCTAATCATTTGGAAACCATCGTCATCATTACAACGCTTCTTGTCCATTCTCTTTTGCTTGTACACGGCTTCGGCCTCGTTCAGATGAGCTGTATGCTGCTCAGATTGGCTTTGACCCGCAGCTTTGTATTTGTCACACTTGTTGCATGTATCCGATGTCAATTTTGCAAACGAGAGGTACGAGTATTCCTTGAAAACTTCATAATACAGCCACTCCTTTTGGGCTTGTTCTCCATTCTTGCACATTTCTTCAACATACATAGAATACATTCTGCTGACACTTAGTTCTGGGGACAGGAAGAGTTTGTCTGTTCTTTCTCTGCTGTAATGACTCTGATACACGGGAAATTTCTCTATGTGGTCCCTGACTTTTTGTCTTTCTTCGTCAGAAATACGTCTGATGCTTGGATGGCGTCCTCTTTGATCTGTGATGCTTGTATCGCTTTCTCTCCGTTTTCTTGAGATAGTGCGGATTCTTGAATCACTTACTGACAGTGTGGCAAGGAAGAAAGATCTGCAAACGCTATGACGTCCTGAACCCGTTGTAAGAAAGTATTTTCTGCTGTAATTGCGCTTTGTATTTTCCGTTGATCCTGTCCTTCTTCTTTTAACTCCCATTTCAATCATGCATCCTGATATAAACTGGTCCTGCTCACTGGTGTTCAACTCATAAAACTGATCAAATATCACTTCACGCTGAGCCTCAGATATTCTATCACAACAAGTATCTTTGCACGTTGTTGGCTGCAATTTTCTGCCATCCTTCTTCTCACCTTTCCTATTCGTATGCTCTAACCCGTGTTCTTTTCGCATCTTGTTCTCTTCTCGTTGCTTTCTACTCTGCCCTCTCAACGGTCTGTTTTCTTTATTTTCTCTCATAGTCTCGTGAAGCATTTCACTATTCTCAAGTTCCTCGTCTTCTGCTGCTAATGATACATTTCCATTCACTTCTTCACTTTCCTGCAATGATTCACTTTCATCCGTTAGATCGCTCTCGCCGTCCACCATCATTGCTGCTACATCTTCGACAGTCAACCGTCGCCTGTAAGTGAAATAGAATTTTTATCAATTTGATTGATTTTACAAAGTTTTCTTATTACTTAATCTTGCTAGGGCAGTAGACTACTAGATGAAAAATACCATTTATCATCATGTATGCAGGCAAGTTAGACGTCAGAAGCGCGAGTGGTATAATGGCTAGGGTACGCGACTCACACATCGGTGGTCACTGGTTCAAACTCAAGCAATACTTGCCTTTTTAAGTCATATTTTAATAATGTGATGTTTTTGATTTTGTGTTTCAAGATACACTGAGACAAACAGATAGATAGTAGATACCTTTTAGAGATAAAATTAGGAGTATGATTACAATTGCCCACATTGCCTGTTTTAATTCATTCTACCGGTATTAACTCCAGATCATCTTACGTCTATAATATGAGAGTTCTATTTAGATAACCGTCTTATGATAATGTAACAGTAATCAGTAATAGCTAATTACATATGTACATGTCTTCAGCATATTCCGGCAATGTGGAACTTACTTTCTTCTAGCTGCACTTTTCTCACGCTTGAGCAGATGGTCAGACATTTTGAAATTCCAACAATTTCGAAAAATCCAAAAGATAGACTTCTTATCAAACTATTTCACGCAAACAAATTTCCAAAAGTAGAAATTTGTCTCAACTTGCACACCTTAGTATTTTCATTTGACTATCTTAATTATTGATTGTGATTGAGTTTGTTCGATTTCAGTGGCAGATAGGTTTTTTTAACACAAACAGGATAATGGAGATATGCACATAGGTTGATTTGTCACAAGCAAAAATTGAGGAATAGAAATAGAATTCCGCGCTGTTGATGCTCAGGATGATGTCTAGGGTTGGATACTTTCCAAAAATCGTAATTACTGCAAAATGATAAAAATGTCGCTTAGGTCACTTTGACACGAAGGTACAGAATTAGTCACCAAGGCAGACGTAGAGTGAACAAGATATCTTTCTGCACATAAAGGTCGTGTGCGAACCAGGGATTGCAATCCCGACCCCGATTTTCCAAATCCCGGTTATCGAGGATTCAACAAATTAATCACGAAAGCCACACTAAGTACATGTAGAGTATATATATATATATATATATATATATGCTACATTATATGGCGGTTTGTTACTGATGATTATAGTTCTAATTTAATTTAAAGTAATCTTACTAAAGGCACTCAACCTGCAAGTGCGTTTTTTCGATCATCACAGAATTTCACAGGAGCTGGATGGTAGATTGGATATGAGTTAACATATTGACAATTTTGATTTTGTCACTTTATACTTTCATGCTAAGTAATCTAGGGCTTACATGTAGCTAGGTCTATTTGCGATCTTCGTGCAGATAGATTTAGGCTACAAGACATAATAAATTGTATAGTTATTACCATCAAGAACGATGTATGATTACGAATAGTATACATGTATTTATGAATATGTTTATAACAATCAGCAAAATAACCATTGCAGTACAATAGCACATCAAATTGAGAACCGCTATGAGAATTCTAACAAATTAATTTAGATTTTTAGAAATTTTTGTTATGATTCTATCCGGATATCCGCCAACAGCTCTGAAGAATTCTGAAATTAGGCCACTAAAATCATAATTTCAATTCCCGGGATCAGCACCCTCTAATCCCGGGATTTCAATCCCGTAAAATGTATGAAAATCCCGGGATTGCAATCCCTAGCGCGACCCGTTTAATGCACAAGGCCTCGTAGATGGACAATAGTTGGAAATTCCGAGGACGGAAAACAATTTTAAAGCGATCCTGTGCGTCATCAACATTACAAAAACATAATTGAAGATGGCGAATGATGGCACTAGATGCTGGCCGATTGGAGCGCGGCGATCGACAGCGGTTTGTGGTGTGAAGCCATTTGGGAACATGCTCACGAATTCTGTCACCGAGTCGCCTACATGTTCTGCCAATGTGCTTACTACTGCAAGTGCACTGAAAACTGTAGATAACATTATAATTGACAGAGACTGGCAAACGGTCCTTGGAACTTGAAATCGGAACACGTACATTGTCGAAAATGACAAATGGCTTAACAGCAGGGAACACTTTCATTGTCAATCAAGTACTTCTATTCTTCCCCCCCCCCCCACATTTTTCAAATTTTCCAAAATCATCAAATTTCGCCAAAGTTAGTCACATTGGGTTTAGAATGGACTTCATCTGTCACTGAGTGACACTGCAACACGACTGAAAAGTCTTACTTGAACCCTGGGATTAAGGATTGGTACCTTGGATACTCAGTTAGAATTAGGGTTTACAATTTTAACAGACGGAAAATAACTGCGCGTCTTGGTGGATCAATCTCGAGCTGTTTTCTCAATCCCGGGATTTTCGAGACTGACTAATCGCAATCCCGGGATCCCGGGATCTCGATCGAGATTTATATATACTGTATATGTTTTTAATCATTAAGTTTCAAGAAATATTTCAAAAGACGATACGTGCTTGTCAACTGATGTGATAATGAGTATTGGCAAAAGATTTTCTATATCTGTGTAAGCAACTGCCTGCACCATCTTCACAATCATGAAATGACAAGCAAAATGAAGTCTATTTTGTTAAATTTGATGTAATATTAGCTGAGCTATCGCCAATTTTGTGTTTCGAAGACTTTCTGTCAACGGTACTCACTTATCAGTTGAGCATACATTCACTTAGAGAACAAATGCATTTTTTGACATAACTTCTGAACCACTGGGTCGATTTCGATGAACGAAACGTTATCTTCATCACAACAACAAGATGAATACAACTGAAATGTCATTTTGTCGATAACTGATGATTTTTTTCAAATTGTCTTTTACCGTCAATTAATCACCGAGACACAATTGGTTGTCGATGTGTGAAAACCAACACAGCGCAGCTGCAGTAGCAGTCCGGTGACCTGTCAATAGAGCGAATTCGGGAGACTCACTGGGGTTGAATGACGGTTTCTTCGACGGGTTTTCCCTCAAAGACCGCAAACCGCATACCTAGCTGTCTGAACGAGCCTTGAACGGCCTTTAGTCGTTATTTTAAATCGTTGTGATTTGTCTTTCAGCTATCAATTTACGAAGTATTTTCAGTTTACAGAAGCAATACTATAGTAGCAGTGTCACAACACTGTTTATTAAGCGTCTGAACGGTTTGTGTCACGGCATTGATTTAGCCAGATTTCGCGCTGCTCCTCGGCAATGATATCACGACACTAGTGTCATCGTGTGAACGAGGCTTTACCAGCTGGCTCGGCAAATACAGCACATTGGCAATTTATCAAACTTGGAACATAAAAAATTTAGATGCATTTTCAAAAAAGCCATTTACTCTCTTAACTATGTCACTTAGAAGGAACTCAGGGCCAATCTTTCAAATATCTCGAAATACCTCGAGATCTCGAAGACGTAATCCCGGGATTTTTAATCTCGGAAATAGGGTCGAGATCCCGGGACTGTAAACCCTAGTTAGAATACAAGGTACAGCTGTGATCATGAGCTTCGTGTGATTGCTGTCTGCAGACAAATGACGAGCAGTTGTCTAATTCTGAGGCTGTGAATGTTTTACAATTCAGATAAGGGGAGTTTTTCACACTCAAAACTATGCCACGTCAGTGAGAACAGGTAGGACCAAGAGAAGATCGTTTACGATGCAACACTTCCGGGTGTCAACAACAGAAATGTGTGTGTGGGGGGGGGCGAGAATAGAAGTAACGTCAATCAATTACTTTGTTTTCAGTCACTTAGTTTAGTACTACTATACATGTACTTATGCCCATGGCATGATGTCAACATGGAAGCGATTAATGAGCGGCAAAACAAAAATAGTAACATTATTTTTACAGAATTAGCTCTGTTCAAATGACGATTAGACAAACTTTACATTTTTACATTTTACATTTTACAAAGTTTACACCAATTAAAGGCCAAAGATGCAATGACATGGAAGAAGTTGGAAAAACACCTCCGCTACTCAATCTGTATAATAGCTGCACACTCACAAAATATAAGTCAAGAATGCTTGGTATGCTAACATAATTATTTGTTATTAGGCGTAAGTCGCTTTCTTGATCTATGCACAGCGGGGCGCGGCGTGGATGCATCTGCTGTTATTGATTGCGACAATGTGAGATATACTGACTTGTAAGTGACAGTGGTGGCTCCATGCTTTTCTATTAGGTCATGCTCATCAAATTTTTTCGAACCAACAGGAAATTCCAAGTACTAAAGGCCATTACAGGAATTTGTAACCATGCACATCAAGAAGTACAGATTATCATGCAACTTAGAAAACGGTTACCAATTCGACGAACAAAATTTCAGTCTCTTTTCCTATTTGTATTTGCTCTGTCTAATGATTCAAACAAGCTGCATATGGCCGCCTACTACTATGACATTAGCTCATTCAGTGAATATGGTCTAGACCTAGGTTTGATTGATGATGAATGTGCTTAAACTAAATTTCCAAGCATTCACAATTTGCACATTTACCTCCGATGATAAACTGATGCATGTGCGAGTTACTCGTATAATTATTTCTAGACGTCTCTATACATGCAAGCATATAGAAGACCACGGCTGAAGTTGATGACCGGATTGTCTATAATTAAATAATATTCACGTTATACCTAATGAATGCAATAATTGCAATTCAGTTATAGTGAAAACACTGTCACTCGCACAAAAATGCAAACTGTATTATTGACAAAGAAAGATTTTGTACTAATTAAGCCTTACTTGTAAAGGAGATCGATTTGATGACTTTTCAGTCGCGCAAATTTTTCAATTATCAAATCAAATAGTTCCCAGAATTTCCCTTTCGATCCAAAGAGGTCAAGTGTTCCTGACCATTCGTACTACGCTGATAGGTCTTCTCTCTTTTTGATTACCGAGAAAGACCTGTCTGTACCAGAGCTGGATTAATCAATCATTTAATCAATTAACTTTTTGAGGCTAATCATAATCATAATCACAATCACGTAATTGAAATTTAGTTCAATCATATAATCTCAATCTATACCTACGTGAAGTTAACTTTGAATTTTGAATGGCGCTTTTCCATGGATAAATTTGAAAAGTCTTATTTACAGATCATCCACCATCCATGTGGAAATTGAACCCAACAGGAACCAACCTTGGGAAATCAACGATGATATTTCAATCGTTGTATATAAAGACTGAAATTTCTTTTTCTTGTGTTCACCAGTACCATGACTATGTCTTAGAGAGACGAAACGTCGGTTTTATTGTAAATAGCCTACTTGTTTTTATCTTACTTCTTGCAATAAAAAGCCCGGGAAGACGAACAAAATTGTTTTTTGGCAATGACGTACAAAAACTACCTCCCGTTAACAGCAGTCAACAAGGAACCAACCTTGCCCATCACAGCCATCAAGCACGTTGAAATTTCATGATAAATATATTTTGAAAAGCGAAATAATCCATGAAGTTCATCTACCACGATACACGTAAATGGGAAACAATGCAGTGAGAAGGGGTGGGGGAGAGAATCGTTTAGTTTTGATTGCCACATTGCACATTGGATTCTCAACAAGAAGAGACAACTGTCAGCAGCTGAAGTCAGCCTCGCTTTCTTTTGATCTTTGAAGTGGTTGCCATGCTCTTCCGAGAGTCACCTTTCGATACGCTAGTCATCGATGCGCCAGGCATATTAATGGAAGACTTTAAAATAAGCTTCTTCTTTTTCCATATTGGCAATATGCAGAAGCATGCCTGGTAGATCCTGAAATGAATGACATGAAAACATCTATAATAACAACGACGGATATTTTCATGCAGTATTTACATAAAGAAGATAAGAAGCAGCGCAAGCGAGACTACGAATTCAGAATTCTGCAGCCTCCTTAATTCAAATTCTTCAAACATTTTTCCGACTTTGCTATTAAGCCAAATAAGATCGCTAGCTATTTTATAATCCATAATATATGGTCAATGGTTGTGAAGTAAGGCCATCTGCTTTGAAGCTCTTTATTATAACACCAATTGTCTAAATTTTGCAAATTTTCACGAGGTTGCGATGTAAGTAATGAACTAAGCTTGTGTGTACGAAAATAGATTCAGTATCTTGGCTTCAAAATACAAAAAATGGCATTTCTATTCTCCCCTCACATTTTCAGAATTACTCAAAAACTGTGTTTAGCTCTAGAAGGTACGAAGGTGTTTTTTGCACAATTTTCTTCGCCGGCATGTTATGTGCGATGTAAAGCAACAATAATTCAAACAGTTGGAGCAACTTGATCGAAATTGGACAACCCATTCGAAATTGTCTTTCAGACAAACTCATGATAAGTCCTTCCGAAAAAATAAATGATTGGCCTACCAATGGCGTATGTCACTATACAAGAATTCCGCTGTCACATTTCCATGCTATGCTTGATTATACAGATATGGTACATATACTGTTGCCATAAACCGCTCGCTGTTTTACCGAATGAAGTGTTTTTCTATTATTTCTATCTATTTGACAGGGGTTGCAGACGAATGCCACGAGGCAATCCTCATTGAGGTTATCCTCAGATGAGATCCGTTCAAAAAAGTTCCGGATTTCAGCTGCATTCGTTATTGACAGTCGCTAGTGCTGACTCGCGTCGATCCGATTGTATACGGGAAAGATCCGAATCCGATCCGACATATTTCTACGGAAATCCAATCTGATCCGAAGTTCATCTTCCCAAACCGATCCACTCGGATCCGAGTCTGAAATAATTGATCCGTTCGCACACTTCTAATTCCAATTAGCATCCTGAAATTCTAATTCAGTGGTGAGCAACCAAGTTGGGATAGCGGGCCACCAATTTTAAAAGGGAGTAGTATGGGCTTATTATTCTTTTGTTCCGTACTTTGAAGTGCACATATGGGCTGCCGTACGTGCATATATATATAGTGGTCGTATTTCATAACAAAATTTTACATGTTAATGTAGGCTATACAGCAGTATTGTACACAAATAATTTGTTTCGTATGGTATTAATTAAGGAACCACAATGTACATGTAGTTTCTACAATTCATGTGAGTATTGAAGAGCAAACAGGCCTGTAACAAATCATGGAAGCTTTTCTTTTGTGTAATTAAGCGGTACTTTTACTTTTTGGTGATCTGACCGACTATACCTTATTTCATCCAAAGACAACGGTCTGTAAGTGCAGCGCAACTATCCGCCTGAAAGCCGCACATGATAAAATTGATTTTGCTGCAATTATTGATTATGCTACATGTACATGCGTGCACATATGTCACCCAAACATATACGGTTTTCAAAAACCGTGCATGGGCTCCATAAATGGTAGTCGTCTGCTAATGCCAATAGAGTATACGAAATATATATTAGTGTTACAAATGAAATTCAGTATGAATATTTGAAAAAGATGTTGTTGACCTGAAAAAAATCTTGCGGTTGGATTCCTCCATTCATAGTCAATGCCTAATTAATATAGCCTCTTTCTAGCTTCATTAAGGTGTGGTTTATTGGGTAGAGAAACATGATCAGCAGGTCATCGAATGGTATGTGACTTAGCATAAACTGGCGCAGGTGATCACCATCTTGCGTTTATACGAGAAGATATTCATTGCGAAAGAAGCATGCTTGGATAATTTGAATGTGAATTTTTGCTTTTGTGCAATCATATTGCTCATTTAGTTGTTAATTAATGGTTTCGCAAATTCTAAAGAGGATCCATCACACTTAGAAGCACTCGAAATCGGAGTGAGTCATTTTCATATCATCGATTCAAATAATGTCCGCGGGCCACCTAATATGTCCCGGCGGGCCACGCGTTACCCACCACTGTTCTAATTAGTAATTCATGCCAGGGTTCAAGTCAGACTTCTCAATGGTGTTGTGCTATCACTATGATAGATGTGACTCCGATGTGACTAAGTTTAACGAAACTTGATGAATTCGGAAAAGTTGGGAAATGTGGGAAGGGAAGATTAGAGGCATCGACAAAACTATTTTATTCGTGCAATTGGTAAGTTGGCGAGGTTTCTACAAATAGGCTACGCGTTTCTTAGGTCAGATAAAAATGTGTAAACTGAAAGATAAATTACTTTCCATTGAAGATTATTATATCAGCAGTGCTTGACTATTTCCAAATTTCATGAGTAACACATCAACTATATATTATATTTTAGAATTGAAATTCTCTGAGTTTTCACACGAATGAAAATAATGCGATGTGCATATCAGTTTTCATACAATTCGCGAAAATATCACCTGTTACTGTGATTTCACCAATCTGTATAGGACCAAGTTTTTAACACATATTACGATGCATGTCATAAAAGTCTGTATTATCGCTTAACTAATAAAATATTACACATTTACATGTAATTGATCTCTTACTTGATGGCAGCTGCGACGAGAAGTTGTTAGATTTCATTGTGAATTTCACTTTTGATATCAAAATATCGGCCAGAATTCTGATCCTTGAGAATGCGAGCCGGCTCGCGAAAGCTCGGACGTGCAAATATTTTTTAACAATTAAGTAATTTTAGCAGCAAACCTGTTATTGCGGAGACTACAAATTGTGAGATTCACAATGAAATACTTGATCTCTGATAACATGAGTATGTTAATTGTAAAATTAAGATTATATTCTCATTAACAAAAAAGTAGAATGTAGAAAACGCAAGTACTGACCCCGATACGTAGATTACAAAAGCGCGCCTTCTCGTTAACAAAAACTGAAAGAAGTGGAATCATCTTGGTGCGCATCAACCATGTGGTAGTTGAAGATTAATTAAGTTTATGAAAAAATATAACCACTAAATTTATTTTGATAAAATTAAAAACTAGTTCTTGCACAATGCATTTCGTCCACTCTTATTCAAGTACAAACATGGACTGAACATAAAATACATAATCCAAGCAGCAATTACTGACTGCGTTGAAAAATGCCGTTGTCACTGTTGATGATAAAGAGACTACTCCAAAACCAGCTTTTGATGAAAATACAATGAAGTCAGTCATTTACAGTGCGGTATCCGATATGAAGAAGGACTTGTTGCAAGAAACAAGAAAGGTAATAACAGAAATGACATCTTCCTTTAACAGAAGGTTTGAAGAATTGGTGTTTTCTTTTCAAGAGAAGTTTGATGACATTTCTAATCAGCTAAAGCATGAAATACGAAGCGAAATCATGTGCGAGATGGAAGATAGAGAATATCGCAAAAATAATTTGGTGATTTTCGGTATGCCCGAATCCGTTTCCAACAATCGTGATGATGACAGGCAGTCGGTGAATGCTATTTTTTCGTCCATCGGCCTCTCTGCTGACGTTAAATTCAACCGATGTTTTAGGATCGGCAAGAGGGGTTCTAGGGATAGACCTGTGAAGGTTTTCATGAATTCCTTTGACGATAAATTGCGAGTTTTGAGAAGTGCCCGTAACCTAAAAACCTCGAGTGGTAATTATCAGCGAGTTTTCATCAAGCAAGATCTAACTAATGAGCAACTTGAACAGGAGAAGGCAATACGACAAGAATTCAATGCTCGCAGAATTGCTGGTGAGGAAGACATAATGTTGCGTAGAGGTAGAATAATACAAAAAAGAATTTTCTATGACAAAATAGTCAGATTCTTCCGAGTTTTCTTTTAACGAATGCCCGCTCTATCGTATCAATTGGCAAAATGGATGACTTGCGATTATCATGTGCTTCCCTTCGCCCAAACATCATTATTGTGACAGAGACTTGGTTAAATGATTCTCACGAGGACTCTTTTTTTCGTATACGTGAGTATAATATTTTTCGTTGCGATCGGTTCGGTCGCATGGGCGGTGGAGTAGCAATATGGTCTGACTCACTTGTTGCTGTAAAGGACACTAAATCTGTCTGCATCTGCGATATCGTCGATTCAATTGTGCTATTTTTCAAATTTGGAAGTAAACTATTTGTGCTTATTGCAATTTACTCTCCTCCTAATTTACCTGTCCTCCTACAAAACAGTATTTCCGACTTTCTAATAGATGAACTTGACCACTGGAGCTCTTGTTATCCGAACATTAATATGATTGTAAGTGGCGATTTCAATCATCTTGATACCGAAACCCTTGAAAGATCCCATGATCTTGTTGATAAAGTGTGTTCTCCAACTCGTGGTGACTCATTTCTGGACAGGATCCTAATGAGTAACTCTTTGAATCCATCCTATAATGATTGTTGTCGGTAATAATTGTCGGTCCTCCAATGACTAACAAACGTCGCGGCTCACATTCCCAGGTGTTTCTCCGAGCAAATAATTCCGCGACATCAAGTCCAGATATTTCTCGATCCTTTCCAGTATACGACTTAAATCCCTCATCAATGGCCCAATTCTATCAATCTCTTAATAGTGGTGCTTTTCGCGAAGTGTACTTTGAACAAGACATTGATCGTAAAGTTGATATTTTCTATCGTGTTTTCACAGACAGTATATCCTCCATCCCATGCACGGTTGTGAAATTATCCCCTTCGGATAAACCTTGGATGACCCCACAGTTAATAAAGGACTTAATAAATCGAAGATGGTGTGCCTACAGAAGTGGTAATTTTTCTGCCTACAATGTACTGCGTCAAAAATGCAAGGCTCTTATAGTAAAATGTAAGGAAAAGTGGGTGAATAAATGCAAATCCTCGAAACGTGATATCTGGAACATTGTCAGTGACATGAACGGGAAGGGCATCAGGGATCCATTTTCGGCTATTCGAAAAGATTTTGATAGCCCAAAGGATGCTGCTGAGGCCATTAATCGATATTTCACATCGGCTTTCAAACCGAGGGAAGTTTTTGAACTTTCGTCTGCTGATGATAGTTGGTGCCCCCTTTGTGATCCCTATTTGATTTCCCAATATCTCGAAAAGTTGTCGACGTCGAAAGCCTCTGGGTCAGATGGGATCCCGAATATTCTCTATAAGCTTGCCGCCCCATTCCTTAGTGAGTCTTTGGGCAATATTATCAACTGCAGCATTTTTCAGAGACAATTTCCCACGCTGTTCAAAGTTTGTGCAGTCTCGCCTGTTCCGAAGGAGTCAAATCCTAATATTGAGCAACTGAGACCTATTACGTTGTTAAGTGTCCCTGCTAAACTTTTTGAACATGTGTTGCTCAGTGATATTTATGAGTATTTCCATCGTCATATTCCACATTTTCAGTTCGCTTATAAGCCTAAATCAAATACAACTTGTTGCCTTGTTTCGGTGCATGACTTTGTTACTACCCTTTTGGATCGTGATGATGTATCAGCCTGTGTACTCGTTAACTATGACTTATCGAAAGCATTCGATACCATTTCTCACAAGATTCTTATTGAAAAACTTGAAAGGTTACATTTTCCGAGTGGTTTTATTAGAATTATATCCTCTTATTTGCAAAATCGGTTCCAATGTGTGAAATTTCAAGACAATTACAGTTCCTTTTCTTGTGTAACTAGTGGTGCTCCTCAAGGATCATTACTGGGCCCTTTCCTTTTTACATTGTACTGTTATGACTTGTCACCTTTTTCCAGTAGCACCAACATAGCACAGTATGCCGATGACATCTATGAAATTTGTCCTATTTATAAAATCTCTGTATTCCAAAGTATTAATGCCATCAATCACGAGTATGAACATGTGAAAAAGTGGGCTACGTCAAATTCATTTGTTCTCAATGACACTAAAACCAAAGGCATTATTTTCAATAAGAAAGGCAGTCGTATTGATGTATCTTCTTGGCCATTTTGTCTTGTTGATGACATGAGGATTTTAGGTGTAACGTGGAATTGTAAATTGACATGGATCAATCATTTCAAAGAGATAGAAACCCGTTGTTCGAGGCGTTTGTATTTATTGAGGTCTTTGAAAAGCTGTCTGTGTCATGACGAGTTATGGAGAGTTTATACTTCTAACATTGAGTCTGTTTTATTGTATGTCACACAATTGTTTGGTAAGCTAGATTCAACCTGTTATAATATCGTGCGCAAGATCTTTAATCGTGCTAAGAAAATTATATGTAAACCATTGTGTCAGTGTCCAAACAATTTTGCAACTTTTTTGGCGAGAAGACGTAAATTTTTTGACAATTTTTTACAAGACTGCCAAAGTTCTGATCATCCTCTTTTTGATGTCATCCCTCATAAGAATAAAGAACGATATCCTGTGATTTTCTCTCGTACGCAGCGTAGACACAACTGTTTCGTCGTACTGTCAACTGTACTATCCAATAACTTGACAACTTTGATTTGACTTGTATAACATTTTTGTAACTTTTGATTTCCATTTGCAAATATAAATTTATCTCTCTCTCTCTCTCTCATAATCTGAAATCAAATACTTCTACAGTAATAAATCTATGAACAAAATTGAGAGCATGCAAACCTATGATCTTGTAGACTTACATCATTTTTGAAGATTTAAATATTTGTTAGTAGTAAGAAAACGGCGAACACCAGATAGCGCAAGATGGCCGCCATCGCTGACGTCCCCCCCCTCTGGAACGGCAGAGTGTCGTGGTCGGCCGCCGTGGTGCTTCGGGTCTGAGTCCCCCCCCTCTGGAACGATAGAGTGTCGGTCGCGGTGGACTTGGGCGACCGCCAGGATTAGTCTTGAGGCTATAGTGTGTGATGTTTTTGGTGCAATCTGCCGAATGTTGGGTTGTAAAATGGGTTGTTTCGAGTGGAAGGAGTGGTCGGATGAGAAAACGGAGGTCAGATTCGTATTCAGCGTGAAATTCTGCATCGGTATGGTGAGTTTCAAGGCAATCGGTGAGAAAAAAATTTCGGCTGACGTCCCCCCCCTCTGGACAGCTTGCTTCGATTTTGGCTTCCAGTGGACGGATTTTGTCGTGCGATAGCTCGTTTGAAAGCTAAGAGTGAGACAAATTCAGTGAAAGAATCGGCTTGTTCCTATCTGTCTTCGTTCAAAAGTTAGAGCGGTTACAAGATTTTAGGTCGGAGCTCGCTCACCTGAAAAAATCCAAAGTGTCAGAGTGACTTTGTATGGGTAAAATTTTGAAAATTTTCCAAAGTGTGGAATTTCGACCTGGGACCGTCACCAAAACATTTTTCATCAAATTTTGAAATTTCACTGACGTCCCCCCCCCCTCTGGACAGCTTGCTTCGATTTTGGCTTCCAGTGGACGGATTTTGTCGTGCGATAGCTCGTTTGAAAGCTAAGAGTGAGACAAATTCAGTGAAAGAAACGGCTTGTTCCTATCTGTCTTCGTTTAGATGTGAGACGCCATTTAAGATTTTGGGACATTGGCGAAAAACGACAGAGTTAGAATTTGGGACGTTTTGGGCTGTAGCACCAAAACGAAGGCTCGGATGGGTAAACGGAGGCCAGATTTGGAATCAGCTTGATGTTATTGTCCAATGAGGATCATCATCCAATGACAATCAAGCATTTCTTTATAAATAGCGAGCAGTGGCGGCTTTATGGATTTCTGTTAGGTCATGCTCATCAATTTTTTCGCATCATGAGGAAAAAAGTATGTGTGACAGCTATCATACGAGGATTTTTAACCATGCAACTGATGTAGCATAATGTAGCTTAATATCATGCAACTTAAGAAACAGTTACGAATTCGATGAACAAAATTTTAATCTCATTCCATTTGCATTTGCCCTTTCCTAATTATAATTCAAACATGCAAGCCGCCTACTTTTCACATCAGGTAATCCAGTGAATATGGTGTAGGGCTAGGCATAATTCTAATGATCAGCCAAAATACGCTTAAAATAAAATTCCAGGCGTAGGCTACATGATTTGTATGTTTGAGTACATCCGATGATAATCTGATGCATGCATAGCCTATTATACTATTTGCTCCTAGACATATCTACATATGCAAGCATGTAGAGGACCACGGCTAAATTTAATCACCAGATAATGTATATTAAATAATATTCAAGTTCTAGTTATTTGAAGCATGCATTTAAGATAGTAAAAACACCGTCAATCGCACAAAATCACAAGCTGTATTAACATTGGAAGATATTGAATTACTTATAAAGGAAGTCAATTCGATGGGGTTTCAGTCGTGCAACTGAGACTCGAGACATCTCATGATCTCACTACACCGATAAAATCAGCAGATTGCCGTCCAATCAGCTACCGTTAGTTGGTTGAAACGAGCTATACGTATCATTTGTGCTTCCCGTCCACGGCATGAGATGGAGTATGAAAATCGTCATCCGCAGATTTTGCTATTATTCTCCCGTAAGATGATCCGGCCAATAACAAATGAGGTATGCTCGAATTGACTTGCGTTCCCCTGAATTTTTTAGAACAAGTTAGCTACTTGATAAATCTTAATTGAGTATGACCTTGTCACAGCAACATGATCTGACATAGTAATCAAATGTTGTCAAATGTAATCAAATGATGTTGGAAGTTTTTTTGTTGATTCAAAACTTTCCCTTTCTTGTGGTTGACATCGTTGATTTGTGTGGAGGAAAATTAGACAAAATACTTCGTCATGCTGAGCATGAAGGGCATGATCGCTAAAGCCGCCACTGATAGCGAGCCTTCCACAGTGAGAATCATTCCATCGTTGAATCACACGAGTGACGGACGCACATTTTCTCTCTCTCTCTAGTTCCCTGTTCTATTATCCAACTAAAATGGTAAGTCGCTACTTCCCTCCCTCTCCTCCCTTGAACGTAAACTTAATACAATCTTTTTTCATTTTCAGGCATCTACTCCATCTGCTGCACTAGTAGGACAAAATGGCGGTCAAACGTTACAAGGTTCGCTACGGTCAGATCATCTACAACTGAGGCCAGTGGAAGAAACATCCAAGGTACATAATCCTACACCGCTACAGCGTAAATTTAAACAAGCCTTGCGTTATGATGATCATAGCGTAGTACTCCAAACGGGAATGCTCCCTTCCACGGATGTCAAGATAATGCACAATCAGTATGGGGACTACATACTGATCCCCGTGAGTCCGTACATTCGCCACCAACTTGATATTATTGAGGAGTACGTGACATTAAATATGGACATTCCTACTCCTCTTGCTCAAGAGTGGAAGGCGAGAGATGACAAGGATACTCCCTATAGAAAGATTTGGGATGGTAATCACATTTGCCTACCGGTATCACATTGGTGTACTTACTATAAGAAGGATGGAGATCATTCAATACCCATCAGATGTGATGAGCTCGGAGAAGGTACTTGGGATATCCTTTTCAAAGTGAATGGGCTATATTATGGTCGACACAAGGATAATAAAATAGCCTCTCTCTCCATGCATATGGAATCCATCCTATATATTCCGAAACCACCCAACGTGGACGACATAATTGATCAAATCCTTAACAGCAGTGGTACGAAGCGCAAGCCGGAGAAGAATGCTACATCAAAACGCAAATCAAAGAAGGAGAATTGCTAGTCCTTTCCTAACTCTACCCTATGACAATTCGCTTATGTGCTTTGAGTGTCGTAGACGTGGTCTTATTAGATACATTTTACTTCTTCGTTGCCATCATATCATTTGTGTATTTTGTCGTGAAAAGCATCGATGTAATTCTTCATTTTGTAATATGTTATAGAACGTTTCCTTAGATGTGTAAATTTCCGTTTTAGGCTTCTATCATCATTTTTATGGATTGTGAGGGTGAACCTGTACAGGAGCTCAGTGCTATTGCTATGAACAATTGGACATATCACATTGTTAGTGTCTATCATCAACATGCCAACTGCGATCCCAATGTTGATCAATGGGCGAGAAAACACATTCATGGACTTAATCTGAAATATTTGCAAGACTATGGCTTTTCTTGTGAAAGTGCTCTTCTTATTGACTTTAAACGATGGTTAGCTGCTTTCAATGTTATACGCATCTTTTGTAATAATCCTGGTAAGGAGAGGAAAGTATTTCCCAATCTAATCATTGATGATATTTTGCTCCCGCCTTGGGATAGTAGAGTGAATCAACATTATCATGAAGTCACGAAACGTTTTAAGGATTTGTGTGTTCCTATTTTGTCTGTTCGTTGTAGTAGCTACGTTCATAACCAATGCTTCTTTCCTCCTTACCTCAACACTGCCAAAGTCCTGTATGGTTATCATTGCTCGCTGTATGATAGTTATCAGCTGTATCTATTTTATCTCTTTCAAACCATTGATTTATAATGCATGCTTGTTACCGTTATTCAATAAATGTTACTATGAGAAGAGTTGTTGTTTTCATGCAATGGATGGGTTAGATAAAGGGCGATCATGTCTTTCTCAAACGACTGCGGAACATTACATTTTTATAGGCAAAGTTTAAAAGGAGCTGTTCAAGATTATGTGATAAAATTTCATAAAGATGAGACCGACATCGAAGCAGTGGTCGATGATGCTATCACTCTATTTCTAGAATTAATGAATACATTCTCTGATAGCATTATCATGGCGCGATTAGTTGCGAAAATTAAGTTTAGTCATTTTGGAAAGCAAGAGGTGGAAAGTCGCTCTTTCCATTTTGCTTCTTACTCAATGGAAGTGGTAGATCACCCCCAACAATTTTTTAAAAGACATATGATAAAAATTGCTGAACGTCTTAACGCATTTAACCATCATGGTAGCAGTCAAGTGATTGAAGCGATTTCAGATATTCACATTCAACTTTCCATAAAGAAAAATTGAAAATGCAGTGGTACTTGATTGTAGCACAACTGGTTTTCGAGCTATGTCTGCTCACTCTCGAAGTATATTCCTTCTGTACATGCGTCTATTATTTAGAAAAGGCTAGCAAATTCATATCTTCAAAAAGACTTGCTATAGACATCAGTAACGGTGAAACTATGTGTTGCGATGTATGTAAGCGAAAGGATGGAAATGAAAAGCGCATCTTCAAGAGATGTAAGCATGCTTTTTGTCAACGCTGTTTCATACGTAATTGCATTCAACTTTGCCAATGTAACCACTGTGATATTGCTCATTTCGAGTGTCACTTATGTCGCAATAGTTAGTACCTATGCAAATGTGGTAAAGATAGGTTTTAGCAAAGACTAACACGGAAAATGGCGAAACGTAAAATGACGAAACGTAAAAGTCAAAAGTTTTCTTCAGCCATTCAAGCTCTCCGACGAATGAAAGCAAATCAGCGATACAATGCTATACGACATGCTAACGATAAATTCATTTGTGAAATTATTTCTCATGTGAGGAAGTTGAGGACGAAGAAATTAGCGCCAAAACAACGAAAGTTACTTAAGCGATATCCTACGAAATTGCGTTTCATCTCCAATCCTAAAGTCACCCTTCAAAGAAAGAGGAAAACTCTAACACAAAAGGGCGGTTTCCTTTCAGCAATACTTCCAATGATAGCTCCTGCCGTGGGCAACCTATTGGGTAATATCTTTGGCTCTAAGCGTTAATTATGCAAATGTTGAATCTCAAAGTAATAAAATGGATTTCAGACTTCAATGTGATAAAGTTCTGACTGTATCAGGTCCATCTCATGCAGGTAAAACTGTTTTCACGCTGAATTTATTGGATAAAAGAAGGGAGTTGTTTAAGGAACCTATCAATCGAGTGATTTGGCGTTATGGTATTTATCAACCGTCGCTGTTTCAGGAATTGCAAAGTCGCAACTTTATTCGACATGAAGGAATTATTCCAGTGGATAAACTTCAGTCTAATGATGTTGTTGTATTGGATGATTTATTAAAAGAAAGTAAGAATTCAAAAGATGTTACAGATATGTTCACTCGCGTAGCACACCATAAAAGGTGCTTTATCATCTATATCACACAAAATTTGTTTCCTGATGGAAAAGAAGCTCGTACACGAAACCTGAATACACACTATTATGCTATTTTCAAGAATCCGCGAGATAAAAGTCAATTTGAAATTTTAGCGCGACAAGTTGCACCCAGAGGATCAAAAGCCTTAATTGAAATTTTTCAAGCAGCTACTGAAAAACCATACGGTTACTTATTCATTGACTTTACGCAAGAGTGTCCGGAAGAATTTAGATTTCGAAGTGATATTTTGAAAACTCCCATGATTATCTACAAACTATGAGTTCTTATTCTCGCATGATTGTTATTCCTCAGGATGAATATGTACAATTGACTGCCATGCAGCAAGTAAAGCAACCTCTTGCAAATCAAATGTATAGGAAAGAAATAGATTATCAGCAAAATGTTCACATCAAAGATCCACATCGTGCTGTATTATTACAATCGGAAACTGTTGAGCAATTGAAAAACTTGAAGAATAAGATGCGTGACTCTGTATCGACTGCTACACCTTTAGCATCTCGCGCACATGCCATATCTCTTTTCAACAGTATTGAACCCCATCTCAATGTAAATGATAGAGGAGAAATCATTACAGATGAAAATAAAGTGATTGATGCTTCACGTTATGAAGACTTGATTCAGTATGCGACACGTAGAAAGCGCCGTCAGGGCTATGTTCCACCTGGTTGGTCATACTTTCTTAAACTATTGAAAAAGCATAATGTACCAAAATTTGCTTTGAATAATGAGACATTGAAAGAACTTGATTCAACAGTGGCTACTACTCCAATGCTTCAGGCGATGAAAATGCCAACAAATTGGTTTAAGACGTCACCTGCTACATCCCCTCCCACACTCACTAAGCAAACAAGAGGAAGAACTCGACGTAGATCTACATCGCCACTAAAACTGGTAAAAGGAAAACGTAAAACAGCTCCTCCTAGGAAATACATGTTCTCAGACTATTAATATGAAGCAGATGTGTTGCTTGCCATGTAATGAGCCGCCAGAGGTGAATGTCGTTGTCACTTGCACTTGCTGCGCCAGCTCTCATAATGAAACCCCTAAGCAATGTGAACACGATCGCAAAACCGCTAAAGCTAAATGCTGCAGTTGTTGTAAATGTAGAAAGGCAAGAAAACAAAAAGATGAGAAGGAGGAAAAAGTCAGTCGTCATCGACTGAACGTTTGAAGTCAATCTATTATGATGTAAAACATCCGGCAGGATTTGCATCTATCAAGAAATTATCAAAAGCGAGTGGTCTTCCACAATCACAAGTGGTTAAAGGGTCAGGCTACCTATACACTCCACAAACAAGCGAAAAAGAAGTACCGCACCCGCCATTATATTGTTCATGACATCGATGAACAGTGGCAAGCAGATTTGTGTGATGTTGCCTCCATTTCAAAACATAACTCGGGCAATAATTTTATTTTAACCGTCATTGATATTTTCTCGCGTTATGCGTGGGCTCAACCTTTAAAAACTAAAGAAGGGAAAGGAGTAGCAAAAGCATTCCAAACAATTTTTCGAGAAGGTCGCATTCCAAAAAGAATTCAGAGTGATCAAGGAAAAGAGTTTGAAAATCAGCATGTGACAAGATTATTTGAGAGGCATGACATTGAGTTGTTTAGTGTAAAGAGCGCTTATAAAGCTGCACTCGTTGAACGTTTTAATCGCACATTAAAAAATCGCTTGTGGCGACATTTTACTGCCAACTTGACACAAAATTGGACAAAGGTTCTACAAGATACACTCCATGCCTACAATCACTCTATCCATCGTTCTATTGGACTCAGACCAGTAGATGTAAATGCTGACAATGTAGATAAAGTGCGCGAATCATTCCAACGTAAACGCACTCATGTGAAAAGTGATGTGAAAATTGGCGATAAAGTTCGTATCTCAAAAGTGAAAAGTGTTTTTTCTAAAGGGTACCTCCCGAATTGGACAGAGGAGGTATTTACAGTATCAAGGATTAATCAAAAAGACTCTCCGACCACCTACAAGTTGAAAGATTACGATAATGAAGAAATTGAGGGTAGCTTTTACCGCGATGAGATTGAGGTAGTCACTGAAAGTGAAACATATTTGGTAGAGAAAATCATTCGATGTAAAACACGGCAAGGTGAAGAATGGTGTCTTGTTAAATGGACTGGTTATCCTTCAAGTATGAACTCTTGGATGCGTCGTGCCGACATCTTTCATCTAAGTGATCGACAGTGATTCATGCAAAGTTGTAACTAACAATGTTTAGGGTTTGAGCTATGAATCCAACTGCCTCATTTTATTCACGACCCTCCTATGTAAGTGGCGGAGGACAAATTTACATCGGTGCTCGCCGCCAACGTGGAGGTAGCATACTTGGTGCACTGAAATCTGTTGTAGCACCTCTCATATCCAATGTCGGTAGATCTTTAAAACGAAATGTTTTAAGTAATGCCGTTGGCTTTGCTGGTGATGTTGCTAGTGATCTTTCCAGAGGTAGAAGTTTTAAGAGCAGTTTGTTGAATCGTGGGAAGGAACGCGGTTTAAAAACATTGAAGCAGACCATTGCTGGTGTTACTCAAGGAAAGAAATCACCTAAACGAATGAAAAAAGGAAGGAGGAAACATCGCGGAGCTGGTAAGGTGCGATCTTCAGTCAAAAGGCATTCACGCAAACGTCGCAGAGGCTCTAATCATTCATCAGGCGCTAAACGACGACGCTGCTATAACTTCTAATCATGGAGTGTAAAACTTCCGGTTTTTGTTTGTTCGATCAACAAGCCATACAGACAGATATTCTTAGTTCAAGTATTGTAGATTATCATCCTCGAACAGCTGAGAATGCTGGCCCCATTGAATTTGTTATTCCTGGTGGTAGTGATGACTACATAGATTTGAGTTATGCGATGCTTGATTTGAGGTTTAGAATTCAGCAAGCAGATGGAACTGCTATTGACGATGCACATAAAGTTGGACTGAACAATTTACCATTGACTACATTACTTCGTGATGTTTCTCTAACGATTGGAGAGCAGCAGGTGGAAGGTGGTCAAAGCGATTATCCCTATAAATCATATTTCAATCATGTATCACAGTTTCATCCAGCAGCACAAAAAAGTCATATGGAAGCCATGGGATGGTACAGAGATGAAGCAGGAAAATTTGATGTTGAAACAAACAGTGGCTTTGTAAAGCGATCTGCTATGATTAAAGATAGTAGAGTATGTCAGGTATATGGTCCGCTGAATTTAGACTTCTTTAGACAGTCAAAGTTTTTACTGTGTAATACCAGCATGCGACTCAAGCTGACATTGAATAAGCCTGAATTTGCGCTGAATGCATTTGCTAAAGTTGACAATTTTAGAATTCATGTGGAAGATATTGCACTTTACATTCGTCGAGTAGTGCCGAATCCAAGTGTCATTAGAGGGCATGCTGAAGGCCTTAACCGCCAAAATGCCATTTACCCCGTTCAGCATACAAAGCTTCTCACCTTTACAATTCCGAAAGATCAAAAGAGTTTCATGAAAGATGGCCTCTTTCCATCGGAAGCACCGAAGCTCCTCATGGTGGCAATGGTTGAAAATGATGCATTTAATGGTAATATAAAGAAGAATCCTTTCAATTTTAAACACAATCAGTTAAGTGAAATTGCTTTACGTGTAAATGGTGTGAGTCATCCTGGTCCACCCTACAAACCAGATTTTGCTTCGGATCAATTTATGCGCAGTTATGTTGATTTTATGGATGTCTTTGGCTTTTACAATACGGATGACACCAACGGACTGACTATGAAAGAGTTTAAGAGTGGATATACTATTTATGCATTTGATTTGACTGCTGACAGCGATATTAGTGCACCCTATCGTCAAGCGAACGTGCCTCATAATATTCGTTTGGATTTGACGTTCAAAAGAACACTACCTGAGACGATCAATGTATTAATTTATGCAGTCTTCGATTCAAATATTGAAATTACAAAGTATCGTGACGTGATTCTTCAGTATAATCGTTAATGAGTTGGTTGACTGCTGACGATATTAAGACTAAAGTGCAGCGTAATGCAGACGAAGCGACGTTGAAAGCTTTCGATAATGTCTATTCACTCGATACCTTACCACCTGCAGTAAATCACTATCCCATCTTTATTGTGCTAAACACTCATTCACAGAATTTAGGCGGTGAGCATTGGAAAGCGATCTTTATTGGAGAAGACCGACGTGGTGAACTATTTGACTCTCTTGCTCAACCTCCAAATATACCAACACAGCAGTGGTTGAGAAAACATACGCGTCAATATCAGCGAAATGAACGCATACTACAACATCCACTTTCATCAACGTGTGGTGCTTTTGTACTGTACTTCATCTTAAGACGTTTACATGTATCTCGATTTGCATCTGTTATTCAAAACTTTTCATGTAATCCATCCTCTAATGAAAAAATGATTTGTAAGTTCTATCATGATTTGAAATAAAAACATCATGTTGGAAAAATTGTTTTTTATTTTACAATCCGCTGGGTACGTACATACTCAATGAGATAGTCTAGGATCATATTTGCTTGTACATGAGATTTTAGTCCAGTAATGATCACTTTACTATTATGAAAGATTGCCACATGCACAGGTAACCAACAACTAATGAGAGCTGCAGGAAAAAGTTCGGGTTCATAACACAAACTGTAACTGCTGGTACGAATCTTCAAAAATGATAGACTGTCACTCAATTGAGTAGAGATCACCATATTGTCCACAGTCAGATTCGACATCACACACCTCTCCCTCTTCCATATCCGACGTAGTAGTCTTTGTAGCTCTAAGCGCATTGACTGCGCCGATGAATGAGAAAGGGCGCCGAGAATCTGTACAGTCCCATTTGGGAAGAGTTGAAGATTCCGTGAATTGTTCATCTTCACCACTAACATTTGAGGACGGCCCGGGTAATACTTGCTGTTTGGAAGCTGTTGGTGTAATGTTGTGAGATCGATTTTGGTGTAGAGTCTGAAGCGACGGAGAATGTTGACGATGGTGTAGCGATGGCGCTTCATGATGAAAGAATGAGTAAATTGAGCGATGTACCTTCCTTTTATACTTTTCCCAACTACCTTGATGAAATGTGAAGTTAGTATGAAGTTGGGAATGATAGAGTTGAATTCGCCGATTGTTGACGCGCAGCCAGATGCGATTTCCAATACGTGAATGTCTTTTCATATAGAAGTATTTCAAGTCCTTCATGATATGATGTAGAGATTGAAAATGACGATAAGATAAAGCAAACTCTCTTCTTACATTTCCAGTTGAATCTTTGAAATAGACGTTTCGATCATGATCCGTTTCAATACGTTGTAGGGAATCTAATTTCCAACTCATGGTGCGTGGTAATCATATCTGATTAAGATTTGCATAGTAAGGCGATGAACTCACGACGAATAAATGTCATGATGGAGCGATGTATATATCTTCTATACTTCTCCCAATTGTATTTGCGAAATGAGAAACAGTTTGCGGAATGAGAATGGTAGATTTGAATTTCATTTCTGTAATGTTGAAGCCAAACTTGATCACCCAAGGAGATGAAGGAGATTAATGTTTCAAAATATTCCAAATCCCTCATGATATCATTGAGGTTGACAAATTGTCGCCATGTTAATGTAATTCCTCTTGATGTATGACCATGAGAATTTTTGAAATGTACGTTTCCATCACGATCAACTCTGATATATTGTAGAGAGTCCAAAATCCAAGTCTTCATGATGTTATGCAAAGTTGCAGATTAGCAATATAAAAATGTCGTTTTATCATATTTTGCTTAGCAATGCGGCTACAAAGAGATTTACTAGTAATCGAGCTGCACTCTTTTCTACTCCCATTGATCATGCACAACAGCTAAATGGAAATTGGGAAGTGGGTGTCACTCAACTTGTTTATAGCAACTGTGTCTATACTTTTGATCATGAGGTGATGACTATTAATATGAGGCGTACAGCTGCTTATCAATGTGAAAAGGGGTGCCGAGTATACATTCCACAGTGGCCAAAGAAAGATCTCTTATCATGTAAAAAGTTTATATATGATTTCTTGAATAAAGCGTGTAAACATATTGTCCAATTTACTCCGCACAATGATGATTATAATTATGTACATCATGTAGTTGAGAAAGATTGGATTGTTGGTTTAAGTCCAAGTTTAAGAAATGATTTAGGCTACCTCGCTAGCGCCTTAACAAGCTATGATAATTTTAACGTTAATTACCACATAAGTGGTCATAAACAGTTAATATATCGAGAGGAAGCTTATTATGTAGATCTTATTCCAAGAAATGAGAAGACGTTGGTGAAGAATATTGTGATTAAGCCAAGAAAGACAAACATGACTCCTGAAACATTATTGAAGAAATTTAATTATCTCCTTCGAGTTGATGGCAAACAAGTGGCAACATTGACTTATATTAAATCATCTAATCATATTGCAATAAGCAAATTAAATGATGATGATCTAGTATTAGTTTGTTCAAAAGATTTTCATCAGTTCTTACGACATCGTTCTGCAGCTGTTCATGGAAAATCTGATATGCAACATTTACCATGTGAAAGGTCAAATCAATTTGATACAGAATGGACCGTATCTTTATACAGAAAGTGTGTAGAGCCTTTAGGTGGTATCTTACATGAAACAAGAGTGTTGATGCCTCGCATTATTACTTCGGTTAAATTGGTTGTAGATTATTTAAATGAAGTGATTAATGACCAACATATTTCATTTTCTGAAAAAGAGGTACTTTGTCTCTCACTATAAGTGGAAAAGGTATTGAACTAATTATGGATAAAACTCTAATGGACATTTTGGGTTTTGATCAAAATATCTTTAAAAGTGGTACTGTAACCAAAGCTAGCGCAGACATGTCGCTATCGCGTCGTATTAACTATTTTCAGATATATTCCAATATTGGTGAAGATGTACGTGTGGGAGATGTTGAAGCTCCATTGCTAGCAATGATACCATACCAGCCAAAGAGCTGCAGTATTTTATCTGAGCATACTTTCAAGAAAGTGCATTATACAAAGCTGAAATCAAACTACATCCCACAAATTGATATTGCCATTTATGACGATGCTGGTGCGTTGATTCCTTTTCATAAAGATGCTGTGACAAGTATCACACTCCATTTCCGAATGAAGAGTTAATGCAAACGTATGCTAATATATTTTTCCAATGTGAATAATATGGAAAGTGAAAATAAGGACTCGTTTCTAATCTACTTGCCCAGTAATGCTTCCATGAATAAATTTCCCAAAAATAAACCATCAGACTATCGAGTAGAATTAAATCGGCCACTGCATTTAGAAGGTGAATGGGAGGTTGGCGTTTCTAGTATTTGCTATGATAGCAATATTCAGAATGTGAATGATTTGGAAGAAATGATATTGACTCCTCGCACCCATGATGGAATAACGATGAATAATGCATTTCAGTTCCCATACAATTTAACATCAGATGGAAAGTGGAACTATGAATGGATTCAGATAAAATCAGATTCTTATGAGCCATTTGGGAATGAGAAAATTATTAAGGCATTCAACAGTGGTAATACTTCCATCATGAAGAATAAAAATCAGAAAGCTTATGAGTTTACTATCTATCATTGGAGTGGGAGACAGTTCCTCCGCTTTCATTCTTTTACTAAAGGTCTTACGCTGAGGTTGGATAATGAATTCTATCCACATCTTGGTTTTGGTCATGGACTACATCTAACGTCAATTGCTACTGCAAATGTTAAAAAAGTTTATTCAAATCGAATCAACAAATTTCATTATAGATTTAAAATATTTGATGAAGATGTTGTAGAATGCGAAGAACGCATCATTTTGAAAAAGCGTGGTGTTCAACCTTTATCACTTATTGAGTTAGTAAAACGATGGAATGAGACTGTGGGTAAGAAGTATGGAGAAAAAATTATGGCGGACAAAAATAAGTTGGTTATTCAGAAATATAATGACAAACTTACAGTTTATTTCTCTCCAACCTTGCGTCATTTTGTAAGACATTATACACCTATTATTGGAAGCGGTGTGGTGTATGCTTCTCATGAATATCACACTAAAGCTGATTCAGTTAATGATGAATGGTGGGTGGACATCTATGGCGATCGCATCAAGAAAATTTACCAGTCTTATGAAGAATCTAAAGTTGCTATCAATATAATGCCGCGTCTATATCATACAGTTGAAAGCTTCATTCATGTAGTAAATCCTTATATACAACAGAAGTTGAAGCATGTGATGAAAAGTAAATATGATGTAAAGACACACCACATTTCGTTTTCAATTGAAAATCAACGCGTTGTTCTGAGACTGGGTGATGA
Source organism: Prostheceraeus crozeri (assembly GCA_907163375.1). Taxonomy (NCBI): domain Eukaryota; kingdom Metazoa; phylum Platyhelminthes; order Polycladida; family Euryleptidae; genus Prostheceraeus; species Prostheceraeus crozeri. The sequence goes on from CAJQUW010013018.1 coordinate 838,987, forward strand.
CATTCAATGTCAATTGAGTAAAAATTTGAAAAAACTCTTTGGTTTTTCAATGCTACAAACAGTGTTTGCTGCTGCGCATACGATTGGTATAGAAACACCAATGACACTTGATAAACATGAACAGCACCTTTACATTCAAAGTGATTTGATTCTACCTATTTCTGTTGGTGAGAAAAAAGAATACATTTTACGCGATTTCATTCATGATAAAGACGCTTCATATGGAATAGTCGAGAAGATGTTTGAATCTATTTTCTATCATCCCGTCATCAAACAAACTATACCCTCTATTGCTATCAAAATTACCAATGGTTTACAAGAGTGCATCCACGTGAAAGATACTAAATCCCTCATAACGTTAGTGTTTCGGAAAACAAAGTGAAGTCTTTATACAACATTTATTGAAATATGTACATGAATGTGAAGCAATAGACTTTATACAACATCCACTGAAAATATATACATGAGTGTACTTCAATAAACATTGCTATATACAAAAAGTCTTTTTACTTCGTGAAGGGTGGAAATATACAGGGATAGGAAAAATGTCTTTCAGTGGAAAAGTCATCACATGGGGAATGTACAGATGTGGACACATATTCACAAGGAAAAAACAATCTCATGCGATACATAAAACAACAATGTTTATCTACAGAAATCAACATCAAAATACTAAGTTAAGGATGATTATGCTAAGACGTCTCCTGAATGTGGTAGTGTGGGTTTAATTCTTTTGGGTGGTGGTATGCCTGTATCAGGATGTCCATGTGGAAGAGATATGTTGTGTTCTAACCAGCACCTCTTATCCTCCCATGCTGAAAGCGCCCGTTTCCTAAAAGTATGAGTTTTGATCTCATGCGACTTAGATTTTAAGATTGTCATATTGACAAACGTTATATTTTTATTTCTATAGGCTTTCCTGAAATTTTTATGTTTCATGTTAGAGACCAATGATCTTGATATGCCTTTAGCGCGCTTAATGCTATCATCACTATCCTTTAATTTCATAGAATACATTTTAGGGCGGAGGAGAATCATTTCAGCTATCTCCTTCCCTGCTGTCTCATCCTTAAAGCAGCCAAGTTTTGCCTTATTTTTGATGGAGTATAGTGGATGATCAGCAGGATAATTTGATGTATCAAAATATCTTTCTAAAGATTTTCCTACTTCATTAAAATTTAAATCTTTTTGAGTGGTAATACATAAAAAGAAACTATCTGTGTCACCACCCAACAAACGAACCTCTTTTACGAGAGTACATGGTTTTAGTATTTTATAGAAGAGTTGATACATTTCAAGCTTGGAGTAATCTAGAACAGCTTGACCAATATAGATGGGTTTGCACAACTCAACTTCAGATTTTATCATTTTAATACCTACAAGATCCTCATCGATTATGTCTCTATCGATGAATAGAGGTGATGAGGTCAATTTGTGATACTTTTGATCATCATTAACTAGTTTGTAGTTTACGCGCTTTCTAACATCCTCCATCGTCTTACCAAATAGACTGTTGTTCTTATATTTATAAAAATCTTTTTCAAAATTATTTTGGGCTAGTGCACGTTTCTGGCTGTTACTATCTATGTAGGGTTTGAGGAAGGCTTTCTGTCTAAATTTAATAATGCGCTGAACTCTTTTTAAAATCATGCCCATTTCTAAATAAAATTTTAAGATGCTAAAGTGGACTAGATAGTTTTCTTTATCATATTGAGTGAGCAAAAGTTTGCGGCAAGGCTTATACTTGGGTTGTCCACATGATTCTAAATCTTTATGAAATTGTTTCATAAAGTCGGAAAACATATCTTTACTCACTTCACCTGATTCGGGTGCGAGTGGAAAATCTACGGTTTTATGTTTAATATTATTTGGATAGATTAGATCTATCTCAAAATAATATCCCCAATCACCTTCATCTGGAATTGCTAGTATGTTGGAAGGGTTGGAGAAATGTTGAATTTCACTATCATCTAACCAGCTAAACTCGCGAGTGAGGTAGCTAACGAGTGAGGTACTAAACTAACCAGCGAGTGAGGTAGCGGTTTGGATAATGAACTACCATACAAATTGTTTTGGTCATAATACTTAAGATGAGTCTGATCATCGCCTACTATTTTTGATTTTAACCTATGTTTATTTACAAATGTGAGACCACAGCGAATTCCTCGCTCAAATAAATTATACATCTCTGGATCTTGTAAGAGATGAATGGTCTCACAAGTCATTTTAAAAGCAGACTTAAATGACATGGCTGGTAGACTGACAAAGTGGACGGGATCTAACTTATCTTCTTCTAATGCCACTCGTCGAAACTCCTGAAATACATCAGCCAGCAAAAATACATCTAACTTAAGATAGGCAATCATATATTCGCCAAATGTATGGCAGTCAAATTTTATCCATGCATCTTGTGCATGTTCATAATCTTCGGTCTTACATTCTGCACCGATCAAATCATTTTTAAATTTATCTATGGGCGGAAGAGAAGTCTCGCCGAGTTTACTAATCGCATCAAAATATGCATATGGAAAGACTCCTTTCCGTGTGATGACTTCATCGGTTAGATTTGGATATTGTTTCTTAAGATTTTGTGTTAGTGGAAGAGACTTTAGATTTTGTACGAGAGAGGCCAGTGATGCAGTCATAAATTGGTAGGAATCTAAAAATTTTATATCAAAATAGACCGTCTTATTTTCTTTAGTTTTATCGACAGGCACTTTTGCTGTCATGGCCATAAACTTCTCTCTCGTTTGTGCTATTACATCAAGCTTCCACTCTTTCATTTGACCTAAACCTCCTTTTATTATCATATGGCTATCGTAGCCCTTGAAATTATGGAAAATGACGGGTAATGTACGCCGTTTCATCCTAAGTGAAAAATTGCATTTTGAACATAGTGCGTTTCTAAATTTACCATTGATGTGATCATGGTCGCGCACTTTCTTAATCTTATCATCATCAAATGTTTTCCTACATTTGGGGCAAACGTTGCAACTATCAAATTTTACTTGATCATCTGCTGTCATATGCAATGATCTGCGATAGAGTTCACCATCATACTTTTGCTGAAATTTTACAGCCTGTTTGAGGAATTGTAGGAATTGGTAAATACAATCCTCACCTTGACAGACGTGCATTTTATTTTTTCTATTTTGGAAATGGTCATGCCATACTTCATAGCAGGAAATGGCTGCTGGTCGATGGATGTTATCATCGATATAACATTCGATGTCAGCATAGATGACACGAAGAGGACTTAGTTCATCGCCATTCTCTCTATATGAAAACTCCTTATCTTTGGGCATGCGTTCCATTTGCAGTTTACCTCGCTTACACCACTCATAATGAGTTTCAAATTTGTTTTTACTCCTAAAGTTCCGAATGCATCTGTCACAGTAATAAATCTCTGATGAGGTAGAATTTCTTAAGTGGTGGTATAAGCGAGAAATTTTGGGAATGCCGCAGTAGTGCCATTCCTCACTATCATCCTGTCTTACTAATAAAAGGTTGACAACGTGGTCATAACAACTCGAACGCGAGTTGTAGCGCACACCCTTCAATCCCTTTTCCCAAACATGGAGAACTATTTTAATGTTGTTCAATTTTTCAAATTTTTCTATATCTTTAATTTTCATATCGTCACTATTACAGTCATCGAAGTTTAATTCATTCTCCCACTGCCTATAGCTATATGTGCGATTTCGATTCGCATTGATATCATTATAGTGGAGAATGGAGAGGACAGCATATTTAAAACATTGCGATTCGCAATCGACATTAATGACTGCTGTTTTGTTTTTTAAAATTTTTGGAAGTTTAAAGGAGCCTCGACCACTATGATTTCCTAATAAACTGATTTTAATCATGGCGGACTCAATGCCGTCAAAAATGAGACCGCTATCGCGCTCGTTAAATTTATCAATATTTAATTTTAATCCTTGGATGTGAAAATTTATCCAAGACTCATAGTCTACAACCTCGGTTGCAGGAGAGGAGGGTATGTGAAACTCCAACCTCTCTATTATTTGTCCAGTATGGTGGTCGATTTTTACATATTTTATTTTAAGATAGATGAGCGCCTTCATCCTAAAATTGTCTAAATTGTTGAAGAGCGCTTCTATCAATGATGAATTTTGATGAAAGCATTCCTCAAAGTTAGCAATGGTTTCTGAGGAGTCCATCTGGTAGTTCCTCACTAAATTATTTATGGACACTTCAGTGAGTCGGATAGAGGAGGTACCGTTGGTGTAGGTATCGTTCGTGTGTGTATGTTGAAGTCTGTGCGAAGATAGTTCAAAACGTGTCTCGAAAGACTGAGCGCACAAGTCGCAAGAAAAGGAGACGACGTTAACAGAATCATCCCCACCTTCGGAGATTGATGCCGGCTTAGGTCGACAAACACCTCGCTTGATGTGTCGGGTGAGATCCCATTTCCTCGTGAAGATGTGCCCACAGTCAGCACATTCCCACTCGTTGCCATACCGCGACAGTTCTGAGATGGAACTCACATCACCTGAAAGAGAAATCATTCTATCATCTCTGTTCAAGTCTCAGTGTATTGTTACAACCTACCTTGACTCAACAACTCTAAACTTTCCTCGAGAAGGGAGGGTGTTGGTGATGAAGTTGATGCCTGAAATTGAGGAAGATGCTATTAGCCACACGTTTGAGGGAGATGAGAGAGGAAATTTTCAACTTACCATTTCAACGAAATCAAGTTTAAGGTTGATACTTCTACAAGATAGAGACTTCACTCAAATTTGGAATTCACGAGATAGCAGTTCACTTGTACACCTCAAATAATAGTCAAAGAGAGAGATCGTGCCTTCGTCACTTGCATGATTCACAGATTAAATGAAATGACATGAATGTCACTTTGCTTATATACTTTCATTCTCTTCATTCATTGGATGTTCATTCTGATTGGCTGCTTGTGTATACTTAAGAATTAGAAAAATGTTAAAGTTATCATTATTCAAAGTCAGCATTTCAAAGACAACATGACAAGTCCTCCAACAACATCAAATACCGCATTGGAGTTCTCCTCTCCATGCACATCAGCAAAGGTGCTCGTTACACCAAATGCACCAAGAAAGGCGAAGGTGGAGAAGACATACAATCTCGACAACATACGAAAGTTATCATTATCGGAGGACGATGAAGAGGAGTTGCCCGACCTAACAGGCATACGGTGGAAATATTTACAATATGATGCCGAAGGGGTGATGGAGATGACCAGCAAGTCGCACTTGCATCAAATATGGGAGTGGTACACCCCTAACTCCCAACCGCGAACCGTGGCGGAGTGGGCGTACATTGACAAAGTGAGGGACGCTGCAGAAGAACGTTTAAAGCAGCTCAACTGTTTTTGTGATCTATGTGAAGTCAGACTCTGGGACGATATTGACGATGAAGACCTTTTGAAATACATGCCATAATAAATTTTTATTTCGTATTATCTTTGCTTTCATACTGACTTACTTGAATGGGGCTTTAGTGAATAATTTAACCATGTATACTTTTTCATTTGGAAATAGTAGCACGCTTAGTTTAACTTGCAAATCTTATAACATTTCATATGGGTGATAATGGTAGATGAAATAGTGTTAAATAAAATTAAGATAGCTTACATGATTCTGGGATAGCAATCGACTGCGATCCATGTGTAAAGAGCTTGTTAGACTACGGAAGAGAGAAGTGTGTTATGTTGCGTGTGGCGCGTGAGTGTCCTCCCATTTCATTCCATTCATCAATTCGTCTCATTGATAGAGACAGGTAGAACTCATGGTTCTCATAACGTATGCAATGGAAAGTTTTAGGCAACCTTCGACAGTTGGCTAAATGTCGCCCTGGCGCGAATGCATACTACGTTGAGACAGAGGCAATCACTTGCAAACATGACGCAGAGAGGTTTAACAAGATTGACCATTGCCGAATGTCCCTTGCGGTATACATAGCTACGGGTTTCACCGCCGCCCTTTACAGGAACGCCCGTCGAAAGGAAGTATTACACCGAACTTCATTTGCAACGTTCAAGTTGACTGATAGCAGATTCAACTTAATGATAGTATTCGCCAGTCCGAAGACTGCCCAGGGCAAACCGCGAGGAGGTTCTATCATGTCTTGCCCCATGGTGGCCCTTAATAGAGCCGATGGTTCGTTCTCGTTGTATCTGAAAATAGAAGGAAAAATAGATGAAAATATATTCAAGTGATAGAGATGATATTAACTTACCATAAGAGAAATTTAGCCGGTTCGCGACCCCTTCGATGGTGATGGTTGAGGTAAGTATTTGGCCGGCAGTTTCCGCTTCCGGTGGCGCAGCTCCTTTATTTCGCCATCATGCTTTATAGAGACATGGAGACAGCGCATCTCCGCCATTGCTCCCTCGTAGCACTCAAATGTGGCATCCAAGTCCTCACTCTCAAGGATGACGCTGTCGACGATTCTGCTCTTGATGATGGGATTGTGGAGCGTTGTTCGTCTCTCTTCTTTCTTCTGACTCTCAGTCAGGCTAGTCTTTAATTGCTCAATTTTTAAATTTGATACCTCTTCCTGAGCTTTTAGCGATTTTATGTAAGTCGCCTGCTCTTCAACTCGTTTTTCGCTGGCAAGCGCCCTTTGTCGGAAAGGTTCTAAGTTAATTACTTGGGTCTTGAGGGCCCGAATCTCGGCTACCTGACCCTTCAGGTGGAAATTGTCATCCCTAAGGGCCGAACATTCGTTTTTGTAACGAGTGAGCTCATCTTTTAATTTCGTGAGTGCATATTCCTGGCTCACTTTTGCGATCTGCTCATCCTTATTCCAGCTGTTCATCTGCTGCTTAATCCCCTTCTTTACTGGGGAAGGTGCGATTACTTTCTTTTTCGGGGAAGACTGATTTGTTTGTTTTCCTATCTCTTCCGTATTTTTAGTGATGACGTAGTGATGAGGTAGTGACCGAAGCAGCAGGTTCCAAAATTGTTGCAATAGCCTCTTGTAGTGCTGCGTCTAGATCGACTGTTTCTTCGTTGAAGAAGGGTGCGATCACTTTGCCGATATCTGATGTTATATAATTGTTAGCCTTTTTTAGCGGACATTCGGCGTGGGCGATGTAAAATTCCTCATGCTCCTTGCCTTTCAAAAATTTCAGGCAATGTGTACAGCCGGAAATAACGGCTCTTTCCTCGTGGAAGTGAGGAGTATTCTTGTACTTATTAATGTGGCGTTTGAATTCGCCACCCCTCTTTATTTCTCCGCAAGAACACTTTTTAAATAAAAATTTTGAGTTGCCTCCCATTTTGTAACTTATGTATCTGTAAAGGAAGGATGAAATAGAATTACTAACAGGCGACATTGGCAGTCATTCTTATAATCATACAGCTAAATTGTGAGATTGGTGGAAAGTGTCGAACCTTTGAATCCGTTACAGGCATTACTCAGAGGGGATCTTATCCCAACTCCAAGGCCTCGGCCCACAAATCCAACCTCCCGCGGACAGAGCGTGCGTCATATCACTGTGTTGGTATCCGGACCCCGATTTTGACATGAAAATCAGTGGATTGTTTACAAAGGTTGCAAATTCCAAGCCGAAGCTTGCCTCCCACAACTTTATAAATGTCTTAGTTGAATTCAGAAGGTTTGAAAACCCCGAAAATTGCCAAAAATAGCGAATTTAAATTTTCCAACTTTTTAGCACTACTTATGAAATTTTATAAGTAGTCTGTCACTTAGGCCAGGTCAATAGCGACCGAACCCTTTTTGAATCAAGTCAAACGGACTTGTAGAAGCAAAGTTACAAGCCTTTAAAGTTTTGGAGTCTTTTATGGCCTGGAGACGAAGGCCATCTCCTGGCTAACCTCTAAGTCTGACGGCTTAGCTGATATCAGCAATGAAATTTTCTAAGTCGGTTTCTTACAGAAACTCGGAATTTGGAATGTCCGAAGCTATCATCGGAGCTCAGAGAGATGACTTACCGTTGACAATCTCTCGTCTTAATGAAAAGTCTCCGTCGGTTCCCAGCTTATATAGTGTGTGGCGATCAGCTGATGACGTAATACCCATCATCCAAACACTAAAAATCCCGTCTATCTCCGGTTCTAGTGCTCCGATTGAGCTGGAAATACACCATTTCCATGTAAAATTTGACGCTGAATCCGAATCTGGCCTCCGTTTTCCCATCCGATGCTTCGTTTTGGCTCTACAGTAGGCAGCCATCGCAAAAATTCTAACTTGTCGTTTTTCCGAAAAATGTTGAACATTTTTCTCGCCGATTGACTTGAAACTCTCCGATTGACATGAAACTCACCATACAGATAAAGAATTTCACGCTGATTCCAAATCTGAAATCCGTTTTCCCATCCGATGCTTCGTTTTGAAGCTACAGCCCAAAACGTCCCAAATTCTAACTCTGTCGTTTTTCGCCAATGTCCCAAAATCTTAAATGGCGTCTCACATCTAAACGAAGACAGATAGGAACAAGTCGATTCTTTCACTGAATTTGTCTCACTCTTAGCTTTCAAACGAGCTATCGCACGACAAAATCCGTCCACTGGAAGCCAAAATCGAAGCAAGCTGTCCAGAGGGGGGGGGACGTCAGTGAAATTTCAAAATTGGATGAAAAATGTTTTGGTGACGGTCCCAGGTCGAAATTCCACACTTTGGAAAATTTTCAAAATTTTACCCATACAAAGTCACTCTGACACTTAGGATTTTTTCAGGTGAGCGAGCTCCGACCTAAAATCTTGTAACCGCTCTAACTTTTGAACGAAGACAGATAGGAACAAGCCGATTCTTTCACTGAATTTGTCTCACTCTTAGCTTTCAAACGAGCTATCGCACGACAAAATCCGTCCACTGGAAGCCAAAATCGAAGCAAGCTGTCCAGAGGGGGGGGGACGTCAGTGAAATTTCAAAATTTGATGAAAAATGTTTTGGTGACGGTCCCAGGTCGAAATTCCACACTTTGGAAAATTTTCAAAATTTTACCCATACAAAGTCACTCTGACACTTAGGATTTTTTCAGGTGAGCGAGCTCCGACCTAAAATCTTGTAACCGCCCTAACTTTTGAACGAAGACAGATAGGAACAAGTCGATTCTTTCACTGAATTTGTCTCACTCTTAGCTTTCAAACGAGCTATCGCACGACAAAATCCGTCCACTGGAAGCCAAAATCGAAGCAAGCTGTCCAGAGGGGGGGGGACGTCAGTGAAATTTCAAAATTTGATGAAAAATGTTTTGGTGACGGTCCCAGGTCGAAATTCCACACTTTGGAAAATTTTCAAAATTTTACCCATACAAAGTCACTCTGACACTTAGGATTTTTTCAGGTGAGCGAGCTCCGACCTAAAATCTTGTAACCGCCCTAACTTTTGAACGAAGACAGATAGGAACAAGCCGATTCTTTCACTGAATTTGTCTCACTCTTAGCTTTCAAACGAGCTATCGCACGACAAAATCCGTCCACTGGAAGCCAAAATCGAAGCAAGCTGTCCAGAGGGGGGGGACGTCAGCCGAAAATTTTTTCTCTCCGATTGACTTGAAACTCACCATAGCGATGCAGAATTTCACGCTGAATCCGAATCTGACCTCCGTTTTCTCATCCGATGCTTCGTTTTGACGCTACACACCAAAACGTCCCAAATTCTAACTCTGTCGTTTTTCGAAAAATGTTGAAAATTTTTTCTCACCGATTGCCTTGAAACTCACCATACCGATGCAGAATTTCACGCTGAATACGAATCCGACCTCCGTTTTCTCATCCGACCACTCCTTCCACTCGAAACAACCCATTTTACAACCCAACATTCAGCAGATTGCACCAAAAACATCACACACTATAGCCTCAAGACTAATCCTGGCGGTCGCCCAAGTCCACCACGACCGACACTCTATCGTTCCAGAGGGGGGGGGACTCAGACCCGAAGCACCACGGCGGCCGACCACGACACTCTGCCGTTCCAGAGGGGGGGGGACGTCAGCGATGGCGGCCATCTTGCGCTATCTGGTGTTCGCCGTTTTCTTACTACTTTTGTTCTTTCTGATCCAATTTTCTATGCGCCAAAAATGCATCTACAAATGTGCATTTCATCCTCATTCGTATTTGCAATGATAACGATTCTGTTGAAATGCATCTTAAAATTATAAGCTTCAAATCTGTTTTATAATAGTATTGCCGAAGCTGGCAAAAGGTTGAAAAGCCCGCCGCGACGGCCAAATGTCTCCGATTTCTATAGACCTATGACTTTTCTACTAGGGAACTAAATATACAACCATGCACTCTTCCTCAAATGCTGAATCGTGAAAGATTTCAACTTGATTAGCTAGGGATCTATAAACAATTAGGTGTCATGCAATTCAATAGAAGAAATAATAATTCATGTAAACAAATTGAATAGAAAAGTTCTTTCACAGGCAAGTAAAGAGAGTTTCTGACTCGATATAATTTATTGGTCGAAAGTAAAAGGTTATAAATTTACACGTCGCACAGCGTGACGGGCCTTCGGCGTCCAGCGCCTTCTTAACGGTCGATGGTCAAATGGCCATCAAGAAAAGTTCTTGATTTCATTTTGATGTTCCTGTACAATACCAATTATCATCATTAATTTGGAAATGGATTGCGAAACAAAGATAATACGCGCACTGCTTGGTCGTGTCACATGGATTTAGCAAGAAACTTTCCTTTATTTATTCCCCGGCAACAACTGAAGCCTATATGTTGCATTTCAAAGAAAAGCATGCCGTACAACAGGGTAATGCCAGCCGGTAATTATAGCCACCCTGCCCTCTTGGCATCACATTTGCGCTTCATGTTGACATTTAAAGCAGTCGTGAAGTGACGTTGTTAGAGAATGATCAATGAAAACTCATAACACTTCCTTAATTAATGCTTTGCGGCTAAGTCAATGGGCAAATACTTCCACCATGCAACGCTAAAAGCAAAGTGGAAAATGATTCTGCTGAACTATCGAGCTGAAAGTCGAGCGAGAGGACCACCACAGAAAACATCTTTTTGCCATCATGTTGTTCCAATTATGGCAGCTCATCAAGGAACCGACAGGACAGAATATGATTTTTGATTCAAAGCGTGTGGAATCTCACCATTGGAATCTTTGGTTCCAATGAGGCGTCTTACCAGATCTTGACCACATGCAAAAACAAGATATTGGCAAAGGTCTCGATGCCTCGCTCGTCAGCATCCTCATCAGATGTGACCCGTGGCGCGTAGGTGTGATCGAGGCCAGAGAGGCTTGTCTTCTCTAATCACTGAGTGAAAAGAGAATCCCTTTTTTACTATTACGGTTCATTCCCTCAACATTACAAGACTTCTGTTTGACGGAGAAAGTTGACATCAAGACAGTGACAGCTATAAACGAGAATAAATAATTTGTTTGTATTATATTTCGGGTCTAGTTATAGGCCGGAGTCCGGATTTGATAGGACTCCGGGACTCCAACTCCGCATCCCTGCTTGAAACAAATGGAGACAATTTCAACGATAGCGGTTATGAAATAGTTGATCAGGATTATTGTGTAGTCAGTCCATCGTCAGTCCTTTCACTTCAATCGTTGTTTTATGGCAAGTCAAGTTCATGCAACTCTGATATAATTTGCGAAATGATCAGTTGACCTAACCACTTTTCATTTTAGGCGATGCTTTACAGCTACTACGTAAAACGAGAAATAAAAAACAAATAAATCAGTGGAATTTTCAAATTGAGATAATTCCGACGCCACCTCAAGAATTCCGCTGAACGAAAAAATCCGCCGCTGTGGCAGCACTGCTATACAGTGCATAAAGATCAATTTCGCTATGTTACAGCTGTTTTCGATACAGTGTATGAAGGAATTTTCCAGTTTGCAGTAAAAAAAATAGACATGATACAAAAATGATTTCACAAGTATCATAGTACTATGATATACCGCCATAGCGTACTTTTACATAGCATTCTGTTTGGACTCTATTGGAAAGGTGGTTATTCATCAATTTTCTCCGTATCGAAAATTAATGAAATCACGCTTCGACATTCGTCTGCATTCCACTTTAAGCAATCCACAAATTTCTATACTAAATACATCATCCAAGTTTTCAACATATTGGGTAAGCTTGAGCGTATCAAGAGTATGCTTGGAAAAGTCACGTTTTCTGATACATGAAAAATACATGAAAAAAGTAAATCAGAATATTTAGGCTATTCACATCTTGAAGAAAGGATTGAGATGAGTAAAGTTCATGGTAGGCATAGCCTATAGGTTATAATCAATATTAATGTATAAGCACTGAAGAAGGTTGTCGATGATGTTACGCTAAGTTCAATTACGTCACTTTTGCCATTGCTGTTTCAATGTATTGTAGCCTATTCCCATGATGATTCAATTCTCCTACATCAAGGGGAAATCGATACCAACTCGTCAGTCAAGCTCATACGAAAGAAATGATGGAGTGCTGTGCAACGTCTGAGACAATCTGCCTGACAATGGGTTTGATGAAGTTTGCTAGATCAGTAGAAGCCAAATCTGATTTATCAGCGGATCAATTTTGAAGAGTGGCTGGTTGAATAATGAACAGCAAGTGGTTTAAAAGATGACATTCCCATCCAATACTGTGCGGTTGGGTGCGCCAATAGAATATTACTTGGAGTGGGATGCACGAATAAGCCAAAGTTGTTCTTCGAACAAGCGATAACATTACAATTTGATAGGCATTGTATTACAAACAGCATTTGCGTGAGAGATTTGATGTAATACACGTACAACCTACTTCGAATTCTATGCAATAATAGCCTACAAGAATTTTTGTTGACGACGACATGAAATTTTAATGCTTGTAGTTGTGAGTGAATTTTTTATTAATGCTTCATTGAATTCCGTGAGAAGCTGCTAAAAATGTATGCGCATGCGCTATGCGTCCCAAAATGATCAAATTGTATGGCGCTGGGCCAAGCACTTGACCACTGCCACGGGGACCACCATATAGGGTTGATAAAAAAGTTTTGATGGATGGAAATTTGATTCTGGATCTTTTGTTCATCAACCGATAAATTACATATTGTATCCACAAAATACCTGTATTAACGCAATATTAAGTTCTTCGTGTTAAGCTTATACGATTGTCTTCATTATTACCTCATCAGCGCTTTAATTTGAAGTTGTCAAGTTTGTGTCCGATAGCTTTGACTATTCTAGTACACTGATAATTTTACTCGCATGATTCTTTTTAGTTATGTGAGCAACAGGCAATGATGTTAGACTAACGTAGTATTCAGTCTTTGTAGCAAGGTCCTTAAGGTAGCATTCAATACATGATTGGACAAATTGAATTGCTTTTTCAATACGGTACTTACATGAAAGTGAATCTCGCATAGTCATGCGACCTACTGTTATTATCTTCTGAGCAAGTTTTGAGTTGTGATGAAGGTTGGTAGAGAAGAAGTTTAAAAGCTGATGTATCTTATTTCTGAATCTGGATTAAGTTCACCTGACAACTACAGGAACATCAGCGATGATCACAGAGAAGGTGCAGGAACTTCTGTGTCTCGTAAATCAGTGACCAGCAAGAGCAGCATGGCCATCACTTTTTGGGATGCTCCAGACATTCTTCATATTAGTGTTTTGGCCGTGAGAAAGCGAATAGCATAATTTGTTTATTGTGAGGTGCTTGAAAAAATAAAAAATGCTATGCACGGAAAGAGACATTGCACCAGTCTTAGTAACCTCCATTTCATAAGACAATTCGAGACCACATATGTCTTCAGATATAGAGAATAAGCTGCTTGAAATTGGACTTTCCGCAGCCGACAATCCTCTTTATTTCCCAGGCCTATCTCCATCTGACCATTACCGGTACTTGTTTTCTCCGATGAAGAATTTGTTACGAGATTCTTCGATCACAGATGCAGAAGAAGTCATGTCAGCAATAAATCATTGTTTAGGATGAAAAGACCGTTACTAAAGCTTTCTACAGGAGAGCTTTCACAATGCTAGCGAGGAGATGACAGAGGTGCACTAAAACTGATGGTGATTATTTTGAACACTTATCGAATAGTGGCGCATAGAAGCGATAATTTCACTTCTTTCATTTGTAATTGAATTGATCGCTTTTCCTTGCTCAAGTGATGGACTTTATCCTGTATGTATTAATGGAAACAATAATACCCTAGACCAGGGTTGCCACTTCCGGAAGACAAAATACAGACTTAATGACTAGTTCTTACAGCAATCTGAGAACGGGCCAAATGCCCTCGCAGGTTCTACTTTGCGATGAACCCTGTCTGTATCAAGAAAAATTACGATAAACTTCATTTTGAACGAAAACATTGTAACAAAATAGAAATGAGGAGAAGTCCGTTTACCAAATCAAAAGGTCAATTTAAATGAAACACTGCATTTGTCTGAATCCTCTCCACGATCATAAATGCTATCAAAGATCTAAATAGGATTGTTGTTTTATTCAGAGCCCCCTTCCATAAAGCTGTACATACAATAATTTGAACTTCGGCACAATGCATTTCGCTGGTTTCCCGCTTAAACGGCGAGTTTTAGTTACATGTAATATTACCGGTCCCCCTTATCCAGAGTGCATTGTATCTATTTGTTAAGCTTTACGTTCTAAAAATCAACGTCCATGATTTAACAGCGACATTTGAATTTTTTAGAGAAAATACCTCCGTTTTGTCATCGCGATGCTGGTACATTTTATGCGATGACATTTAGGCGTCAATGGAAACACAATACAGGCAAATAACTTGGTTTCACAACTTATAAAATAACTACTAACAGACCTGCATTATACCTGTTTAATTTTTTACTAACTGAAACTCAATGTTGATTAAAAGATACAGACGATCTGAAAAATACAGACCATTTGAAGACTAGTCTGCAAATACAGAACAAGCGGCAACCCTACCCTAGACCAATACTTTGCATAAATCAACTGAATACTGTAGTTAGAGAGCTGAAGAAGTGAAACGGTAATCGCATCAAATTAACATGAGGAATTTATGTTTGCATTTATGTAGGTAGTAGGATAATTAGGTAACGTGAATGAAATACGCAATTATTTGGTATCTTGGCATTTTCCTGCATTGATTTTACTTCGACAAATTTGGTGGCCTGTTCACAAGATAGTACGATTTTGAGAGATTTCGTTGATCTAACTACGATATTTTAGTTAATGCGCCATTAGATTGATCAAAATTTTAAAGTCAATGCGCGCACGTAGTTGTTAAGTGGCAAAAAGTCTTCACTGATTTCCAGATTGATCCACTCAAGCGTGAACAGTTTACGCTTCAATACTAGTAGTAAGCCCGTGCCAAAATCAAGTGCAAAATGTGCAACGATGAGTCATCATGCTGACTCAGCCCCCCCTCTGGAAGGAAGGAAGGAGGTGAGGGAGTTCGCCAAGGATGTGATGGGAGGAATGGGTCCGAGAGGAAGAAACCGTTCCCTCCCCCCCTCTGGAAGGATCGAAGGTGTTTTCCAGCAAGGGTAGGAATCTAGGAAGGATAGAGTTAGAAAAGGTGGGGTTTGGTGGTTTTGGGATGAGAAAGGTCGGAATTCGGCATAAAGGAGGCCTCGGATGGGAAAACGGAGGGCAGATTCAGAGTCTACGTGAAATTTTGGGTTGGGAAGGATGGGAGGAGGAGTTTTCCTGTGAGGCAAGGGTAGGAATCTCTGAAAACGGCAGAGTTAGAAAAAGGCAGGTTTTGGTCGCTTTGGGATGAGAAAGTCCATTTTTCGGCATGAAAGAGTCCTCGGATGGGAAAACTGAGGGAGGATTCGGAATCTACGTGAAAATTTGGGTTAGGAAGGTTGTTTCCAGCGGAATCGGAGAGAAAAAATTTTTGGGACGTCCCCCCCCCTCTGGACGAGACTTCCAACTTTGGTTCTAGAGATCGAAAAAAGTCGTGCAATAGCTCATTTGAAAGCTAGGAGTGAAAAATGCAGTGGAAAGCACAGTTTGGTCCTATTTTCCTGGGTTTAGAGATGAAAATGGCAGGAAAACGCCAGAGTTAGAAAAGGCGCGTTTTGGTCGTTTTGGGATGAGAAAGTCCGTTTTTCGGCATGAAGGAGTGCTCGGATGGGAAAACGAAGGGCAGATTCGGAATCTACGTGAAATTTTGGGCTATGAAGGTTGTTTCCAGCTCAATCGGAGAGAAAAAGTTCTGACCCCCCCCTTCAGCAGCGATCTTCCAACTTTGGTTCTAGAGATCGTAGAAAGTCGTGCAATAGCTCGCTTGAAAGCTAAGAGTGAGACAAATTCAGTGAAAGACACGGCTTGTTAATATCTGCCTTTGTTTATATGTGAGAGTGGTTTTAAGATTTTTGTCCATCACCGAAAAACGACGGAGTTAGAATTTTTACGAAAATGGCTGTAGCGGGTGAACGAAGCCTCGGATGGGAAAACAGAGGCCAGATTTGGAATTAACGTGCCATTCTGCACCTGAATGTCATTCATGCTATGTCTACGAAGTGATAGGAAGAAAGATGACAGATGCAGTAGAGTTTACGAATGAATTTTGTTCACTACGTTTTCATCGACAAAGTCTTCGTGGTGTGATTAGGGACTACATCGTCTCATTTCATAATGAAAAGGCAGACTTAGAATTTGCTATCGCTGAAGGTTACTTCGTTTTCCAACAGCTCATGGACAGTTTGATGAATAAAGATGTGAAAGGACGATTAGTTGCAGGGATTGAATTTGAGAAAGTGACTGATGAACATGCAGGTGAACGTGTAGTGTTTCATTTTGCATCCTATTCTGCAGAGACGATACATGATCCCAAAGATTTCTATCAGCGACACATGGTGAAAATTGCATCTCGACTAGATTCATTTCAAGGAGCATGGATCCAACTTGCCCTTATGTCGCATAAAACACATTCATATTCAACTGAATGTGCTAAACTAGATTTGACTACAAGATTTGGGAAAAGCAATCATGAGTCAGTCGTCCGCGTGCCTCCTTTTCCCTGCCGCAACGAAGTCAGGGGAGAAACGGAGGTCTCTGATTGGCTCTCATAGTGTCAAATGTGGATTCGCAGGAGACTACAAAAGCAGACGTCTCCCCATTTTCTCTTCATTTCATTCTCTTGACTTGAAAAGCGTGTGTGACTTGCTCAAGCCATTCTCCGTCTCAATTTTGTCTGATTCAATCCTGTTTCCAAATTTACTAGTGAGTGTCATGACTGTGTGGCCTAAACTTTACCAGTATTTTAGAAGAGAGACGCAGGAGAGTGTGTGGCCAATGATTGTACAAGCCTATTTTGTTGAACCATCACCACCGCCACCTCCACCACCTAGACGCTTTGCCTTTCAGTCTTTAAGGGAATTAAAGCTTGATTCGGGTCCTAAGCGCAAGACATTTAATTTACTGGACGATGATGAAGACTTAGACTTTGGTGATAAGCTTTAAATCATGTGAACGCCCCAAAAGGTCCTCTTAGGGGCCACCTCATATGTCGCTGCTAAGCGAAGCATTTTCTTTTCTCTGATGATCATGAATGTACTTAGTGGTATTCTTTCGTTACAGACTGCCATGGCCATGAATCCTACTCCAACTGCTGCATCACTGAATCCATAACATCTCGAGTTGTGGAATCCGAAAATTGAAAAGGTAATTCACGGCTATCCTACCTACAAACAACAAGTGCGCTACAACGGTGTTCGACTCTATCTTCAAATGCCGGCGGTATACTTACCAGAAGTGGATACGCAAGTAAATCGTTGCGGTCAAAACCTGAGTATCCCTATTGATAATTGGTTGCGTCAGCAGCTTGACATTTTAGAAGACGTTGTGAGGCAAAAGGCTCTTATATCCACTGAACTATTACAGTTGTGGCCAAAAAAAAAACTTCTTATTATAAACCTTTGTATCGCGGCACTCGCTGCTATATTTTGCAAAGCAAGTATTGTAAAGTGACTTCAGGAGTAACAGTTGAACAGTCAGTTGAAACAGAATTGTCATCGCTAGGTGCAGGCTTTTATTCCTTTCATATTGAGGTGCCTGCTGTTTATGTGGGACCTCATCAATCTGACGGTAATTTGATTTCTCTCAATTTGCGCATTGCTCAAATTCATCATCAACCTGAGTTAACATGTCTTGATCACATTGAAAAAGTCATTGATTCTTTTGTCAAAGAGTGTCAAGAACCTGTCACCAAACCTAAACGTCGTCGCGCATCAAAGAAGGATGGTGTTACCACCAAAGAGAAATCTTAAGTATTGTAATCAGTTGGTATGTAGTAAATGTGGAAAACGCGGTCTTGCGCGTTGTGTTCAATTAAAACATTGTTATCATGATGTATGTATCTTTTGTTATGTAAAGGACAGACATACTTGTAAAGTTCCTGCTAAATGTATTATCTTGCAATTAATTATTTTTGATATTGTAGTTGTCATCTTCATAGACACTGATGGAACACCCATGCAGGAATTAAGTGCTATTGTAATGAGGGAAAGCGATCAAACTGTTGTTAGTGTATATCATGAATTTGCCTACTGTCCTCCACACAAAGACGAATGGTCACGGCGTCGTGCATGGACTTGATCCTTCTATTTTGATTCATATTCGATTTGTAAATGAAACGTATTTGATAAGTGATTTCAAACGCTGGCTGTCAGGTTTTCATATTGTTAAAATATTAGGAAATGATTCTGAACGAGAAGCAGCAACACTTCAGTTGCACATTGATAATTTATATTTACCATGTTGGGTAGATCGTGTAACACAAGACTATCATATGCATTGCAAAACTCTCTTCACGCTGGCATTGTAGTCTCTATGACGTTTATGAACTGTATCTATATTATTGTCAACAGCATGGGTATATGTAAAACATGTTTTTACTCCTTGTGAATGAGTGATGACCATTTCATGAAGTGTATTCTGTACTTGTGAATTTGAGTGATGTTAAATAAACTTACAGAGGAACATGATTGTTATTTCTATTATATTCATAGTGGAAGTCATTGAAGCAATGTGAAATCAATAGTCACAACGTTTATGATGGGGCACCGTACACTAAGTAACCACATGTGTCATTTGACTCTTGATCAACAAGGATTCGATGGATTTTTACAAGATTGGAAACTTACATTTAAAATGAAGATGAATGATATAAAACTAGTGGCAACTGAAAGCCTTCCTCTCTTCAAAAGATTGATGGAGAGTTTACAACCTCAAGATGTGAAGGGTAGACTCGTTGCTTATATAGAGTTGAAAGATTTGCAAAAACCACTTCGTTTTGGATCTTATTGCACAGAAGGGATTACTCTTAGTGATCAATTTTATGTGCGTCATATGGAGAAAATTATGGAGAGAATAGAAGAGACGATGGAAGGAAATGCGTACGTTGTCAAACATGTCATGATTCAACTGAGTGTGTTTACATCCACGACTTTGTTTGATGGTCGACATGTTGTGTAGATGCAATAGAGATTTCTTTTCACTGAGTATTTTGTAATGGTGTATAGAGCAACATGAGTCATTGCGCTTTGTTAGATAAATGAATGCGTCTTTGTTCGAGAAAAGGTGCGTGCCACAACATGAGTCATTGCGCTGTGTTAGATAAATGAATGCGTCTTTGTTCGCTAGAAGAGGTGTGTCACTAAAGTCTTTGTGAGGACTAGAACAACTTTGTATATAAATAGGGAGGGTTTCCACCCACGCAGTCAAAAGTTCACGTGTGATAACTCTTTGTCACGCAACAAAGACAGGGAAAACGTGAAAAGGGAAACGCATGTGATTGGAGCTAAGTCTGGTTATAAAACGGACAACTGAGCTCATGGCAATCATTTCCGTCCTTGCGCTAACCATGCAGTTGCTCGAAGCCATCAACTCCTCTGCTCTCGCACTGGGTACACTGAACTCCCTTACTTTAGCATCGGGTAAAAATGCTTTCAATCAAAAGATAACTGATCATAGAGAAGTCGTGACCATAAAAACTCCAAGTCATCGGATGAATTATCTAAAGGTTATGTCAACAAAGTATTGACCCGCTGTTTGTGTACCGTTAGACTATTGGACACGGTTACAATTCAATACTCTCGAAACATTCCTGAAAGAAAAATCTCACCATTCCCAAAGAAATTGTTCGACACAGTGGGAAGCGGCCACAAGTTTCCATCATGGAAAGACGATACATGCATGTTCATATGGATAGACACTGTCTCATCATCCATGAAAAGCAGGGCGGCGAATTCGACTTACTCAATTGCAAACCTCTCCCCAATTTTGCGAAAAGGATTTTACTCATTCGAAATTAAAATTCAAACCATCCACATGGGTCCGCGCAGGGACGGAAGGTTGTTTACGTTGAATCTCTATTTTGTCTCCATAACATTCAAAAATGATGTCCATGTTGATGATGATCAACTACAGTAACGCTCCACACACTGAGAGCGCACCATCTGTCTTTATGAGACCACGGCCTAACGGCCATCTTATCAAGAAAGAAAATGTACACTCACCATGCCATACATGAACATGACTCTCTCCTTCTTTCTTAGGCATACCATTCTTCACTCAGGTTTTAATCATGTGGAAATTATCAGCATGCCTCTATGTATCATGGAAAAGTCAGTGTGTTACATTTCATGATACGAAACGTCAACTTCAGATAACTCTAGAACGCTTTCATCTACGAAGGTTACATCGCGCAATCCTATCAAACTCTTGCCGTGTCATTAACGTAGGAGACGGCATTGTATTTATTCGCATTCAAGAGATGATTCTACATAATGATCACTGCTACATCGCGATTCCAAAGCCCTCATGGAAAAAGTATAAAAAGGAAGTTCACTCAATCCTCATGTCATTTGTGAATCATGCTCCTCATCCGCATCATCAACGCCATGCGCGAAATGAATCTCAGAAGAGACATCGATTTAGAACAGTTGCATATCCATCTTCCCGATTCAGTATATCATCGCGGTCGTCCACAAATGTTGGTCATTCGCATGAGCAACGGTCGAAATCTTCAAATCTTTCGCTGCGGCAAAATCCAAGTCCTAGGAAACCTTTCTCATTTCGTGATGCAGTCCATGTGTTACGAAGTCGTCAAGAAAATGCGAACACTCATGCCTCATCTACGTCTCAGTCCCCTGACATTGAAGAATATAGTAGTGTCTGTTCAATTGAAGACGTTCGTGAATCTAGCAAACATTAAAACCAGTAATCATTGTATATTTTATGAAACTAAACTCTTTCCTGCTGCTCTGATTCGGAAGTGGCATCCTGTACATATTGCAGTGTTTCACAACGGACATTGTATTATGACTGGTTTACGTGATATCAGTAAAGTAGCTGACATTGTTAAATCTTTAATGCGTTGTCTGCATGACTCACAGTTAATAGAATCGTGTTAATCACATGATGCATTTTGAATGAGTCATCGCAATGAACTATCGCCCACACACTTGTCGGTGAAAAGGTCATCAACAAGGTCCATCGCTTTATGATGAGTCAGCGCTATTTATAGACATGAAGTGATACGCACACACGTGTCGGTGAAACGGTTGAACAAGACTGATTAGATTCTTATCTAACTGACTGGAGCTTTACCACTTCATGAGTCAGAGCAATTTATAGACATGAGTCAGCAAAATGGTTGATGTTTCCTAAGCCGAAGAAATTTTCATGATGTTACATTCGTTGGTGAGGATGATAACTTACAAACTCTAACATGGTTTTGACTTCATTTTATACTTTACCTATCTTGCAAACAGTGAAATGCTTGTCACTTTATTTTATACTTTACATATATTGCAAACTCTGAAATGATTCTAACATTAATTTAAACTTTACAATCATCAACTTTATTTCTAACTTTACAAACGTCAACTTTATTTCTAACTTTACAAACCGTGAAATGATTCTGACTTCATTTATATATCACCTATCTTACAATCAGTGATATGGTTATAACTTTATTTCTAACTTTACAAACATCAACTTTATTTCTAACTTAACAAACGTCAACTTTATTTCTAACTTTACAAACCGTGAAATGATTCTGACTTCATTTATATTTCACCTATCTTGCAAACAGCGACATGGTTATAACTTTATTTCTAACTTTACAATCATCAACTATATTTCTAACTTTACAAACGTCAACTTTATTTCTAACTTTACAAACAGTGACATGCTTATGACATTATTACCAAGTCAGTCCCACCTATTTGACCCGCAACTTTATGTCAAAAGAAAAACGAGACAGTCTGTACATGATATGTTATTGAATGAAAGACATTTCATCACAGTAAAAAACTATACACGGAGAAAACAAAGTCACTCATGTGCAGGGAGAAAAACAAAGTCACTGATGTGCAGGGAGAAAAAAAAGTCACTGATGTGTCGGAAACTGTATAGGGGCAAAACAAAGTCAGTAAAAGCACTCGATACCCCATCGATGATATGCGGTGATCAGGAGTTGTACGCATGTTACAAGGCACTCACTCACAACACCCCATAGAAAACGCTATGGAGTGAAAAAGCAAAACATCAACCACAACAGAGAGGAAGCATTCATCGTCAGACATCGCCGGACGGAGGAAGAGAATGTTTCTGTCTCTTGGGTGGAGGTAGATGAGTGTCTGGATGACCGTGCGGTAATGAGTGGTTAGGACTCATCCAGCATCGCCACTCTTCCCAAGCTGAGAGACCTCGTTTCCTAAACGTCGTTGTTCTGACTTGATGCGACTGATCTTAAAATGATCATTTCTACTTTTTTAATTTTAAGTAAATCTAAGGCATTTATGCGTCATTTTTCTAACGATTGACTTCGAGATGCCTTTCGCCCGTTTAATAGAAAGCTCTGAGGATTTTAGCTTCATGGAGTACATCTTGGGACGAAGCAAGATCATCTCCTCCATCTGTTTGTCGGCACACTCATCCTTGAAGCAGCCAAGCTTCGCTTTATTTGTGGTAGAGTAAAGCGGATGGTCAGTGGGATAGTTGGAGCTATCAAACTTGGGTGCTAAATATTTTAAAATGTCTTCCTGCTTGATTTGGCTAGTGGTTGTCAAAGCTAGGAAGAGGCTGTCTGTATCGCCTCCTACTAATTCCACATGTCGGATCAATGGACATGTTTTAAAAGTGTGGTAAAATAACTTGTACATTTCTAACTTGGAGTGATCTAAGACAGCTTGACCGACATAAATGGGCTTGCAAAGTTCTACTTTGGATTTTAACATTTTAAAACCAGTGATGTCTTCGGAAATGACATCATGTCGACAAAACAACGGTGAGCGGCATAACTTGATACTCGTTTCCGGATGAGTCACGATACGATAGTCCATGCGCTTTCTTACATCCTCCATGGTTTTAGCAAAGAGGGCATTATTCTTAAATTTAAAGAAGTCCTTTTCGAAAGGATTCTTGGATTCAGCCCGTTTCTTACTATTAAACTCTATATACGGTTTTAGAAAGGGTTTCTGCCTAAACTGGATAGCGCGATGGACTTTGTCAAGTTGCATCCCCACACCTAGATAGAATTTGAGGATGGAATAGTTCACGATGTAATGCTGCTTGTTCAATTGGGTGAGCAACAACTTCCTATTGGCTTTATACTTTAAGTCATTTTCCGCCTCATACTGCTTATTGTGTTCTTCCATAAAGGGAGAGAACATATCAGGACTGACTATGCCAGATTCGGGTGCGAGAGGAAAATCAACTGTCCTATTCTTAATACATTCTGGATAGATGAGGTCGACTTCAAATAAATAACCTATGTCGGCCTCATCTCCCAGTGCCATGATGTGTGCTGGATTGGAGAAGTATTTAATGTCATGGGGCTCTACCCATTGGAAGTCAGACTGTGGGAAAGGCTTGGATAATGCACTCCCATATAAATTATTTTGGTCTATGTACATTAAATGCGTGGTCGATCCTATGTCTTGGGTCCTGTTGACAACATGTTTGTTAACAAATGTTAAGCCTCCCCTAATACCACGTTCAAATAACGTGTACATTTCTGCATCTTGCAGTAAATTTATTCTCTCTTTCGTCATCTTGAAGGCTGACTGATAGGACAGACCCGGCAGACTAACAAAATGGACGTGTCTAAGGCGTTCTGTTCTAATGTGACTTTCCTAAAAGTCTCAAACACGTCAGCTAACAGATAGACGTCTAATTTTAAGTAGGCAAGCATGTAGTCACCAAAAGTGCGACACCTAAATTCTAACCATGTTTGCTCTGCATGCCTATAGTCATCCAGCGAACAGTCCTCACCCGTCAAATAATTTTTAAATTTATCAATGGACGGAAGGGATGTCTCCTTCAATGTTTCCATTGAACTAAAATAACTATAAGGAAACACCCCTTTCCGCCGCATGAAACTGTCACGTATGTTGGGATAGTCTTTCTTTAAATGTTGAGTGAGGGGAAGTGTTTCTAAATTATTAGACAACGCGGCTAAGGAAGAAGACATAAATTGAAAACTATCTAGAAACTTTATGTCATAGAAGACAGGCCTCCCGTCCTTCGTCTTATCTACTTGTACTTTGGCAGTGATGCACATAAATTTTTCCTTACTTTCTAAAATCACTTTGGATGACCAGGATTTCATTTTACTGAATCCATGGCGAATGATGATGTGATCATCATAACATTTAAAGTTATGAAAGATGACGGGGAGCGTTCGCCGTTTGAGCGTAAGTTTCATATTACATTTACTGCATAAGGCAGACCTAAATTTACCACTGAGATGGCAATGGTACCTCACTTTCTTATGTTGCTGATCATCAAAGGATGAACAGCAGCGGGGACATTCCGTGGTCCTATCAAATTTGATTTTATCGGCTTCTGTGAAGCACATGGGTTTCCTAGTTATCTCCGTTTCATACCGCTGATGAAAACGGGCTTTCCTATCTAAAAAGTTGAGGAAGTTTTCAACGCACTCCTCGCCTTGCCACACATGCATTTAATATTGGTTCCTATAATATGGATGCCAGACTTCATAACAGGCAATGGCTGCTGGCTCATGACTTAGGTCTTCTTGTTCAATGCAACATTCAATGTCCGCATAGATGGTACATATGGGACTGAGCTCATTGCCGTTTTCCTCATACCTATGAAATTTATCTTTAGGCATGACTTCCATTTGAAGTTTACCCCGAGAGCACCACTCGTAATGCTGCTCAAAAAGTGGTTTAGATGTGAAACGTCGTGTGCAGCGATCACAGTAATAAAAATTGTACCTATAGGTTGCTTGATGATGGTATAACTTTGAAATTTTAGGAATGCCACAATAATGCCATTCTGGGTGACTCTCTACATTGATGACAGCCTTTTTGTCAGCTAGTACTTTGGGGAGGGTGAAACAACCGCTCCCTCGCAAATTTTCTAAAAGATTGATTTTAATGTCTACTTTCTCTATTCCATCAAAAAACCAGTCCGCTATCTCTTTCATTGAATATATTTAAGTTGCTGACGCATGTCTCTCTATCCACTCGTTTACATCACCTATGAGATCAGCAGCACAGGAGGCTATCCTAATGGTCGCAGTGGACTCTACTTCTCCCGTGCTACTGTCTACCTTATTGAAACGAGCAGTGAGATAGAACATGCCTTCGAGCAAAAATCTATCTAAGCTCGTCAACATTTGATGAATTAAACCTATATTATTCATCAAGAAAGGATGAATATCTGGTACAGGTTCAGAGCTTTCTAACTGATAATCGCGAACGAGCCTCTCAAGGGAAAACTTGCTCAGCCTTAGAGTGACGTTGTTGTCAGTGTAAAGCTCAGTGGAATGTGTGTGACAGAGTGTGTGCGAAAAAAGAACAAACTCTGTAGGAAAGGTCTTCTGACACGAAGAACAGGAAAGTGCGATGAAGGATGCTTCCTACCTGTTGTTGTCGGTGGTTGCCTCACACTGCCACAGGAACTGCCTTCGATGTGGACTCGCAAGTTGGTGCTGTTGTAGAACGTGCGTCCACAACCTTCACACTTGGGTCGTTGAGGGATCGGTCGGCGCTTTCCTCCTCTGCAGGCATTGCCAGCGGTGTGACGTCTCAAACTGTAGGCTGAGGCGAAGACCCTGTCACACCGCTGGCATCGAAAGTCCTTCTCTTCGACTTCAATCACCCTTTCTTCTCCCACTATCTCCAACTCCTGCTCCTCCAGCAATCTCTCTACCGACAGAACCGAGAGGAGAGGGAGTTCGGCCGCTGCAGGTGGTGGTGGCGATGCTGGGATGACAATGGGGCGGGAGGGAACGTCGCCGTCCAGGAGGTAAGCCGCCAGATCTGTTGAGAAAAAGAGAAAAGAGATAAGTAACATGATCATAATTTCAAGTTTGAAGTCTTAGCCCCCTATTTCCCAATCACGGTTACTTACCATCTAATGGATTGATCTCCGGCAACACCGATGGTTGAGGAGGAGGCAGGAGTGGGGTACGAGCCGATGGTGGAAGGATCCTGGGCTTCGGTGTTGGAGGGACGTGGTGACGAGGAGCAGGGACTGGTACAGGGAGCGGAGCGGGCGATGGTAGTGGGGCGATGATAATGCCCGAGAGAGGAGTCGGACCTTGAGCGGAGGTAGATGGGCGGGAAGGTAGGGCCGGAAATTCCTCGTGGTATTTCCGCCTCGCGGCTTCTCCCCACTTCTTCATCTTTGCCATATCTGTAGAGAGGAAAGAGAGATTAGATAATGAGACAAGAATGATGCAGAGGATCTCAAACAGCCTAAACATGTGATGTTAAAGATACTTACACTTGCCAAGCGAATTATAGGCATCCCCGGTTGTTCCTTGGGGGACGGGTTCCCCATTACGAATACATTCATGCACTGAAAAAGAATGGCAGCAAAGATAAGCAGAGGTAAAATTTGGATTCGGTTTAAACATGAACAAAATAAGGGAAAGGCTCTTGATTTTAATTAGGATGTCTGCCCTAATGATGTTAGTAATAGAGCGAGTCTACCTTGACACAAATGCTTACATACTTTCTGTAAATTCCATAACGGACAGTCGATTGCAGATGATCAATGGTAGATAACCAAGACTTCAATCACTGAAAAGGAAAGATGAAAATCGTTTCATTTGCCTAGTCAACGTTTATCATGGGAACAATCATTGAAGTGACATCTAATGAATTACATTTCACTCTACTCCATATCATAAAGACTAACCTTTGTCGAATGGCTAAAGTACTCTGACCTGGCGAGAGAAAATATCACGTTGAGTATGAAGTCGAGCGCCCAACATGTGCAACGGCTCAGAGGTTTCGGTCTAACAAACGACGAACAACCCGTGCAACGCAATCCCTCCACGGCAGTGCCCGCCGTCCCGAAGGAACGCTCGATCAAAGGAGGTATTACAGGGATGATATGTTTTATGAGCAGAAGTGAATCTCTTGATAGCAAGAGACTATTCAACTTGATAGCAAGTCAAAACAACCTGATAACAGGAGCTCACGGACACTCACCTTGTGAAAGATAAATGTGAAGAGCAGAGCTGGTGCACTACCTTTTATAAGATTTTCCTAAGCGGTGAATGGATGAGACATCTCGTCCAATCACAGACGAGCTAGAGTTCCCGATGTGCGCACACACATTTGTAACGCGTTATTGAAATTGTCTTAGGCAAAAATGATGTTTAGCAATAGACTCAACCATGGCACCTGAAGTCAATACATTGAAACATGATGATTGAACGATTCGTTTTCATCAAGAGAGCTTCGGAGGCTTAATACAAGATTACATCCTTGAGTTTCAAAGGGAGGAGACAGAATTGGAAGCATGTTTAGACTACACACGAGAAATATTTACGGAGTTGATACCTTATTTCAAAGACAGTATCATCAAGGCTCACTTAATTGCACATGTCAATTACACTCAGCGGAAAGTGTTGACTTTCAATTTCGTTCACACGGACAAGAATATGTTACTGATGCTTCTGAGTTTTATACACGACATCTGCAGAAGATTATTTCTCGGATGGACAACTTTCATGGTTACGGCGATCATTTGCTTCTGAATAAAGTAAACCATATTGTCATTGCTATTAGTAAAGTGGGTTTCAATGATGTTAAATCAAAGACCAAATAAAGTATTTTTTCATGACACTTGTGTTGTGCTAAACTTTCTAATGCTTTTGTGAGTTCAGTCAGTCATAAAACTTCAATGATCAAACTTTACTTTAACAAACGTGTGTCACGGTAAAGCTATTTGACTACACTAAACGTTGCTTTTGCAAACCATGATACACTTTCTGACGACACTCACGAATAAAACTTCGATGATCAAACTTTACTTTCACAAACGTGCGTCGCGGTAAAACTGTTTGACTACACTAAACTTTGCTTTTGCAAACCATGATTCACTTTCTGACTACACTCACGAACAAAACTTCGATGATCAAACTTTACTTTCACAAACGTGTGTCACGATAAAAACTATTTGACTACACTAACAAGAGCTTGTTCACTGGCGAAGAGAGAAATGAGCTTGTGGTTGCGTGTGGCGCATGAATGCCCCTTCCAATTCATTCCATTCATCATTTCGCCTCCGTGATAGAGACAGGCAGAACTCATGGTGCATTCTCGCATGTATGGCCAACTGTCGGGAGACAAGTGCAATGGAGACTTCATGAGGTAACCTGTGGCAGATAGCTAAAAGTCGCCCTGGCGGTCAGAGTACAACGTTGAGACGAAAGGCAACCACTTGGAAACATGACGCAGAGAGGTTTCACAAGGATTACCATTGCGCACGTCCCGTGCAGTACTCATCGCTACGGACTTCTCCGCTGTCTCGAAAGAACGCCCAACCACAGGAAGTATGACACCGAAAATGTCCGTAACTTGCACCGTCATTGACTTGATGGCCAGACATGAAAACCGGTGGAGTTATTTACAAGAGGTTGGCAGACTTTGATCAGCTTGATAGCAAGCCGTAATTCACAAGCGTTTTGCAATGGAGATGTTTAGAGGCCACCCATGACAAGATAGCTAAGACTCAACCGATTGGCGTTCAAAGTGCTACGTTGAGAACTGTGTCAAATGCCCAACATGAGACATGAGTTGTCCCAGCGGTTTCGGTCTAAAATATGACACACTCCCTTGCTACACTTATCACTACGGCATCATCCGCCGTCCCGAAGGAACACCCTGTCAGTGGAATATTACAGAAAAACTCTCCGTGTCATGCTCACTTTCAGTGAAAAGCCGCTTGTATCATGGAAAGACTGGCTCGTAAACACTTATACATGCCTTCATTGACTTCAACAGTGTCGAAACCCCCTGAAAACCTCCAAAAATAATGATTTAAAATTTTTCAGCATTTAGTACTACTTATGAAATTTTATAAGTAGTCTTTCAATATAGGTCTGATCAATAACGATCGAACCTTATTTGAATCAAGTCAAAAGGACTTGTAGAAGCAATGTTACAAGCCTTTAAAGTTTTGGAGTCTTTTATGGCCTGGAGACGAATGCCATCTCCTGGCTAACCTTCAAGTCTGACGCCTTAGCTGATATCAGCCATGAAATTTTCTAAGTCGGTTTCCTATGGAAACCCGGTTTTTGGCGATTTCCAATGCTAGTATCAGAGCTGCGGAGTTCATCTACCCCAACCCAGTCGGGAGGAGAACTGATTTCCACAAGTAGAGTTTCCACTTATATAGTTTGTGGCGATCAGCTTATGACGTAAGATTCATCATCCAAAAACTTTAAACACGTCTATCTCCGGTTTTGGTGCTCCGATTGACTTCAAATTTTGACAGTCAGGTTTTCTCGCTCTCACCTTTCATTTAAACCATCCGTCGACTCTCTACGATGATCAGATGACGAGTTGAAAAAACGGCTTTTTGTCGTTCCAAAAAATGTGAAAAAATTCGATTTTAACATGCTCTCATTTGGAAACGAAACCTTCCACGCATCTGAAAAGATAGGATCCTAGAGAACAAAGTGCCGTCTTGCCCCTAAAAGAAACCCGAGCTCTTCATTCACTTCCAATCCTCCGCTTTTCATCGCCAAAGGTGGCTACAATTTAACATTTTCAGGAAAAAGTCCCGTGTGGAGACCCAGTGTGAAGAAAATTTTCAACTTTTTCAATCCGATTGACTTGGAACTCACCGTCTAGATGCAGAATGGCACGCTGGGTCCAAATCTTATCTCTGTTTTCCCGTCCGAGGCTTCGTTCACCCACTAGAGCCATTTTCGTAAAAATTCTAACTCCGTCGTTTTTCAGTGATGGAAAAAAGTCTTAAAGTCACTCTCACATCTATACGAAGGCAGATATGAACAAGCCGTTTCTTCCACTGAATTTGTCTCACTCTTAGCTTTCAAGCGAGCTATTGCACGACTTTCTACGATTTCTAGAACCAAAGTTGGAAGTCTCGTTCCAGAGGGTGGGGGAGGTCAGAACTTTTTCTCTCCGATTGAGCTGGAAACAATCTTCCTAACCCAAAATTTCACGTAGACTCCGAGTCTGCCCTTCGTTTCCCATCCGAGCACTCCTTCATGTCGAAAAATGGCTTTTCTCATCCCAAAACCACCAAAAACCCGCCTTCTTTTAACTCTGTCGTTTTCAGAGATTCCTACCCTTGCCTCACAGGAAAACTCCTCCTTCCTTCCTCACCCAAAATTTCACGTAGACTCCGAATCTGAACTCGATTTTCCCATCCGAACCCTCCTTCATGCCGAATTCCGACCTTTCTCATCCCAAAACCACCAAAACCCACCTTTTCTCACTCTATCCTTCCCACATTCCTACCCTTGCCGCCTTCCTTCCTAGATTCCTACCCTTGCTGGAAAACTCCTTCCTTCAAGAGGGGGGTAGGGAACAGTTTCCTCCTCTCGGACCCATTCCTCCCAACACATCCTTGGCAAACTCCTTCCGTCCAGAGGGGGGGCTGAGTCAGCATGATGACTCATCGTTGCACATTTTGGACTTGCGTCTGGCACGGGCTTACTACTCATGTGTATACGACAGGTCCTATCTTTCAGGCTATGGTACATAATAAACATTACACGACCCGATGCAAGTAGATGTATGCCCATCACGAAGTGATGAAGTGATCATTTAGCTATTAACCTTTGTGCTATCAGCTTGGAGGACATGACAAATTAAAATTGGTTTGCAGTGCAGCATAAGAAATTAATCGCAATTGATTAAGTAATTGTATGAAGAAGCAACATACATATTGATTGATGATTCAAATGTATTTTTCATTGATTCATAAAGTTCTTTTTCTTACGAGACGAGACTGCTTATCTTCATTTAGAGATTCAGAATTAGTCAATCAGACACCTATAGCAAAGCGAAACACACTAAATCAACTTGCTAAACATGAATGCCTCGTTGCACGCACGTTTGCATATCCATGACAATCAGCGATAATCACGTGATGTGCAATAGGAGAGACTCCAATTTTCGTCAGATAATTGCTAGACCGCTACTGTGCCACAACACATCGAATTTTGGAACATAGATATTTTATTTCATCTTTTCTCATGAAAGTTTCAATAATTTTCAGTCACAGCTTAAAAAATCTGTTATATTGATAATATTTAAAATGATTAACGATCAAAACATATTTTAGGGAAACTTTAAATTATATTACTAAGCTGGAAAGAATTGGAAATAAACATTCGCATTTCTTTTCTTATGAAGACAGAAATATAATATAGTGAATTATTATCAAGTTCTCAAAACATTTCGACTCATTTCAATATCGACGATTTTCAAGTTTGCATACATGAAAATCGCAAAAAGGTAGCTGATTTTCTAATAACTCTGCTGACTGCTGACTTTATTTCTTTATCTTTCTTAACCGTTTCTGCACCATCAAATAAAGCAGATCATTATCTATTGCAGCAATGTATTAAACTTTTGATGCTGTTAGATAGTCAGGAGCGAGCTTAGAAAAAGACAATCCATGTTCATTAATTAGGACCCACTAGACAGGGAGGCAGATATTTTTGAAAATTCGAGTGATTGAGAGAAAATTTCGGGCAAGCGCTACAATTGTACCAAAAAGCTCAACCTATTGCTAGAACCTACAAAAATTTCTGTAGAAAAAGAGAAAAAAATTGTACGAGGACCTTTTTTAACAGTGCATATTGGGCGAAGGCCAAGAAGCCAAGCAGTGTTCCTCCTATACTGCTTTGATCAAAGAATAGATTGAGCAAACCACGCTTTTTCTTGCCAATCAAAACAATGCACGAATTTCATATTTATTCAACTGGGTCGATCGTGTAAGTCAACAATAGTAATCGGGGTGTAAATCGAATTAATCATGCTCGATATGTATCTGCAGTATTCTTACCGAATCAATGCTTATTGTGAAAATTTTGATTGAGTGAAATAATCGAAGGAATATGGCATCAATTAAATGTAGGTATGTTTCAATTAATATAATTAGAGATTTTGAAATACAAATTCATGCCCCATAGACTGCTCAAACTTTTTAATGATGTCAGAGTTACTACAGACATCAAAACCATGATGACAAGAGCATGTCAAACAAATTTTTATATTGCAGGAAAAACAGAGCCTTTTTTCATTAATGTTTTAGAGCCCGATTTACATTGACTAAAATTGAACCGGCAGAAAATCACGCCGATCTAGTACCGCAGAATATTCAACAGAGTTAATAATAAACGATTGTACGTCGCCAAAGTCCACTGATAATTTTTTGGTGT
This sequence comes from Prostheceraeus crozeri, assembly GCA_907163375.1. Taxonomy (NCBI): domain Eukaryota; kingdom Metazoa; phylum Platyhelminthes; order Polycladida; family Euryleptidae; genus Prostheceraeus; species Prostheceraeus crozeri. The sequence goes on from CAJQUW010013018.1 coordinate 871,611, forward strand.
CCGCTAATCATTTATTTAGCAGCATTCTGCCGACTGAATTTTCAGAGAATTAGCAGCGTCAATGTAAAAGATATAATTATTGCGTTCCTCTACTATTGAAAGAGAATGAAAATTGCCGAGAAAATTTAATGTTATATATAGATTGCCTCTGTAGCCAATTTTAATAACTAACGCAAATGCTAAAGCATCTTCATGAAGATCGTCACAGAATAGTTATACATTTATGCCATTTTTACCTTCTAAAAGAGTTCTGAAAAATTAAATTACATAGACTTGTAGTCCTATTGTGCACATTTTTTTACATGGGGACTTGATTGAGCGTTTATTCATTTTGTTCATTCTAAGCTTCTCAGAAGATAGATTTAGTGTGACATTGAGAGTTGTAAGGCACAAAGACTTGTGAAATAATTGCAATTCGTAAATTCGTTTCGATTAATTCAATCATCAAACTCAAAGTTGATCGATCACCGAGAGAGTCTCAACAGGTCCAGCATCGGACAAAGTGTTGATCGTCTTTCACCGGAAAAAGTTAAGTGAATCTCCAGAAGAAAATAAAAATTTTATATGATTAAATATGCAATTCAAATCGGTTTTCAATGAATACAGGACTTTGATTCTTTAATCATTTTCTTACTGAATAAATTTCTCAGTATTTTTTACTGAGAACTAAGAACGAGTTTTTCACGAACCTACAGCTACATAGAAATAGATAGGCCTATTGCAGTATTCACCTTCTCCTCCATTAATTTCAAAATAAGGTAGCAGCAATTTCTTTCAGACCGCCATGAACCTAAATTTTCATGACAAGATCGTTCAAGTTCATGCAGCATGAATTAAGTTGACAACATATTCTTATCATCGAGTCACAAAAATTATATTCACCCATCGACTAGCCTGTATCAATATGCAAATTCAACTGTATATGTTTACGGACTTTAGTAGTAAGTGTTTCTACACCTCTGGATAGCGCAAGATGGCCGCCGTGGACCTCCCCCCTCCTGTCAGACTAGGGCGTCGGCCCTAGTCCGACACCTAGATGCTTCGAGTCCGACTCCCCCCCTCTGGAACGACAGGTTGGAGTTGCCAGAGGTTGTTCGTGGTGCGCTCTCCAAGCTGTCGTGGTGTGCTGACCAGGTTGGCGTGGTGTGCCGGCCAGGTTAGCGTGGTGTGCCGGCCAGGTTGGAATGGTGGAATTTCGGTGCGAGACCACTAGCATCGTGTTTCTCGTCAAAAGTTGGGTTAACAAAATTTTTTCACCCCCCCGGCAGCGATCTTCCAATTTTGGTTCTAGTGGATGGATTTTGTCTTATAGATACTCATTTGAAAGAGGAGAAAAAACTGCCCAATGACATTTTTGTTGCGAGTCAATCGGATCAGCCGTTCAAAAGTTACAGCTGTTACAAGATTTTAGGTCAGACCTCGGATGTCACGAAAAAATCCTAAGTGTCTGAGCCACTTAGTATTGACAAAATTTTGAAAATTTTTCCAAAGTGTTGAATTTCGACCGGGGACCTTTACCAAAACATTTTTCATCAAATTTCACCGACCCCCCCTCGGCAGCGATCTTCCTACTTTGGTTCTAGAGATCGTAGAAAGTTGTGCAATACCTCGTTTAAAAGCTAAGAGTGAGAAAAATTCAGTGAAAGAAACGGCTTGTTCATATCTTTCTTCGTTTAGATGTGAGACGCCATTTAAGATTTGGGGGATTAGCGAAAAACGACAGAGTTAGAATTTCCCAAGAAACAGCTCCAGCGGGCGAACGAAGGCTCGGATTGGTAAACGGAGGCCAGATTTGGAATCAGCTTGATGTTATTGTCCAAAGTTGATCATCATCCAATGAGAATCAAGCATTTCTATATAAATAGCGAGCCTTCCACAGTGAGAATCATTCCATCGTTGAATCGCACGAGTGACTAGTAGTATATAGTGTGACATCCGGCGCGACGCTTCGCTTCGCTTCGCTTGCGCCGGATGTCACACTTTTGCGGGTTTTTTCAAAAAATCAAAATTTCAAAAATTTCAAAAATTTAGGTAGACTTCAAATTTCAAGTGGCCGAAGGCCGAAGGGCGAAAATTTAAGCGTTTTTAAAAATACCCAATTTTCAAATTTTTCAAAATCTCAAATTTGAGAATTACAATTTTCTCGCTTAAATCATCCGTTCCAGGACACCGAAAAAAAATCAGAAAAGTTAAGAATCTCAAATTTGAGAATTACAATTTTTACTCCCAAAATCATGACCGTTCCAGGACACCGAAAATCAGAAAAGTTAAGAATCTCAAATTTGAGAATTACAATTTTTACCTTGTAAATCATGACCGTTCCAGGACACCGAAAATCATAAAAGTTGAGAATTTCAAATTCATGAATTTTATCCATCTTTCAGGTTTTTAAAATATATCATGTGACTAATAATATTTCTTTAAAAATGGAAGAAACAAAAGTGGAAGGAACTTCAGAAATGGAAGGAACCTCAAGAATATATCCTTCGTTATCATATGAACGTAGTTCTACTTTAATGGACATTGAAAAAATGAATAAAGAAAAACACAAAGATAGAGTACGCTATATGAAAGATAAGGAATCTCAATTATTATTAAGATTAGAGCATTATAAAAAATTAAGAAAGAGATGGACTAAAGTTAAGAATGTAACACAAGGAATTGGCATATTCTTAACAATAAGTTTAGGTGCTTTAACAATTGTCATTTCATCTGGCGTTCTTACAATTCCAGTAGTTGCTACAGTTTTAACAGGTACGGGTGTTTTTGCAACTTCACTTGTTACAATGTTAGATAAATCTTTAATAACTAAGAAACGAAAATCATTAAAAACTAAGCATTTACATATTAAAGAAGTCTATGATAAACTACATTACTACTTTCAAAGAGTATATGATGATAATGTTATTACGTTAGATGAGATTGAAAAATTTGATCAAATAGCTAATGAAGTAAATCAAATATCATTTCAATCACAGACAGAAAAAGTTGATGATAAAAATAAAAAGGATGGCAAAATTTCTAGTGATGGTAAAATTTCTAATGAAGAAAATGACAAAATTTTTTTAGAAGAGCTAAAAACTTTAAGCGAAAATTTAAGCAAAACTTTATTAAACAAAACTTTATTAAACAAAACTTAAAACGAAAAACCTTTAAACGAGAAAACTTTAAACGAAAAGATGTCAAACAACAAAACAATAAAAAAATAATTTGTTCAGTAAAATGTTTTTGCTGTATTCCAATGTTACCACAAAATTCAAATATTATATTTTAAAAATGGATAAAATTAGAGCTGATAATTTTAAAAGAATAAAACAATTAGAAGAGTTAATAAAACAAAGAAATATTATGAAAGAAAATCATCTTCAACATAGAATGATAAAAGCTGGTATTCAATCTGATGTGTTTGAAAAAATGCAGCAAACCGAGCAAGTAAAAACTGATTTTGAGAAAACTATAAAACCATTTAAAACTCTTGAAAAAGAAAGTACAAATAATGATAAACAAATTGATATAACAGATCCAGAGCACAAAACTATATTAGATGACTATGGATTACTAGAATCAAACATTAATAAGAAATTACCAAAATCTATGCAATTTGAACATTCTATTTCATTTATAGATGGAAAAACAATACCTAGATTTTATCTCGGACAAAAAGAAATATTTCCACAACCTTTTCGAGGTTTAATTTTTTCACCAGATAAATCTCCTTTTAATTTAGATAGAAATTTTGTTAATCTTTTAAGAGGAGCAGATTTAAATAATTATGCTGTAGATGATCTTATAAAATATAAAGCTATGTTAGATAGAGTTGGTGCAGTAAAAACTCTTAGACGTTATAAACAATTAGAAAATTTATTATCAACGGGAGTTAAAGTAGGAAAAGGTTTATCTGAAAAACAGAAAACAGAAACAACCATATTTTTACCAGATGATCCACAAGAATTACTAAATAGATTAAATATTTTAATATCTGCAATAAAAGAAGGACATAATTCTAGTTTCAATGAAATTCATGCTATATTGAAAAGACTGTTAGAAAAGAAGATTCTAAATGAAGAGGATTATAAAAGTATAACCGGACATCTCTGATGTCTTTAAGGGCTTCGCCCGTAGCTGAAATATGTTGTTTCTAATTTTTATCTATGATTTTTATTTATGATTTTTATCTATGATTTTTATCTATGATTTTTATCTATGATTTTTATCTACGATTTTTATCTATAATATTTATTTAATTTTTTTATTTTAAAAATGTGTTCAGCGGATTTAGACAAAATTAATAATCATTTAGAAAATTTGACAGAGATTTTGGGTTCATCAAAATTTAGTACGACGTTAAAAATTATAACAACTACTTCATCACACACTTGTAATTTAGAACCCATTCTACATTTGGAACAAAATAAAAATTATCAAATTGCATTGACTAGTTTCTCTACATTTAACACTATTCAAAATGTTATAAAAGATGTGAATGATCAATTTAGATATTCTACTGATAAAGGAAAAACATGGAAAATATTAACTTTTCTTCCTGGTTCTTACAAAGTTGAATCAATATCAAATGAAATTAAGAGACATTTAGGTATACCATTTAAAGATAAGAAACAATTACATTTTGCAGTTGAACCGGCAGTCAATAAATTTTCTCTTACTTTAGACGAAAATCATCAAGTTGATTTTAATCATGATAGATCATTGTCAAAGCTATTAGGATTTAATAAACAAACCTATAGTCAAGGTTATCATTTAGGTGAGAAGATTCCAAAAATAAATGAAATAAATTCAATTGTTGTACATTGTGACATTATTGAAGGAGGATATATAAATGGTAAATTGTCAAATTTAATATTCAGTTTTCCAGCTTTTACTGTACCCATTGGTTATAGATTAAATGTATTTCCCCAAACATTAATATATTTCCCTATTACAAGAAAAACTATTAACAACATTAACATGAGAATCACTGATGAAAAAGGACAAGAAATAAATTTTTGAGGTGAAGAGATTATGATAGATCTTTTGGTTCGGGAGGTATAAACTCCTACGCGAAGCTAGAGAAGTCTAATTTTCTTCTTCTTCTTTAGAAACAAAAAATAAAAAAATAAAAATAAATTTTTTTATTAAAAAATGAGTGAACTACCTCCATTTAATAAAAAAAAACTTAAATTTAATCATCATCCAAATTTATCTAATAAAGTTTTGTCAGTTATTTGTGGAAGATCAGGATGTGGAAAAACATATCTATTATTTAAAATTTTAACGACTCCAAATTTTTTGGATTATAACAATCTTATAATTTATACAACAACAGCAGAACAACCCGTCTATCAATTTTTAAAATATGGATTTGAAAATAATCTTAAAAAAACAGCAATTGCTTCATTATTCAAAGAATATGAAAAATCTGAAGATGAAGAAGAAATAAGTTCGTGGTGTGAAGAAGCAACAAAAAATAATCAGTTAGTAGAATCTAATAAAAATAAGCATATAAAAATACAATTAATAGATGATAGTGGTAATATGCAAGATCCTAGTAAACTAGATAAAACAATGAAACATTGTGTAATTTTTGATGATCGTGTTAATGATAGAAATCAGTCAGTTCAGAGAAATTATTTCACAAGAGGTAGACATAATAACTGTAGTGTTTTTTATTTAACACAAAGTATGTATTCATTAGACGGAAGTGTTATTAGAAAGAATGCAAATATATTTATACTATTTGAAATAAATGCAAGAAACTTAAGTGATTTGTTAAGAGATTTATGTGTAAGAAATAAAGATGAATTTAACAATCGTGTAACAATGCTTGGTCAAAAGATTATGGATTCATTACAATTAATATTGATAAAAAAATTCATGATAGAGTTATCGAACAATTGTTCTCTGACTAGGCTTCGCCTCGAGGGGCTTCGCCCCGACTGAAAGTCGATAGAAAATATTTTCGCGGAGTGACCGAATAATTTTTTCTTATAAATTTTTTGTTAATAAAAATAAAAAAAAATATGTTGAATGCTTACAAGATAGAGCATGTACCAGTTTTAAAAGATTATCGTCATCCTACAAATCCTGTAAATTCGAAGAAAGAAGTTAGATTTTATTATCATCATCAATACGTAGCGCTCGTTACAGATCATAAAACAAAACATGGTATTAAACCGTGTGTTAAAACAAAAGACTTTCCACTTTGTTTAAGAAGTTTCCGAGTATTTTTGGCGTATAATAATTTATGGTGGTTGGTTAAGAAAGAACATTTAACAGCACATGAATTAGAAACATTACATCAATTACATATTCCTGTGTATATGTAAAAACGGAACCGAGGTTCTATGTAAAAATTCATTTTTTCTTTTAAAAAATATGAATCGTGAAATGTCTCTCGGACAAACGTCTAGGATTGATGAATTAATCAAGAAACAAACTGCTGAGTTTGATGCGCAAATTAAACATAGTAAACGTAGTAAACGTATTAAAAAACAGAAACGTACTAGGCGTAGTATTAGACGTAATACTACAAAACAGAAAAGTGGAACAAAAGAAATATTAGAAACTCCTATTACTGATATCTTTTTTGATGATAGAATTAAGGATGAACTTGGTGATGATTTATGTAATTTATTTAATCCAAATGAAATTAAATATGAAAATGTATCTTTTATTAATGTAGTAAATGATATGCGGAAACTTTTAGCAAATGGTAAAATTATTAATTTACTTGGAAAAGTTGTTAAAGATCAGGAAAATATAATTCAAAATTTTTACGTAACCTTCTATAATAAAAAATCATTTGAAACATGGTTTTCGAATCTGGATGAGAAATCCGATACTAACGAATGGATTTTTACAGGTAATATTAAATATGAAGATTTTGGAATGAAGTTAGTACAAAGATCGCATAGAGGGGCAGGGATTAATATGAAATATAGAATCAAAGAATATTTCGGTGAATATTGTTATATTCCTTCTGAAGATTTTTGTTTCATTAAATGTTATAATGTTTTACGAGGTTTTAATGAAGAACAAGGAGAAATGATGAAAGAAATGTTTAATAATTTTTTATATAAAGAGAAAGCCACATCTAGAACAGGAGTAATGTCAAACTGCAAATTTTCTCAATTCAATAAATATTTTGGAGAATGCGTTCAATATTATAGTCCTGCCAATCGTCATTTAAATCCTAGAGGAATTGAAACGTTTCATAATTATGTTTATTACAATTATTTTCACGCAGGTTCAACAATTGGTCACTATTGTTTAATTAATAAATCTCATAAATTAAAAGCTATTAGAGAAATTGAAAATAATTTCAAAACCATATATAAAACAGTTACTGATGAAAATCTAACAACGCGTCCATATAAAATCATAACAAAGAAAAAAATTGACTATGGTTCAACATATATTTGGGATCTCGAAACTTTTCCCGATCCTAACTGTTCAACAGCTCATCCTATTCCTTATGCTGTAGGAGCTATTAATTTTAATAAATTTATATGTTGTTTACCGAAACAAAGATTGAAAGAATTAGAAACACGTTTGTTAAGTGATATGATTAAAATTAAACGATCAAAAGATGAAGATGAAATTAAAAATCTTAAAAAACAGATTAATGAGTATAATAATTTAACTGAATTAGAATTTAATAAACTTCAAAATTGTGTGAAAATATTTACGAGAACTGAGGATGATGAATGTCCAATCAGGGGAAACCCAGAGGACGTATGTCCGATCCATCAATTTTTTAAAACTCTTGGAAAATTTAATTATTCGAGAGTAACTTTAATAGCTCACAATTCATCAGGTTTTGATTCCTATTTTCCGATAAAAGCTAATTTTAAATTATCTAAACCGCCTCTTAAAACTTCAAGAGGAATATTGACTGCTTCATTACAAAATCCTTATACAACTGAATGTGTTAGTAGATATATTCAAAAATCTCTTAGATTTAAAAACAATATGAAAAAAGATTCACCTTCAGGTAAATTAGCACTTCAAACTATTATAATGAAATGTAGTTATCAACATGTAAAAACAAGTCTTTCTAAATGGTGTGAGAATTTTAAAATTCCTACGAATGTGTGTAAATTAAATTATGAAATTGGAGACATAACACATGAAAATTATAAAGAAAAAGAAAATGAATGGAGACCATATTTAGTTAACGATATTCTTTCTTTAGCTTTTTGTATCTACAAATATAATAATGTTATGCGAGATTTAGTTGGTGAAGATATAACTACTAATTTAACATCCTCTGCTTTAACATTTAACGGTTGGATGAAAAGCGTACAAAATGACAATATAAATATTCATTCTCATATAGATTTATGAGCTAGAAATTATATTAGAAAATCTGTTAAAGGTGGAAGAGTTTCAGCAAATATAAGAAAATACATATCGCCATTTTGTAGCATCTTGTTACCAATATTAAAACAGTATTTACCTGGTCGCTGCGCTGGGGGGACTTTGTCCCTTGGTCGCTACGCTGGTGGGGCTTTGTCCCCTGGAAGTAATTTAATAGATTTAATGAAACAGTATCGAGATTTAGGAGATAAAACTGAAATTTGTAAGAAAATTTCAAATCAACTACTTGAACAAAAAAATGAATTTCTAATGGCTTTTGATGCAACATCTTTATATCCATCAGCTATGTATGATGAAAATTCAGAATACCCTAAAGCTGAATCAGCTAGAAAATTTCGTCAAGAAGAAGAGCGGGAAATAGTATATAAATTTAATACTCAAACATTTAGACCTAAAACTGGAATATTCTCTGTTGTGTTTCAATATCCGAATGATATGTTTTTCCAACCAGTTCCTATAAAAGATAAAGTTAAAAATCAAAATAATAATTCTCATGTAAAAGTAATCAGGTTTAGAAATGGTATATGTTATGATGTATTAACTTCTGTAGACATACAAGAAATTGTTAGATGTGGGGGAAAAATCTTACATATTACTGATGGTATAATTTATGAAAAAAATTATCAAGTTTCACCATTTCGAAATTATATTGAAAAACTTTTTAATTTGAGAAAAAGATATAAAACAGAAGGAAATACTGTAGGTGATGAGTTAATTAAATTATTGATGAATTCGCTATATGGCAAAACTGTGCAAAAAGATATAATCACTAAATATCATTTATGGAATGAGAATACATTGAGAAAAAATTTCACTCAAGAAGTAAAAGATTATGAAAAATTAAATGATGAACAATATTTAGCGAAAGTAGAAATGGAAGATGATGAATTTCTCAAAACTAATATTGTAAAAGATGGGAAGACGTCATTCATGCCATCACACTTAGGTTCTTTCATTCTTTCTCACTCTAGAAGAATCATGAATAACTTTATTTTAGAAATTAATGGTTTCAAAGAAAAATACGTTCATTATACAGATACTGATTCAATATATATTTCCAATGAGCTCTTTAATAAATTAGACGCTGCTGGATATGTTGGAGGAGAATTGTGTCAAGGGAAAAATGATTATGGAAATGGTGGAATTATTTTTGCAATGTTTATTGTACCTAAAGTAAAATACTGTATTACTGTAGATGAGCAAGGGAGACTTAGTGAAAAGAAAACATTCAAAGGATATTCACAAGATAAAGTAAAAGTAGAAGATTTTCTAAAATTATATTCGGGGAAAACATTATCGACTACAGTTAATAAACCATGGAAAAGATCTTTAGAAACTGGAATTAGTATTCCTGATAAAAATAATAATACTGAAGAAAAAAAATTTTCTGGTCAAATAAATATTCTTAAACGTCAAGCACCTGATGAAAATGAAATTATGTTACCTTATAACGGAGAAGATATTCAAGCTGAAATATTTCAAACAATCGTCTGTGAGAGTAATTTAAGTGATGATGATGACACGTGGGAATAATAATTTTTTTATTACATCTAAAAATTTTATAACATCTAAAAAATTTATAACATCTAAAAAATTTATAACATCTAAAAAATTTATAACATCTAAAAAATTTATTACATATTAAAACTTATTACATCTAAAAACTTATTACATCTAAAAACTTATTACATCTAAAAACTTATCACATCTAAAAACTTATTACATCTAAAAACTTATTACATCTAAAAACTTATTACATATGAAAATATATTTATCGAATATTTTGGTATTTTCTATTAAGTTTTATCATATTAAGTTTCATCATATAATGTTTTATCATATTAAGTTTCATCATATAAAGTTTTATCAAAAGATAATTTAAATTTATTTTCACTAACTATTGATTCTTCATCATCATAAATTGATTCTTCATCATCATAAATTGATTCTTCATCATCATCATAAATTACACTTTTTGGTATAGGATGCCCTTCCATGATGGGATACCATTCTCTTATTGGAATATCTAATTCTAAATTACATCTTTTATCTGATAATAATATAATAGAGAAAAATATTGGTCTTTGATCTCTTTTGGAAAATTTAATAACACCACCATAATCTGAATCACTTTTAGTTTTTATTAAAGATGATAAAATTTTAAATTGATTAGATGTAAATCCTAATTTAAATTTTGTAGACCCGACACATAGTTGTCTAACAGTATCTTCAACTATTCCATCATTATTATTTTCAATTGTAAGAAAATGAAATTTAGATAAATTTTTATAATTACTAATATTTTTATAATCTTTTTTACCATTTACACCTTTTTCAGATGTTACAGAATCATCATCTATATTATCATCATCTATATTATCATCTTTATTATCATAAGATTCTTTAAGATCGGGCAAAGCCCTAGAACCTTCAGTTCGTTTATTATGATTATGATTATGGTCATTGTTAATAGTATAAGGTGTTGTCCACATATAAATTTTCTCTTGTTGAGCTAAACCATTTATATAAGATTTTAATAAATTAATATTTAAGTTGGAATATAATCCTATATACGTATCATCATCATATCTTCGCGGCATTTCTAATGTTTCTTGTTTATAAATTGTATCTCTATAATATACCTGACATAATAATTCTTCATTATGTTTTTTACTCTCTATGTGAATGTTATATTGATTTTGATCGTCAACAAATAATCTAATTTTTTCTTTCGAAAAAGATTTTATATTTTTAACTAATTCTTTAATATTGATATAATTAATAATTTCAGTTTCTATCCAATCAGTATTACTAATTGGTAACACTGCTCTAATAAATCCATAAACATTATTATGACCTATTATAACCATATTTTCTTTATTTAATTCCACATAAGCTACATCATTATATTTACTTACAATCTCCATAAATTTAATAAATGGATCCCCCGGAAAAATACAATAATTAGTTTCTATAGAAGGTAAACCTTTTGTTTGTTCTCTAAATATTTCGGCTTGTAATTGAAATAAAATATTAACATCTATACATGGATTATTATTATTATTATCAAAACATTTATTTTCAAATCCCGTTGATCTCGTCGAATAAGAAGAACAGGATGATGCGGACGAATATAATTTTTTTAAATTTGGTTTTTCCATTTTTTTATTTTTATTAGAAAAAATTTTATTTTTATTAGAAAAAATTTTACTTTTTTATTGTTTTAAAAATGATGTTACCAAATGTTGGTGGAGGTGCATATATCCCGAATAATCGTGAATTAGAAATAGAGATAGAAAATTATATTATGAAAACTGGAGACATTTTATCTGGTCCATTGCATCTTTCTATTCTTCCGCAACAAAATACAGAGTTAACAAATAAACAATATGTTGATACACAAATCAATGACTTAAAAGAAAAATATATAAACGATGTTTTGGTTCCACTGATGAATGAATTAAAGTTGCTTAAACTTAATGACAAATCATTAAACGAAAAATTATTAAAACTTGATAAAAAGGATAGAGAGCTAGAAGCAGATATAGCAAAACTTTTTAAAAAGATTTCAGAACAATCAAAAATTTTAATATTACTTTCTAAAAATTTAAAATCTGCAGTCATTAAAAATAAACAACAGATAAAAATGTTAAAAGAACAATTAGAAGATGAAATAGAAAAACTACCTGAAAGAATTAAAAAAAATTTAAAGCAGTTACAAGCTACATTCCAAAAAAGTGTTGATGAATTAAGTTCTAAAATTACTCAACAAATGAAAAAGATGAATAGAATAATAAATGAAGTAAACTCACTTAATCAAAGAGTTGATAAAATGAAAACTCTTAAAATCAATTTAGAAAATGAATTAAAGAAAAATTTACAAGAAAACTCTAAAGAAAATAAAGAACAGTTAGATGCTGTTAAAAGACAATTAGATGTTCTTAAAATTAAGTTAAATGCACTTAAAACGGCATTGAAGATGAATCAGGCGAAAATGCAAGTTAATAGAAAAGAAATTAAAGTACATCACACGCTACTTGACGCAATAGATAAAGTGCAACAGTCCATTAATAAAGTTATCTCGAAGTTGTTGTCCATTCACAAACGTAAATCTTAACACATAGATATTTTTCCCAAAAGTCAAATTTAATCCTAAAAAATGCCTATAATTTATAAACACAATCTTAAACAATTTGCTTCAAATCAAAGAACTGCTCATGAACCACGTATGAATCCTGTTTATCATTATGATAATAGAGAAACAGTCGGAACACAAAAGTTCCTAGGCACCGCAGGTGCCGTTCACACGGAAGGAGCTGGGATCTTCTCTGGTATTGGAAGTATCGTTAACTTAATTAAAAATAATAAAGATTTGATTACATCTGCTGCAAAAGGAGCAGCTGCTATAGGTAGTACAGCTAGTGCAATATCAAATGCTGTCAAGTCTCAAAACGAATAAAAACAACTAGAAGCTATTCGTAAACTTAGGAATGATTCTGAAGAACTAAAAAATTCAAAAAAACTTTCAGAGGAAACAAAAAACAAAATTGCTAACATTGCTGTTGGGGGTGAAACCTTGAGGAGCGGAGCTCCGTCTGATAGTAAACATAAGAAGACATCAGGCGTAGCCATAAAACGTTCAATTTAAGAAATAAGAGGTAATGGTATTAATAGCAACCTTCGGTCTAACCAGCAAAGCTGTAGCGGAGCTGGTCTAGCAAAATTCTAAAATATATTTTTTAGTAAAATTATTTTAGTAAAATTATTTTAGCAAAATGCTAAAATTATATTTCAGTAAAAATTTTTTGTGTGTGAGAAAAAACAAAAGTCAAATTATTTTTTATAAAAATGTCTTCGCTTATCGAAAATAAATTTAGATTAGACGATCCTCCGTTCGTCAGTAATAATCAAAAAAAGAATGACTATATAAGAATTGCTATGAATCCCGGATCTTCCAGTAGAGTAAATACTGGAGGTGATTTAATTTTTGAAGTTGATAATCAGCAGAGTTATATATATTTACCTGATTCGTTTTTACATTGTGAATATTCTTTATATAGTGATGCTAATTTTACAACACCATTACCAGATAGCGATAATATTGCACTAGAGAATAATTTTTTTCCAAAATTATTTACACAAATGCGTTTAGATGTTGCAACTCACAATATAGAAACAATAAGTGATTCTCCAGGTGTAATTGATACAATGCTTAGATTTATAACATTTGGTGAAAATAATAAAAAGTATGAAATCGAAGGTTGGTTTCCTGATACTAATGATGGTATAATTGTTGATGATTTAACTCACGCTGGAACAGATGCAGCAGGAATTGCGAAAGATGTAGAAAATATTGCAAAACATTTAAATAAAACAAATAATGATGCATATAAAGAAAGACATGAGTTTAACAAGAAAAGTAAACAGACAGTAAATTTGTCATTGTCTCCATTATTCGGATATTTAGATTATGATAAAATATCATATCAATTAAAATTTAAATTAATAATTCATCGTACAGCAAATAATGAATTAATCTTTTTTGGTAAGACTGGAAAAAAAAATATTTAAAAATTGATAGACTTGAATGGTGGATTAAGCATATTACTCCTAGTTTAGAGATTGAAACAGCTATTGCAAAAAGATTAAATACTAACAAACCAATTCCAGTAAATTTTCTAAAGCGTACTGCTAGTTCAGTAACTTTTTCCGAACAAAGATTTAACTGGCATTTTACTAGAACTGCGAATACTCCAAGATATTTATTACTAACTTTTCAAAGAAATAATTCTCCAAGTTTTGATAAGAACAATAATCTCTTCCGTATTAATACAATTCGAAGTTTACAAGTTTCATTAAATCAAACCCGATATCCAATTGATCCATTAAGATTCGATGATACCAATAATCAATTTATGGAAGGATATGATGCTTATAGAAATCTTTGTATAGAATTTGGAGTTGAACCACAATTAACTCCTGGAGATTGGAGACATTTATATCCTGTTTTCTGTTTCGATTTAAGTGCACAATCTGAAGATATTATCAAGACTGGTTGTGATGTAACAATTAATATTGAAAAGAAAGATTCCACAACTTCATTGATGGCTTATGGTTTATTGCTAGAAGATGTAAAATATTCTATTGAAGTTCTTAATGGGAAGATGGCTAGGATCGGTTAGTAACCTTAGGACCTTTGGTCCGATTGGCTAAAGCCGGAGGAGCTTCGCTCCGATAAATTAATTTAATTTTTTTTCATAACTGGAATAGATTAAAAAATTCTTAACTAAAAATTTTTCATAACTAGAATAGATTAAAAATTTTCGTAACTTAAAATTTTTTTAGTAAAAATGTCGCAACCGAAAAGTAATAATAATAAAACTGTTGAATTAAAATCACGTAATATTGTTGACAAAAATACCCCTAAAACTATTACGATTAACAAAAAAAAGTGTTACATAAGTAAACCAATGATAGAGAATATTCAATTACGAGAAGAAAAGAATGGCGGAATTCTCCCATTAATTCCTCTAATAATAGGTGGCATAGCTGCAGCAGGAAGTGTTGCAGGTGGGACAGCTGGTATTGTCCAAGCAGTAAATAAAAATAAATCAGAGAAGGCAGCATTAGAAGAACAAAAACGTCATAATAGAGAGTTAGAGAAAGTTGCTAGGGGTGAAGGAATAGTAGATAATTTTATTAGTAAATTAAAATTAGTTGATGAAGGAAAACGAGTTCTTAAAAATATTCTCCACAATGTTGATGATTTAATTGAAATTAAAGAAACAAAAGATGGTTCTGGAATATATCTAAGTCCTAGTATGATTCGGTAAAACATTCATTTTATTTATCTTTTAAATTTTTTTTATCTTTTAAAATGAATTCTACAAATTCCGAAAATTTAATTAAATTAAAAATTGCTAATTTAGATTTATTGAATTATCTATTAAACAAAAATAAAAACTCAAATTGTCAGCATATTGGAGGTGACAAGAACAAAGTTCCATACCACTTCGGTGGTGATATACAAAAAACATTAGAAAACTTTCCTGGCTTTATTTGGAGTAAATATTCGAAAGAAAAACATCTTCCTGGTCATTCATATACCGGACCAGGAACTCGATTAGATATAAGACTAGATGAGAATAATAATCCGAAACCAGGTGAAGAACCGATAAATAGAGTAGATGCCGCCGCTTATAGACATGATTTAGCTTATCGAAATCATGATCTAAGTTCTCGTCATGCAGCTGATAAGAAGATGATTCAAGAATTAGATAGTATTCAAAATCCTACATTTAGAGAAAAAATTAAAAGAATGTTTGTTAAGAAAGCTTTACAAGCTAAAATATTATTCGGTCAGGGTTTAAATGAAACGACAGCTAAGCTGTCTGAGAGCAACGCTCGAACCTACGCGTCTGAAATGTCGAATGACCTAGGACGCTATGCCTCCGAAATTCATAAAGAATACAGAAAGCCGAAATATCTATTGAAAGTAAAAGTATTTAATAAAGATGATATTTGGAGTGCTGATCTTATTCATATGCCGAATGAAAGGGACTACAAATACGCATTGACCGCTATAGATTTATATACACGATACGCTTGGGTAAAGCCTTTAAAAAACAAAAGTAGTCTATCAGTTAAATATGCGTTTGAAGAAATCTTTAAAGAAAGTAAGAGAAAGCCAAAAAAATTGTTTGTTGATAAAGGGTCGCAATTTTATAACCGAAACGTTCAGCCACTATTTGAAACTTTTTATTCAACTGAAAATGCAGGGAAGGCCGTAGTGATAGAAAGATTCAATCGGACGTTAAAAAATAAATTATTCAAGAAATTTACTGAGCAAAGAAATCAGAAATGGTTGAAGATATTACCAGGAGTTGTAGAAGAGTACAATAATAAAGTTCATTCTGGTATTGAAGAAACTCCAAAGAATGCTTCTGACGACCCTGATTTGATAAGAAAAAAAATATTCGAGAATAATAATTTGAATGAGAGTAATCCGAATTTGCAGAAACTTAAGCCGAAATTTAAAATTGGAGATAGAGTTAGAATATTTAAGTATAAGAATAAATTTGAAAAAGGCTTTGTTGGCTATTGGACTAAAGAAATATTTGAAGTTTCTAAAATAAATCAAAGTTATCCGATTACTTATGAAATTAAAGATTTAGATAATGAGGATATCAGAGGCCGTTTTTATCAAAATGAATTACAACGAACTGATTTTTAATTATCATTATTATTGGAACTAACGTTTCGGGAATGAAATTCCCTTGTTAGGCGTAGCCATAGAACCTACGGTTCGTTCAATTCTAACATAATATCAAGAAATGGTACTCCTTCCTGTAATTTAAATAAAACATAAAGACATAATTGACCACAATAAGTAGTTCCCGGTTTTTGAATTTGAAACGTATTATAAATTCCATTGCCAAGTATTTCTCTTACTTCATTCGTAGGTGGAAGTCCGTATGAGTCGAACCAATAGTTCTCAGCCTCCGGGCGGTCGAAATAATAATTATCTCCGTTTTTACTAAAAATACCTGCTGACCAATGTACACCTTTTTCATCTGACGTATGAAGATTTGTTATGAAATTTATAGTTATTGATGGAACTTTGTTCCGGGAACTGAAGGTTCCTGTTGGCTTATTTTTTAGGAATTGTAATTCGGCTCTCATTAGAACATGAAAATTCTTTATTCCTAATCGATTAGCGATTTTCTTTAGGTCGAAATTCGTTGTCGTTTGTGTTCCCTATAATTTCAAAAACTCATTTATGTTGCTCATTTTATAATAAAAAAATTTCTTAAGGGACCCCTAGAAGACAGAAGGGAGGGGGTATTGATTTAAAACTGTTCTCTAATGATGTCTTTCCTTACTACTTGGGGGGGTATTGATTTAAAACTATTTCATAATGATGACTTTCCTTACTACTTGGGGGGGTATTGATTTAAAACTGTTCTCTAATGATGTCTTTCCTTACTACTTATTCGATTTTGAAATGATTTAATTTAGATTAAATTAAAACGTTACATTGTTGCATTGTATTAGTAGAGTTAGTGTTTCGCACATCTTTTATCAATAGTAATTCATTACTCATCAATATGTGAAAATTCTTTATTCCCAATTGCTTAGCAATCTCATTTAAATCGAAATTCGTAGTTTGTTTGCCGTATATTTTTTGGAAGTCTCTAATGTTTCTCATTTTTATAGAAGATAAAATGTTTCTATTATATTCCCGTGATTGAGAAATTAAAAACAACACATGGATATTTCAATTTGGTTACATCCACTTTGCATACATTCAATTTGGATACATTGAAATACATGTAAATTTGTCCACGGGTGGACAAGGTTTCATTGGTTGAAACACTCTATTGTATTCACATGTGCAAGAGGAAATAACATTGCATATAAAACAGGAAATAACATTGCATATAAAACAGGAAATAGCATTGCATATAAAACACACAGATACAAGTTTTCTAAACAATGGGATTTCTGTCCACGGGTGGACAAGGTTTCATTGGTTGAAACACTCTATTGTATTTACATGTGCAACAGGAAGTAACATTGCATATAAAACAGAGGGGTTTCAAGAATGATAAATTTTCTTCACAGCGCGTCTAATGTTAACGCGTTGATTTTTGATTAGTTGAATGGCGCAGTATTTTAGCTGAATGGCGCACCATTATTCAAGAGAATATAATGAAATAGTATAGGTCTAACATTGAAAATAAAGTGTCTTGCGGCCGTATCGCAATAACAATAGCGGAGTTTAACATCCAAATTCCATTGAATATGTCAGCGCGGTATTATCGCTAAATGACGCACCATTGTTTGGGGGAAGAATGGAATCATTTGGAATGTCACATAATTGCTTTACACAATGAAGACAATCTTCCGATAACGTCAGGTCGTGACTTTTAAAGTACAAGAGAAACAGACACCCAACAAAGCGTAGGAAATTTGTCTGCTAATTTACCTAATTTCATAACAAATGAAACTTCGGTAATTGATCACTATAAAAATAAGACTTGTCATTATCACAAACAGAGAGCAGATAGTGCTTACCGATAAAAATTTTACTCATAACACTGAGTGAATTGTTTCTTTTTTCATGCAACAAGAATTTGTGTAAGTTTACAATTGTATTATTCTCTCCACCATTTGGCTCTATGAAATCACTCAAAGAATCTGTAAATTCATGCCTCTCAAAATATATTCCTCTTGAATTCCTCCCGTAATTTTTTCATCCTCCCTGGCAACGATTGTTTTCTTCTATCTTCAAATTGATCTTGTCTCATTTTGAGAAATATATGACGAGAGCGTTTTGACACAACCTTCACTGACAAGAAACACTGTTAAATTAAATAAGTCTTCAGCACAATTGTTTGAAATAGCCATATCGATTATTGTTGTTGTGTATTGTTACACGGCATTGCAGCCGGAGTAGGATTTGCTGGTTATATATTCCACGTCTTACAAATGTCTAAGTGGGTGCAGCAGCTGTTTGTTCTTTCATACATTGTTTCCTTTCAAATGTTTGAGTGGGAAGTCACAGCTCTTTACACTGAAATGCCTTTTCTTCATAAATGCGAGAAGCAGATGTTCTCTACAATTGAGTGTTCATCTGAGTGCAAAGCAGTAGATAAATTGTAAGAACGCCGGGAACGGTCATGATTTTCAAGGTAAAAATTGTAATTCACAAATTTTGAAATTCTCAATTTTTATGATTTTCGGTGTCCTGGAACGGTCATGATTTACAAGGTAAAAATTGTAATTCTCAAATTTGAGATTCTTAACTTTTCTGATTTTCGGTGTCCTGGAACGGTCATGATTTTGGGAGTAAAAATTGTAATTCTCAAATTTGAGATTCTTAACTTTTCTGATTTTTTTTCGGTGTCCTGGAACGGTCATGATTTAAGCGAGAAAATTGTAATTCTCAAATTTGAGATTTTGAAAAATTTGAAAATTGGGTATTTTTAAAAACGCTTAAATTTTCGCCCTTCGGCCTTCGGCCACGTGAAATTTGAAGTCTACCTAAATTTTTGAAATTTTTGAAACTTTGATTTTTTGAAAAAACCCGCAAAAGTGTGACATCCGGCGCAAGCGAAGCGTCGCGCCGGATGTCACACTATATACTACTGTGACTGACGCGCATTTTCTCTCTCTCTTGTTCCCTATTCTATTATCCAACTAAAATGGTAAGTCGCTACTTCCCTCCCTCTTCTCCCTTGAACGTAAACTTAATACAATCTTTTTCATTTTCAGGCATCTACTCCATCTGCTGCACTAGTAGGACAAAATGGCGGTCAGACCTTACAAGGTTCGCTACAATCAGATCATCTACAACTGAGGCCAGTGGAAGAAACAACCAAGGTACATAATCCTACACCGCTACAGCGTAAATTTAAACAAGTCTTGCGTTATGACGATCATAGCGTAGTACTACAAACGGGAATGCTCCCTTCCACGGATGTCAAGATAATGCGCAATCAGTATGGGGACTACATACCGATCCCCGTGAGTCCGTACATTCGTCACCAACTTGACATTATTGAGGAGTACGTGACGTTAAATATGGACATTCCTACTCCTCTTGCTCAAGAGTGGAAGGCGAGAGATGACAAGGATACTCCCTATAGAAAGATTTGGGATGGTAATCAAACTTGCCTACCGGTATCACATTGGTGTACTTACTATAAGAAGGAGGGAGATCATTCAACACCCATCAGATGTGATGAGCTCGGAGAAGGTACTTGGGACATCTTTTTCAAAGTGAATGGGCTATATTATGGTCGGCATAAGGATAATAAAATAGCCTCTCTCCATGCATATGGAATCCATCCTATATATTCCAAAACCACCCAACGTGGACGACATAATTGATCAAATCCTTAACAGCAGTGGTACGAAGCGCAAGTCGGAGAAGAATGCTGCTTAAAAACGCAAATCAAAGAAGGAGAATTACTAGTCCTTTCTTAACTCTACCCTATGACAATTCGCTTATGTGCTTTGAGTGTCGTGGACGTGGTCCTATTAGATACATTTTACTTCTTCGTTGCCATCATATCATTTGTGTATTTTGTCGTGAAAAGCATCGATGTAATTCTTCATTTTGTGATATGTTATAGAACGTTTCCTTAGATGTGTAAATTTCCGTTTTAGGCTTCTATCATCATTTTTATGGATTGTGAGGGTGAACCTGTACAGGAGCTCAGTGCTATTGCTATGAACAATTGGACATATCAGATTGTCAGTGTCTATCATCAACATGCCAACTGCAATCCCAATGTTGATCAATGGGCGAGAAAACACATTCATGGACTTAATCTGAAATATTTGCAAGACTATGGCTTTTCTTGTGAGAGTGCTCTTCTTATTGACTTTAAACGATGGTTAGCTGCTTTCAATGTTATACGCATCTTTTGTAATAATCCTGGTAAGGAGAGGAAAGTATTTCCCAATCTAATCATTGATGATATTTTGCTCCCACCTTGGGATAGTAGAGTGAATCAACATTATCATGAAGTCACGAAACGTTTTAAGGATTTGTGTGTTCCTATTTTGTCTGTTCGTTGTAGTAGCTACGTTCATAACCAATGCTTCTTTCCTCCTTACCTCAGCACTGCCAAAGTCCTGTATGGTTATCATTGCTCGCTGTATGATAGTTATCAGCTGTATCTATTTTATCTCTTTCAAACCATTGATTTATAATGCATGCTTGCTACCGTTATTCAATAAATGTTACTATGAGAAGAGTTGTTTTCATGCAATGGATGGGTTAGATAAAGGGCGATCATGTCTTTCTCAAACGACTGCGGAACATTACATTTTAATAGGCAAAGTTTAAAAGGAGCTGTTCAAGATTATGTGATAAATTTTCATAAAGATGAGACCGACATCGAAGCAGTGGTCGATGATGCTAGCACTCTATTTCTAGAGTTAATGAATACATTCTCTGATAGCATTATCATGGCGCGATTAGTTGCGAAAATTAAGTTTAGTCATTTTGGAAAGGAAGAGGTGGAAAGTCGCTCTTTCCATTTTGCTTCTTATTCAATGGAAGTGGTAGATCACCCCGAAGAATTTTTTAAAAGACATATGATAAAAATTGCTGAACGTCTTAACGCATTTAACCATCATGGTAGCAGTCTAGTGATTGAAGCGATTTCAGATATTCACATTCAACTTTCCATAAAGAAAAATTGAAAATGCAGTGGTACTTGATTGTAGCACAACTGGTTTTCGAGCTATGTCTGCTCACTCTCGAAGTATATTCCTTCTGTACATGCGTCTATTATTTAGAAAAGGCTAGCAAATTCATATCTTCAAAAAGATTTGCTATAGACATCAGTAACGGTGAAACTATGTGTTGTGATGTATGTAAGCGAAAGGATGGAAATGAAAAGCGCATCTTCAAGAGATGTAAGCATGCTTTTTGTCAACGCTGTTTCATACGTAATTGCATTCAACTTTGCAAATGTAACCACTGTGACATTGCTCATTTCGAGTGTCACTTATGTCGCATTAGTTAGTACCTATGCAAATGTGGTAAAGATAGGTTTTAGCAAAGCCTAATACGGAAAATGGCGAAACGTAAAATGGCGAAACGTAAAAAGTCTTCAAAGTTTTCTTCAGCCATTCAAGCTCTCCGACGAATGAAAGCAAATCAGCGATACAATGCTATACGACATGCCAACGATAAATTCATTTGTGAAATTATTTCTCATGTCAGAAAGTTGAGGACGAAGAAATTAGCGCCAAAACAACGAAAGTTACTTAAGCGATATGCTACGAAATTGCGTTTCATCTCCAATCCTAAAGTCACCCTTCAAAGAAAGAGGAAAACTCTAACACAAAAGGGCGGTTTCCTTTCAGCAATACTTCCAATGATAGCTCCTGCCGTGGGCAACCTATTGGGTAATATCTTTGGCTCTAAGCGTTAATTATGCAAATGTTGAATCTCAAAGTAATAAAATGGATTTCAGACTTCAATGTGAAAAAGTTCTGACTGTATCAGGTCCATCTCATGCAGGTAAAACTGTTTTCACGCTGAATTTATTGGATAAAAGAAGGGAGTTGTTTAAGGAACCTATCAATCGAGTGATTTGGTGTTATGGTATTTATCAACCGTCGTTGTTTCAGGAATTGCAAAGTCGCAACTTTATTCGACATGAAGGAATTATTCCAGTGGATAAACTTCAGTCTAATGATGTTGTTGTATTGGATGATTTATTAAAAGAAAGTAAGAATTCAAAAGATGTTACAGATATGTTCACTCGTGCAGCACATCATAAAAGGTGTTTTATCATCTATATCACACAAAATTTGTTTCCTGATGGAAAAGAAGCTCGTACACGAAACCTGAATACACACTATTATGCTATTTTCAAGAATCCGCGAGATAAAAGTCAATTTGAAATTTTAGCGCGACAAGTTGCACCCAGAGGATCAAAAGCCTTAATTGAAATTTTTGAAGCAGCTACTGAAAGACCATACGGTTACTTATTCATTGACTTTACGCAAGAGTGTCCGGAAGAATTTAGATTTCGAAGTGATATTTTGAAAACTCCCATGATTATCTACAAACTATGAGTTCTTATTCTCGCATGATTGTTATTCCTCAGGATGAATATGTACAATTGACTGCCATGCAGCAAGTAAAGCAACCTCTTGCAAATCAAATGTATAGGAAAGAAATAGATTATCAGCAAAATGTTCACATCAAAGATCCACATCGTGCTGTATTATTACAATCGGATACTGTTGAGCAATTGAAAAACTTGAAGAATAAGATGCGTGACTCTGTATCGACTGCTACACCTTTAGCATCTCGCGCACATGCCATATCTCTTTTCAACAGTATTGAACCCCATCTCAATGTAAATGATAGAGGAGAAATCATTACAGATGAAAATAAAGTGATTGATGCTTCACGTTATGAAGACTTGATTCAGTATGCGACACGTAGAAAGCGCCGTCAGGGCTATGTTCCACCTGGTTGGTCATACTTTCTTAAACTATTGAAAAAGCATAATGTACCAAAATTTGCTTTGAATAATGAGACATTGAAAGAACTTGATTCAACAGTGGCTACTGCTCCAATGCTTCAGACGATGAAAATGCCAACAAATTGGTTTAAGACGTCACCTGCTACATCCCCTCCCACACTCACTAAGCAAACTAGAGGAAGAACTCGACGTAGATCTACATCGCAACTAAAACTAGTAAAAGGAAAACGTAAAACAGCTCCTCCCAGGAAATACATGTTCTCAGACTATTAATATGAAGCAGATGTGTTGCTTGCCATGTAATGAGCCGCCAGAGGTGAATGTCGTTGTCACTTGCACTTGCTGCGCCAGCTCACACAATGAAACCCCTAAGCAATGTGAACACGATCGCAAAACCGCTAAAGCTAAATGCTGCAGTTGTTGTAAATGTAGAAAGGTAAGAAAACAAAAAGATGAGAAGGAGGAAAAAGAGTCAGTCGTCATCGACTGAACGTTTGAAGTCAATCTATTATGATGTAAAGCATCCGGCAGGATTTGCATCTATCAAGAAATTATCAAAAGCGAGTGGTCTTCCACAATCACAAGTGAAACGATGGTTAAAGGGTCAGGCTACCTATACACTCCACAAACAAGCGAAAAAGAAGTACCGCACCCGCCATTATATTGTTCATGACATCGATGAACAGTGGCAAGCAGATTTCTGTGATGTTGCCTCCATTTCAAAACATAACTCGGGCAATAATTTTATTTTAACCGTCATTGATATTTTCTCGCGTTATGCGTGGGCTCAACCTTTAAAAACTAAAGAAGGGAAAGGAGTAGCAAAAGCATTCCAAACAATTTTTCAAGAAGGTCGCATTCCAAAAAGAATTCAGAGTGATCAAGGAAAAGAGTTTGAAAATCAGCATGTGAGAAGATTATTTGAGAGGCATGACATTGAGTTGTTTAGTGTAAAGAGTGCTTATAAAGCTGCACTCGTTGAACGTTTTAATCGCACATTAAAAAATCGCTTGTGGCGACATTTTACTGCCAACTTGACACAAAATTGGACAAAGGTTCTACAAGATACACTCCATGCCTACAATCACTCTATCCATCGTTCTATTGGACTCAGGCCAGTAGATGT